>OZ038389.1:65558508-65895457 GCA_964036045.1 Eutreptiella sp. 'Long Island Sound 2002' | reverse complement strand
ACACAGTGTGCAGTGTGCAGTGTGCAATACACAGTATGCAGTGTGCAGTGTGCAATACGCAGTGTGCAGTGTGCAGTGTGCAATACACAGTGTGCAATGACAGTGTACAGTGACAGTGAACCATGAGTGAGCCCTCACTGAGCGCTCACTGAGCCATTTGGCGCGCTCACTGAGCGCTCACTGCGCCGTTTCGCGCGCTCACTGAGCGCTCAGTGAGCGCTCAGTGAGCGCGCCAAATGGCTCAGTGAGCGCTCACTGAGCGCGCCAAATGGCTCAGTGAGCGCTCAGTGAGGGCTCACTCATGGTTCACTGTCACTGTACACTGTCACTGTACACTGTCACTGTACACTGTCCATGTACACTGTCAATGGTGTCACTATCTACTGTCACTGTACATGGTACACTGTATTCTGGCACTGTACGCTGTCACTGCACACTGCACACTGCCACTGCACACTGTCACTCTACACTGTCACTGTACATTGTCACTGTACACTGTACACTGTACACTGTACACTGTACTCTGTACACTGTACTCCCCAAGGTCTCATAGAATGTATCCCCACACACAGTACGTCCGCCACAACGCCCAAGTCTCTATACTAGCACTCTACACTGTCACTCTACACGCACTGTATGCTCTCACTATACACAGTCATTGTACACTGTCACTATACACTGTCACTGTAAACTTGGTGCGGTCTTTTTTGGGAGGGGGTGGATGGTGATTTCAGCCCCCCTCTTTGTAGTCCTTTACCACCCCCCCCCCCCAGAGCTACAGCCTGAACCCAAAGAACAGCTGCAGCCACAGTGAAAGCTGCAACTGCAGCCTTCGCCACAGCCAGGGCCACACACACTGACACAACCACAACCAAATCCACACACAACACAGCTTGCAGACACACACCCACACCCACACCCACACCCACAACCAAACCCGCAACCACAGCCACTACCATAACCACACCAAGAACGACAGCTACCACAACAGCCATGGCAACAACCGTACGCAAGCCTGGAACCACAGCCACAACCACAAACACAAGCATACCTGCGTCTGCAGCCACAAACACAATGTTATGCGCACACAATCAAAGCCTATGCCACACAACACCAAAACCAACAACAACATCCAAAACAACAGCTGCAACACACACACACACACACCTGCGCGTACACACATTCACGAATCCACATACACGCACGAACCTAGGCAACCAGAAACCAAAGAACGCAGTCACACACTCACAACCACTCACACACAAAGACACCTTCACTCACGCATCGATCCATGCAACCCCCCCCCCCCCCACACACACACACAGGCAGACATACAAACACACTAAATGAGAGAAACCAAGAACGAACAAACCATCTATAGCTGCGCACCTGCGCATGGGCACAACTACACACGCACGCAAGCACGCACACACGCACCCACACACATAATAGCACAACATACCTGCAAAGGTCATCGTCCTTGCCGCCACCATCATGCATGTGATGCCATGGCCAAAAAATAGGAAAGGTAGGACAAAGGGGACGGGACAGGCAAGAGAACAGAAGGGCTACGCACGAGGGAAGCGGGGGAACGCAGCATAACGAAAGGGGAGGGGAGGGGACAAGAAGGGAGGGGTATCAATGTGTCATGGTGTAGGTCACGATGGTTGTATGATCAACCTCACAAAAGCGAGCAATGTCCTTTGTGCCCTATTTGTGCATCATGGTGTGTGTGTGTGTGTCTGGGGTGGGTGGGTGCCATTTTCATGAGGCAACACGGAACACCCTCGCAAATGGTTAGGTTCATATCCCCAAACCCCAACCCCGTAACCATCTCTCCCTAGCCCTTCACTTCACATGGTTCAATGTGGCCATGTGTTTATGTACACGCAAGATAATTGCACACAAGAATGAATGTGGTTGTCAATTTGTGCATGTGCATGTGTGTGTGGACGTGTGTATGGTGTATGTGTGTGTATGTGTTTGGCTATTTGTGTCCCTGACGAAGTGTGTGTGTTTGGATGTTTGTGTGTTTGTCGCCACGGGTACATGTATGCAAGTATGTATGTGTGCATGCACGCTCAAGTTCTTGGAGAAAAGACGTGGTGAGAACTGCGGACCAATGTTGGTGTGAAAAGGGTGAAGTGTGGGCCAGCAAGGGTGGGAAGAGAGGGCGGAAAGGGGGAGAAACTCCTGAGTGAGCCCTGAGTGAGCCCCCAATTAGCTCTCAGTGAGCGCTCACTGAGCGCTCACTGAGCCATTTGGCGCGCTCAGTGAGCGCTCAGTGAGCGCTCAGTGAGCGCTCAGTGAGCCGGCTCAGTGACGGCTCACTGACGGCTCAGTCGGGATGCTCAGTCAACTGAGCCGTCGAAAAAAAGAAACCCCCCCGGTGAAATCCTCTTGGCCTAGGGATTGGGATCCCTTTGGGGACATTCCAAAACCCCAACCCACCCCCGAAAGCCACAACTTTTCACATGAAACCCCTTGAAAAACACCACTTAGCCCCAAATGAGCCGTTTTAGCCCCAAATGAGCCCCAACTTCACATTTCCAAGTGAGCCGCAGGTACATAGCCACAGTGGGGCTCCCTACTTAAGAGCCCCGTATGGTATGGTCTGACCCTGCTTTTGCCACCTTGCGCCAGCGGCTGCTCAACCCTTAGGGTGGGACAGCAGCAGCAGCAGACCCCAGTACTCTGGTACTGGCTCCAAGGACATCATCACGTTCCAAGCACAGTTCGGGGACTGGCGGAAGATGGTGATTGGGGGAGCTTATTTGGGTACTGTTGTAGCCGGCAGAAACACCCGCTGTGTACTGGTGGAGTGTGAATAGGATGATCTTTTTAGCGAGGAACTGCTCCGCATCACCAACGGGGGAACCCCCGTCATCGTGGCCGGCAAGGCCACTATAGTTCAGGACTGGGTGGACCAGAATACTGGAGACGGGGCCTCCCAGATGTGTAATTTGAGTAGTAACAGTACAGTGTACTTGGGGTCACCAGTAAAAAGGCAGCTGTTTCTGCCTGACCCCAAGGTCACTGGACTGGGAGGTATGCTTAGTCTTACACTCATGAGCCCTAAGGCTGCATGGTTGCCACCATACATTGGCAGTAAGCTGGGGCTTCGCCCCAGCATTATTGCATTGCTGACGCTCCGGGCCGGGCTTAAGCCTGACGTGGAGACAGGCAATTTTTTTTGCCTCGCGATGCGGCTGCATCCAAAGCGCAACTGCGGCTTGGATGTTATAGCTCCGGTTGCCACCGCTTTTCCCAGGTGGCAGGTCTCTGGTTGTTTCAGCCCAGTTTCTCCGGCGTTTCTCCAAAGACATGGAGATTGCTAGGAATGCTGATGCAGCCACTGATGACCATGAGCTCAGCCATGAAATTGGCCTCCTGTGCAAGAGCACTGTTATTGATAGCAAGAACGTCCACAGTCTGACTGTAGAGGACTTGGCCTGAAAAGGCGTCGACAGGTTGCTGCCCTTGTCAAGAAGCACAAGAAGACCGAAAGGGAGAGGAAGAAGAAGACCAAGGAGGAAGCAAAGGCAGCCATAAAACCTGCTGCCGAAGCACCCAAGACTGTGACCTTTGTGCAGCAGCGTCAGCAACAAGCGCAGGCAGATGCTCTGGGCAAGCAGCAGGAGGGGGCAGCAGGCCACCCTTCCACTACGGGACCTGGCAAGGGCATCTTTGCACCTGCCGCCAGCACCCCAGGAAAAAAGGGAAAGGGCGAGTATGCTTGACCGAATGCCGAGCAGGACAACCACTACATCCAGAGCGCCGGGGCTGGCCGTGCTACCCCTGCCCGTCGTACCTCGGGCAACAGCGGGAACAGCACTCCAAGTGCAAAAGGAAGCAGACCCGTCAGGTTGGGCTGAGGGCCAAACGGGCTAAACCCGGTGCTGCAGCTTCCAACCTGTAGCCTCCTGCTGCTGATGCTGAGGTGATGGGGGAGACTCAGCTGGACTCCCTTTTTGGACCAGCCCAGGATACGTTCTAGGTAGCAGCCTAGGGATTTATGCTGTAGTACATGTGCCTGTCTAACGAGATAGCATTGTAGGCTACCTATACAATGTACCCTTCGTGAACGGGGGTTAAGTGGCCGTTTGAATCCGAGATTCACGGTCGTGAATTTCACGCGAATTTGACCCGTTTTTGGTGTTTTTTTTTAGAAAACACTACATTTTAGCTTCAATATGACGCATTAGAGGGGGCAAAAGTCAAGTTCCATTTGCAGTCTCCATGATTCAATGAAGGTCCTGTCCCAAACGGACCCATCAGGCCCAAACGGCGCCAAACAAAAATCCGGGAATTATGTCCCGGGCCCTTTGGGCTTGAATTCGAGGAATTCGTACGAATTTCATACGAATTTCGTACGAATTTCGTACGAATTAGTAGGAAATTCGTACGAAATTCGTGCGAATTTGGCAGATTCGTACGAAATTCGTGCGAATGTCGCGCGCGCTTTCTGCGAATTTCACCCGAATCTCCAGATTCGTACGAAATTCGTACGAAATTCGTACGAATTTCGTGTGAATTCCGTACGAATTTCGTACGAATTTCCGAAATTTTCAAATTTCAGCAAAAAATCACCCAAATTCACGTGAAATTCACGCAAATTCACGCATGCGTGAATTTGGTAAATTCACGTTGAGTTCACGGTGGTTGAGCCCAACATTATGAAGGTACCAACAAGGTTAAACATCAAATTTCAAGACATTTCTAAGGACAACGTTTTGGCGAAGATGGCACAAGAAGCGCAAACGATGGCGCCAAGTTACGAGCAAAACAAAGCAAAAATTGGTGAAATTCACGGTACCGTGAATCTCGGATTCAAACGGCCGTTTCACGAAGGGTACAAATCTGTACATTACAGGTGCGGACTACACACTTGTATGTTGTCGGTATTCACGGCGGTACCGCCGTAAATGTTACGGCCAATTTGCTATCAAATGAGGTAATGGACCATACCTTTTGTCCAAATGTGTTCACATTTGCCCAACAGCCAAGCCCATCTGTGGCTTTTTTCTCCAGGATATGTTTGCCTGTGACACAGAGGTTTCTTTTTTGATTCAATGCTCAAGAGCACATCAATGGACACTTTGTTTGGTTGGAGTGAGAGAACCTGATGTACTGCATGATTTTTAATCTGCATTCTGTGCTTGTTAGGCAATGTCATCTATGCTATGTCGCTATGCTGCTGCTTGTGGCTGGTGTTTGTGTATTGCACCGTGTGGGCCATCTCGGAACAGTGGTGTGGGGGTGGGGGGTGGGGGGCACTTAGGGCCTGCCCAGCTTGTCCTGTCCCTACCCCCCTGGTGCACTCGAAGTATCTTTTTGTAGGCCCCCCCTTTACAGCCATTACTCTATTTTCGTTTACGGCGCTGGCGCCGTTAAATTTAAGCCCCCCTTGAAAGCAGCGGTCCCGTCGATTTCCCCCCAAAAAACAGGTGTATCTTTTTCATTCCTGCCCAATAGGGTCGTATTGTGTCCCATGTCTTTTCCAAGTCGACCAAATAGTGTACATAAGCCGCCTCCATTCCATTACTAAAATCAACCAAAAGGTAAAACAGTGTAGAATTGAGGTGACAATTACCTCGCTAATTTGTCATTGATTGAAACAATGCGGCCACACAAGGTGTCCATCCATTAATGATGTCTCTTTTTTGTTAAATATCGGCTTCGATGAAAGGTGAAAAAGCCGACATGCTGTCCAAATTTTTCCGGCGCCGGCGCCGTAAATTTTCGGAGCGTTAGTGGTTTGATTTCGGGGGGTTATTCACTGCCACACGGTATTTTTTTTTTGAAAAGCAGTCATTTTTACGGTGACCCCTGTTTTTGGATTTACGGCTGTGCATGTACGCGTAGTGCACCCCAAGCATTATGAGGTGCCTGACACACAAGCTGCGCTGGCGGTGAGGAGCACTGCCAGTTGCATTATGTGCCCTCCGAGCTCAATCTGGCAAACCCGGTCTTCCGCTGGTTCCGTGGCCAATCAAGTAGACAAATTGTTGTGCGCGCCAGGGCCAGAGAGGCGTTGGTTGTGCGCTGCCCGCGCACTGCGCCATGGGATAGCATAGCGGACAGAGACAGGCAGCGGTCTGTTATGTGTGGTTCATACACATGGCAGCCGGGGCACTGGCGCCATTAATGCCCGGCCACGGTCAGGATCCGGCGAGTCAGTGAAGTGTTTCAGAGTTGAAGGTGTTGATTCTCAGGATTGTAGGGTTCAGGGTTTAGGGTACAGGGTACAGGGTGCAGGGCGGGGCAGGGCAGGGCCAGCAAAACAAAAGGCAGAATCCCACCGTTGTCGAAGCCCAAGCACGGGACCATGGTGCGTAAGCCCAAGCCCAAGCCGGGAACGGTACCTACAACCGCCGAACCCCTCAACCATGGGGCCAACTCCGCCGAGTCTGTGTCTGGGCTTTGCCGGGGGGGGGGGGGGGCAGTGACAGGGATCGTAGCAGTGACAGTGACGGCGACAGTGACAGTGACAATGACAGTGTTGCTTGAGGTATGATGCTACCCACCTCCACTCTCTCTCCCACCCAGTTTGATGTATTTTTAACCTGCCTGGGCCTCACTAGAGGCCCCTGTCTACTCTGGCGCTATGCGGCAGGCGCAAGCATATGTATTGCTCACATCATGGGCATGACCCCAAATGCAAATACCGGTCAGTGAAGTGTTTCAGCGTTGAGAGTGTTGAGTCTTAGGATTGCATGGTTCACGGTTCAGGGTACAGGGTACAGGGTGCAGGGCATGCGAGGGCAGGGAGGGCCAGCAAAACGGGTCAAAACCATGGTTTTCCAAAAATGACCCTAGTCCAGTTGTGGTGCCCAAACGGATGAACACAACTCATTTTGAGCCGCTCTCATCCACTTTCCAGTGCGTACCTCATTTGTCGTTGAAATCTCCTGCACGATGTTCTGTCCCCCACCAGCTCGGTCCCAATATTCAATCCTGGTTTTGGTTTGGGGCTGTCGGCGGCCAATGTGCACAGATTCTGGGGCTCTTGGGGGCCTTTTGGGGGCGGGTCGTGGACATATTGTGGAGTTATAGGCCCTAGAGGGCCCTTTAGCATGGGGAAGTCTAGCTGCATGTGTACAGTAGCCACTATTTCCCTTCATTTGGCCGGTTTCAGCAGGTTGTAGGGTGGTTTTGGGCAAAAAAGGGCCCATTTTGGCCCTAAATTGCATATTTTGAAATGGAGATCCGGCACTTGTGACGCCCATTCCCGACTGCCAAGGTTGAGTTTCTGGCTCATACTTTGTGTGGTTATCCCTCACCCCCATAGGTAGCATCCACCAAAATTTTGGCCGAATCCGAAGCACCACGACGGAGCTGTGATTTTTCCCCATTTTGCGCGTGCTTGCCTGCTGCTTGCTTGCTTGCCAAACCTGTTACGTCCACCCTAGACACTAAAGACGGTTATAAAACCAAGACTGGTTCCACCATCTCCGTGAACAGATCATATCTTGGGCTACGTGGCACCAAACGCGAATTCCAACGCACCTAATCCACCCGCAACCACCCACTTTTGGTGGTTTGCACCCCTCAAAATTGCCCTAACCGACGCCTAGACCCCCGTACCTAGGCCCAGTGGGCTGCGGCAAGCCGCGAGAGGTAGCCCAAAGAGGTGGCTGCCAAAATGGGTCAACAAGGTCCACCTAGTGCAAAAAAATCACTTTGTTCAAAAACCATCCCGAACCACATGGAATGCCTGAACAAGTGTTTTTGGCGCATTTTGAGCTCCTGGTGGCCCGTTTTGACCATCCTAAAATCCCAAGATGCCTTGAAAATGGCATGTTTTGGGCCCAAAAATGGGTCAAAAATGTGTTTTTCCAAAAATGATCCTAGAACATTTGGGGTGCACAAACAAGTGAAATGAGCCCATTTTGAGCCCATTGCAAGCCATTTTAGCCCCTCCAAAGTTACAAAATGCGTTGACAATGGGTTGTTTTTGGGCTCACAAATGGGTCAAAAATGGGTCAAAAATGTGTTTTTCCAAAAATGATCCTAGACCATTTGGGGTGCACAAACAAGTGAAATGAGCCCCTTTTTGAGCCCACCGCAAGCCATTTTAGCCCCTCCAAAGTCACAAAATGCCTTGCCAATGGGTTGTTTTGGCACCAAAAATCAATCAAAAATGGGTCAAAAATTCGATTTTTCCAAAGATGCTTTTGGACTATTTGGGGTGCAGAAACAAGTGGAATGAGCCCATTTTGAGCCCATGTTGGGTAATTTTGGCCCCTCTCAAGGGCGAAAGGGCCTTGAAAATGGGCCAATTTGAGACCACAAATGGCTCAAAAAACGGGTCAAAACCATTGTTTTCCAAAAATGATCGTAGTCTAGTTGTGGTGCCCAAACGGATGAATACAACTCATTTTGAGCCCCTTTTGAGCCGCTCTCATCCACTTTGTAGTGCATACCTCATTTGTTGTTGAACTCTCACAGATGATGTTCTTTGCCCCGCGAGCTCGGTCCCAATATTCAATCCAAGTTAGGGACCTCACCACTGAGAGCTATTTCATAGACTAGGCTGTGCTCAGATTATGGTGTATTACTGGTGGGCAGCCCAAACCGCTCTCATGGCGGATTGGGACACAATGGGTGTGCCATGGGTTGTCCGTGACTCGTTGTGGAATGCCTCATGTGCCAGTCTACAACATCAACAACAGAGCGAGAAGGCATTCAACCACAGCAGCAAAAGAAGTGGGCAAAGATTTTGGACGCTTTCGGTGCCGTTGCATTTGCAATTGCACCCGTGCATTCCACCTTCATCCAGCAAATTAATGGTGTCAATTGCCATCCGGCATGCCACGAATGTAAGGTTCTTCATTGTATTTTGCATGTGTCTATCTTGTGTCAATCGGAGATATGTGTTGGGTTGTGCCAATTGGGCGCGGCCAACTTTGCTGTTGGCTGCTGCTTTTGTTGTTGTTGTTGCTGCTGATGTTAACACCAGTCCCGGTGTGTGGATCTGTCACAAATGGTGTGCGGTGCCTCCTCAATACCCCAAAAATGCTGATGGTCAACTGAGAAATGACCAATGTACTAAGGCCGACTTGATCTTCAAGCGTGTCGTTTGTAACTGCTTGTAAGTAGTTGGCACTAATGTTGGTTGTGGCCCCGCCGGGTTCTCTCTTTTTTTTCTTACACCTGGTCTTGTTCCTACCCCCCCCCCCCCCCGTGTCGTTCCCCACCCCTTGTCGTTCCCCACAGGGGGGGGTGGGGGGGTGGGGGACCGTCACTTGGTCAACCCAAAATTTTTCGTTGCGGCTCATCGTGTTGTTGTGTGGGTGGCTGTGTTGTGGGGCACTACCACTTGCATCCCTTGCACTCATGGCAGGACATTTTGCTCACTTTCGCTGAAATGGAACTTGACAACACAACCATGTTTCCCCCTGGGACAAGTGTGATGTTCATCCGCTCCACGGGGGAACCTGTTTTGGTGCAGGTCGTTGGACATTCAGAGCACGGTGATGCATATCGCCACATCTCTTATGACCGCGATGGCAAGACCGTCTGTCGCATCAAGAAATTTTAATTTTCAGTCTGATACATTTGTGTGCTGTTTTCAGGAAGCATTTTGATTGCCTTGACAACGGGGATGAAATTTGTGTCTCGTTGGAGCCCTTGGCCGAGAAGACGGTGGATGTGCGTGGCCGTGTTGGACGGAAGAGAGTGGCTGCCCGTGTGGCAGGGCGGCAAAAATCTAATATCACAATTTATTTGCATTATAGTGTCCGCATTAAGCATTGCGTGGGGCCACTTTGGCTGCCTACTTCCCGGATGGCTTGAAGTTTTCGCAATTGCTCGATAGTGCATATTTTAGGGAACATGAAGGTGAACAAGGTTCATCCTCTTCATCCGATTCAAATTCAGATTCAGATTCAGATTCAAATTCTGTGATTTCTTCCACCGATGATGACTCTTCCGCTGGTGGTTTGGATGCTGCGGACAGTGCAAGGCATGCAGACGGTGGGGCAGAAAGTGATGTGTCTAGCTTGACTTCCGCCGAAGAATTGCCTGATGCGCCCACAACGGATGATGATAGTGGTTGTGTGGGTGAAGAGTGCCCGTGGTGTGTGGGGCATGGGACACAGTTTTGGGAACAAGTTGTATTTTACAAGGGACATTCCCGAAGGAAAATGGGTTCCCAAAAATTTGCTTGCGCCTGCCAAGCCTCCTACCAAGAAGGCAAAACCACCACCCAAGAGTGCTGCCCAAAGCATTCCAGTGGAAAGTGGTGAGCATGTGCAAGAGTTCAAGGTGAAGTGGAGCAGGACCAAGAAATTTTACACCAAGCCGGTCAAGGAGTAGGTCTCCGTACATTGGCAGCCCTTTGAACGCATCCTATACTGAGTGCTTTCGTTTTATGCTGCAATTTCTGTGCCTGCAAATGTGCGTGCACGGTTGGGGTGTGGTCCCCCAGGGGTGGGGGGGGGACCGTCAATTGGTGACCATCCCCCAGGGGGTGGTGGGGGACCGTCCTTCCTGAGGTGGGGAACGACACGGGGGGGGGAGGGTAGTGCCGCTGCACTAATGTTAGCCATGGCCCTATCAGGACTCGTTTCTTGAGCCTGATTTTGTTTTCTAAATTATTTTATGTCATTGGCCGAGTGCCAACTAATTGGTGTGCATGATGGTTTGGCCTGGGTGGGGCACCACTCACACAAGTGGCCGGGGATCAACCTGGGGCTTTGTGCCCTTAAACAAAAGTACCACCTACCATCGAAGTGTCCAGGTGCTTAGTAAAAATGGGGGGGGGTTAGGGTTAGACTTGGTAGAAACGAGGTATTACTTAGTAAACAAAAAAATTTTAAACAAAATCACCTCGATTTTTTGTTTACTAAGTAATACCTCGTTTCTACTGAGTTTTACAAGTTTTACTAAGTTTTATCAAATGCCCAGCTGTTAGACCCCACCTCCCACCCTTCAAACAAGAGCCCCAGGGTCGCGAATGTAGCTTTTGGGCCTTTTTGCAGAGGTGGGTTCGATGATTTGTGTCTGTCCATGGACCATTTTCATTAATTTGCTGACCGTTCCTGGTTGCCCAGGCGTTGTGGCCCTAGGTGGCATAAGACGGAGCCCGTTACACCCCATTGAGTGGTCTTTGGCTGTTTGCATGAAGTTCTGGTTCAACCGAAAACCAGGACCCAATGCAGTTGCCACATCCAAACGTGTCCAAGTTCATCACAATTGCCAAAATCAATTGCAAACAGCCATGGACTAACCCGTAACAAGGAAGACTCACACATAGAAATTGCCATCTTTAACATGGAATGACACAATTCTTCCTGAGGCATCTGGTCCACCCTGGTGGGCTCCTATGTGGTCACGGTCCATGACAATCAGTATCACACGTGCTGTCTTTGTTTTGCAGGCTGCCTTTGCTCAGGAGGTGGCGGCTTTGATGGTGCCGTTGGGTTGTGAAGTGGAGCCCAACGTGCACCCCACGGAGGGTCCTGTGGTGCGCATGCGATTGGTTGACACTGGCTCAACCCTGTACAAATCAGGTACTGGTCTACATTATCCCCTGCATCTTCTTGCTTCTTCGTGTTATTCTGATTAGTTCCCCTCTCATTTGTTTGGCTCTTTGTGGCAGCAATGACCTCCTCTCTTTTTTCGGTGATGTGTAATGGCCTGCAGCGGAGCAATTGTTTCGCCTTCTCTCGTTTGGGATTCGCTACCATTTTTTTCATGTTGATTGTATGCTTTTACATGGTTAATACTCCGGCAGGGTGTTCTTTTAGCAACAAGGTTTTTTTCCTTTGTCTTATTTTTTTCCTCAAGGACCGCCCCCTAAGGATAGCCCTCTGGGCCAGTGGTTCACCGCCAATCGCTTGTAGTTGACTCTAACCGCCAGTAGTTCATTGAACCAGTTTTGTTGACTAAGTGCCGATTGTGGGTGAAGGTATTTCTTGTGTTTACTGATGACAAATTTCAGATGATTTATTACTGGATGATTTGAAATTTTGCTGTGTGTAATGTAGTCCCTTTCTCCATGACGGCGTGCAAATTTTTTTGGGTAAGCCGCGTGTATCAATGAGGTTTTTTTTGTGGTGGTGGGGGGTGCGTTAAGGACCCGTCTTTCTTATATCAATCACTGCGTTCATATGATGAACTGTTTGGCGATGCTCCGCATTCGTCTGCTTCTGCGTTTATGGCTTTTGCTGTTTATTTGGGATGTTCAACTGCTTGCATTTCGGTCAGGTGCCTGTGAAACCTCCAATAGCCCCCCAAAAGCTGGAATAGGGCCGTCCAAAAGTAGACATGAGGAACACAAGAACTACAAGATTCCCCCACATTTTAAGACCTGAAGCATTAGGACACTTGCTGGTCGGCATCCTCCTCACACCCGGTTCTCTCCCTGGGCCACCCCGGCGTTCCCTGGGCCGCTCCAGGAGGTTTTGCAGTCCCCTGAATTTTTTGGAGGTTGAAGACAATCAGTCTTTGTCCCCGTTTGTCTGGTCTGTGGGCTGTGAACCCGACCCAGATTAAGGCACATATGGCACAAAGTTGCCCCCTTGTACCCTGGAGGTACCGCGGGGGGGGTGGTACATGGGGGGGGGGTACCGGGGGGTGTACATGGGGGGGGTACCAGGGGTACGGGGGGGGGGGGGGGGCAGAGGGGAAGGTTTGGCGGTGCACACACAAGGCGGTCCACACACAAGGCGGTGCACACACAAGGCGGTCCACACACAAGGCGGTGCACTCACAAGGCGGTGCACACACAAGGCGGTCTGTGGTCACCGTAGGAGTCTTGTTATTTAAGGGGGATGCAGGGGCTAGCCCCCGCGTCGAGCGAAGTGAGCCGTGTTTCGAGCGCAGCAAGCTGAAGGGAAGCTTTGGCGGTCCACACACAAGGTGGTGCATACACAAGGCGGTGGGGGTGCCCAATCCGTTGAGGAGTGCGGGTGCGCCCCCGGTGAGCTCTAGGGACATGGCCCCACGCCGCCAGGAGTGCCACTGCCCAAGGGGACGGTTGGGAAAGGTCCGTCGAGGACTTGGGTGTACATCACATGGCATGGCCGGCCGATATGCAGAGTCGTTGGGGACACCATCGTGATCCACCCCAGGCATCCTATGATTCTTAAGATTGGCCCCCAAATCCAAATCCAAATCCCCCTGTACCCCCCCCCCCCCAGGTCCTCCACGCCCAAGGAAACCCGGCGCCGGTGACCTTGTCGTGGTGTGGGGGCTCGAATGGCTCTGGCCACCGCGAACAGACCGGAAAAGAGGGTTCCGGCGGCCAAGGGGGGCTTTGGCTGCTTAAAGTTGCCCAGTAGACGGCCTTTCGGGGGCGCCCTGATTGCCTTAAGTTGCCCGACAATGCCGGCCCGACTGCCTGTGGACCACTGAGACCTGTGACACTGCCCAGCCAAGGTTGCGAGCACAGGGGTTGCCTGTACGTGCCTCCTCCTCTCCTCCACCACCCCCTCCCCTTTTCTCTGCACCTGGTTGCCTTGTTGCCGTGCGGCACCCATAGTGCGTTGCCCCTAGTTGAGTTGCCCCAAGGGGAGTAGCCTAGGGTGCCGTAGAGCAACAGAGGCACCCAGACAAGGTGCGCGTGCATCAGTAGGTCCCTCCCTCCCTCCCTCCCTCCCTCCACCCCACCCCTCATCCCTCCTATATGAGAATGCTTTTCCTGCCGCAGTTTGGGAAACATGCCTAATTTGTGGAGCTTTTTAGATTCCACCTTGTTGTGCTCCCTGGGGGGCTTGGGGCCCAGTTTTACCATATAGTATGGCCCTTTTATGTAGCCATATTGATCTCTCCCTACCATGGGGACCTCGAGAAGGCACGGGTTATGCTACGGGGTGTCAACCCGGGGGCAGGGGTTAGGTAGCCACTATGCCCACATGTGGGCCATTTCTGATTTTGTCCCCGTGCTGAGCATTGGGAGCCTTTGATTTCTCCCATGTACCGGGGGACACTTGTTAAATGCAATTGTCAGCCCGCGGACAAGGGGCCCCTGGCGCGGGCCGCCGCCACCCACATTGAGCATTGTGTCCGATCCATCTACTCTCCAGGCGGAGCAACGTGTGCTATTTCTCAGTTATCTGGGTTGTTTCCGGAATAGTCAGGGTTCTCAAACCCTGCGGTGCACCTGCAGTGCGCAGAAAGCGTTCTGTATGCCCATCGGCACCCACGAGGCTAGGTGCTTCGAATGCCTGACGTTCTACGGCAGTCCGGGGGGGCCTAGGCTGCCCAAAGTTGCCCACCATAAGCTGACGGGTCACGAGCTCTATCACACAAGAGCCTAAATCCCCCGGGTCAGCCAAGCCTGAATTCCACAACCGCTGTTGGTAGGGACTGTGAAAGATTGGAGCTTTTGGCCCATGTCCCAAGGAGTTGCCCCCCGAATTCTCGCACCATCCATCCATCCATCCATCCATCCCCCCCCCCCCGCCCTCAGGGTCCCCTCCGAGGGCCCCTGGCGCCTTTGGTGCTCCTTCAAGGCTTCCTCGCTCGGAATTTCCCATGTGCACGGTTAAACACCATTAGCATCCCGTTTTCAGGGGAAGGGGGGCTTTGGCCCCCTTCCCAGATATTGGCATTTCGCATCTACAACATGCAAACAATGTCTACAATTAGCAGACCGTGTTTCCTTGGGGCTGATGGTGTCTGCAAACTACAGGCCACCATGAACATGTGCACAAACAAACGATCGTTTTGGGGGAAGGAGGCCTTCAGCCACCTTCCCAAATATTGGCACTTCGTGTCTGCAACATGACGACAATGTCTACAATTAGTAGACCGCATCTACTTGGGGCAGACAGTGTCTATAGACTACAGACCACGATTCCTTTGTCCACGGGTAAACGGGAGGGTTGTACGGGTAAACAGAGTGGCATTCGGTGTATAATATGCATACTCTTGCATATTGGGGGCCTCTGGCTCACACGGGGCGCTGCGAAGTCGCTCCCCCCCCCCATGTACCCCCCCCCCCCGAACCCCCCCCCTACCAAATCCCCCTAAGCCTCCGGGTGTGCGTCTCACATGGCACGGCCGGCCAATATGCAGCGTTGTAAGAAGCGATCATGCGTCACCCTACGCATCCTGCAAGCCTTAAGATCGGCACCCAAATCCAAATCCAAATCCAAATCCACCTACCTTCACCCCTGGACCCTTGAGCCCCCCAGCCCACTGCACCCGCCTTCAGTCCTGGACCCTTGTACACCCCCTCCACTACACCCGCCTTCACCCCTCTATTGGTAATGAGGCGGGGCTTGGCTGCAGTGAGCTGCAACCCACATGCTGCTGCAGTAGAGCGGCTGTTGTGCCTGCAGCGCGAAACCTACAGCTAAAATGCTGCTGCATGACAGCTGCAGCGGGACGGCCGCTGCAACTACAGCGGCACGATGGCTGCAGTCGCAGCAGCTGCAATAGGGGGGCAGCCAGTGCAGCACCCGCATAGCCCCTCGATTGGTAACGGGGCGGGGGTTGGATGCAGTGAGCTGCCGCCGACATACTGCAGCCCCTCAAGAAAGTGGTTAGGGGCGAGAGACAGCTCACCGGAGGGTGGCAGCCACGCATCCGGAGCGCCCCGACCAGGGCATGGCGTGGCTGAGCCGGGCGGGCCCGGGAACGCGGAGAGCGCAACGGGAGGGTGCAACCGGGAGGGTCCATCGAGTGCCTTGAAAGTGCATCACATGGCATGGCCAGCTGATATGCAGTGTCGTCGGGGATGCCTTGTGAGCCTTAAGAGCGGCCCCCAAATCCACATCCAAATCCCCCCGTACCCCCCCCCCCCCTGTACCTCCCCCGGTACCCCCTCTATCGGCCCACCACAAAGCAAGGGTGCAGGCCGTGGGCCGGCCTCCCGCTGGGAACCCCCCCCCCCCTGCACACCCTGGCAAAGCAGCGCTAAACCCCTAGGATGGTTAGGAAGTGCATGACACGGGGTGCGAGGCGTGAGCACCGGCGCTGAAGGCAGGGGCAGGGGGATGTGTGGCAGTCAGGGGAGGCGGTCAGGCAAGGCGGTCGTCGGGCGATATGGGTGGTAACTGACTGTTGCTCTGGTGTCGGCGGGGGTGGGGACCCCGTCCATCGAGGATTGTGGGCGCGGCTACGGCGAGCACCGAGGACGCCCCGCAGGCCGTATATGAAAGAGGCTTCATGTGAAGGCTGCCGGTGCCAGCACTGGGGTGGATGCCACAGGGACAGAAGCAGCGCTTGTGAGCTCTGGGGGTTGCGCGGCTCCTTTGCTGGATGTGAATATGGATGCACTACGGCTATGAAAATGTCTGATGTTGTACTGGCAGAAAGTCGTTTCAAAACCATGCTAATGCTTTACTGGCTTGAAAAGTCCTGGAAGAATTGTTGTCCTGTGCCTCTTTTGCAGGTTGAGTGTTTCGTGAATATCTGTGCCATTGAAAATTTTTGTCATGCCCCTTTTTGCCAGCTGCCATTGATACAATGTATTTATTTATGCATACTCAATACGTGATGATTCCATCAAAAGAGTTTCTCTCAAGTATATCGCAGGTTGCAGTTTGCAGTTTTTTTCGCTTGCTGCACCAAGCAACGTGGTACAAACCTTGCAGCTGAGATGACCCAAAGGATTCTGTGGTGCGGTATTTCAAGGGCCAAAATGATGATTGTATTGCCACATTTTGTGGTTGCTTTCCTTGCTTTCTACAGATGTTGAACCCGGCGACATCATCACCTGCATGAATGGTCTCCCCTTGACTTCAATCAATCAATTGTATACTCTTCTCAACCGAGTCGTTCCCGGCGATAAGTTTACATGGTCAATCAAGCGGATTAGCTTGACCGGATATGTCAAGGAGTGGTCAGTGTGCCTCATTATGCCTACAAAGCCAGTAAGCTGGACAAAGCTGATGTCACCAGGTAATGATTCGTTGCAGGAAATCGTGGGGAGGCGTTTGATGTTTTCCTTGTTGTGCATTGTAAATCATTTCTAGCACAAGCACCATTGATCCTGGAACTGCTTCTTTGGTTGCATTTGATGTGCAGCATGCTGACTTCGTGTCCACCAAATGATAACGGCACGTTAGAATTGTCTGCTACTGTGACCTACATTGTTACTGACAGGCTACATTAATGGTGGTTTCCCATGGCTTCCTGACTGTGCTTTGCTTTAAAGCACTTGCTGTTCAATCCCAAGCGCACCATGATCGACAGAGCATACAGAACCCTTTAATTCAGTTGGAGACAGCTGCTGTGGAGCATGAAAACGGCAACACTTTGGCTTTGCGGTTATGTCTTGCGATAGGAACACACCAGCGCAGGAGTTGCATTGCATGTGCTTCGGCGGCATTGGTCTGGGCTTTGCGTGGTCAGCTCACCAGATGCACCAAAACGCATTTGATTGGAGCAGGATTTTTGCTGCCAATGAGGCGTGTTGGGGGGTGGAGGGGGGCTTTTGGGGGGCCCGTGATGACGAATTACGAATGACGAAATTCCCGCATAAGCTTTTACGAAATAGCAGTCCGAGGACCGATAATGTTTTGTTACTCAGGCCGCGCAGTGCCCAGACGGAAATTGTTGGAGAGAATTTTTCTGCATGATATATCCGGCAAGGTGAGCAGGGTGTAGGAATCATTTTGAGGTACATGTGTTGGGGCACGCCCTCAGCCCCCTCCGTGGCCCGTTTTCGATCCATGCGACTTGGTAATTCGCAGTTATTCATTGGTGTTTTCAGGGATGTGGTGCCCCCGCACCCCCCCTCCACGCCGCTATATCCACCTGTGGTCTGGAGTCGTATGGAGTGGCTAATGATTCCTTTATTGCTTATTCCCGGAGGGATGCACCCGTGAGTGTCGCCCTCGGCCCTGTGAACGGGCTGATGGTTACACAGCTGCTGCAACCCGTGCCGCTGTTTGTGTTGTCTGGTGCTTCTGGTACTCCTGCTGCTTGTGCTGCTTGTGTTGCTGCTGTTTCTGCTACTCCTCCGCTGCAGCACCTGCTCCTGCTGTTGCTGTTGCTATCTTCTTTTTTTTTATTTAGTTATACACTATTCATTGACTGCTGATTCAACAATGGCAATCAGCTGTATTCACAGTTACAGTCCCATACAAAATGATAATAATAACAATTTACTTGCTATTGACCTGCTTTTTTTTTGGTTTCAAACAGTTTTGACACATGGTCAAGATTTGCCCCCTCAAAGCACCATCAAAATTTACCCAGTAACAAGCTTGGAGCCCAACCATCGCCTCCAACACGCAGGCTAGCAGGGCACTGTAACAGCATTGCCGCACTGTTGTGTTGATGTATGTCTTCCATGTGTCTGCAGGCTTGCCACCAGCAATCCCATATCGCAGCCATTCGGGGCTCCTTCCAAACGATGCTGGTTTTATCGGTATCCCATGTGCTGCTTTGTGTTCGTGGCATGCTGTCTCTTCACACCACGGTATCATTCCTGCATGATCAACGAAGCGAACCAGACCAATCAATAGGCGCTTTTTGTAGAATGTCTTGTGTGATGAATATGTGCTAGGTATGTCTTGCGTCTCATGCATGAATCCTGCCTGTCTTCATTGGTCGTTACAGAGAAGTATGGAGAGGTTCCTGCTTATTTCGTGCAAGTCCCGAAACGAGTTGAAACAAGGGAACAGGCCAGAGTAGAAGTCGTGGAGTATGTTGGCGCGTGTACCCAACTTTCATGCCCTGCATTCTCAGGCATCCAAAGGTGTTGGCAACAACAACAACAACAGCCCCCTGGCCCTGTTTTAGAAACCCCGCATTGGTGGTGGTGACCACCCTCCAAACTTCGCTGTCATGGGAATGACTGAGTGTGAAGCTTGTCAGCGCAGGGGAGTGGCCGCCGCAAGGGCAGAAGGCTGCAATTGTAAGCTGTGGGACCCCCCCCCCCCCCAACATGGGCAGAACCAGCAGAGGAACAATTTTCCCCACCGGCTGTGGACAAACAATAAAGACAACTTTCTCAACTCAAACCAGTGCAGACACCCGGAAATGCCAACGAGCACGCTTACTCAGCCTTTATGGCAAACTACCCCCCAGCTCCCCACATATAGTCCCCCCTCCGAACACACACAGCCCGGCATGATTTCACAAATCACAAACAAACAGAAACAATGTGGCAAATCTACTCCACCTTTGGAGATCCCCCTCCCCCACAACCTCTCCCTGGTGGACCAGCCAAACACCTTTTCGTCCATGTCCGCAGCCTCCACGCACTCACGGACAGTGGGCATGGGCGAGTTTTGCCCCCCGCCCCCCTGGTAGGCCTTGGCGAAGGAAGGCCTGGTCGAGATCTTTGTGATAGGCGAGAGGTTGATTGACACCGCCAGCTGCCAGGAGAGCAGCCATTTGCTGGGCTCTGTCCCAACCCCCCCCCCCCTTCGAAGAGGGTGGGCAGCAATCGCAAGATGCTTTCGCTTGCAGTGCCTGTCTTCACGGCGACAATCCTGACCGCTGGGCCCTGCCGTGTGTCCAGCAGTACTGCCAGTGCAGGCCCTTCTTGCTGGGTGGTGGCTGTTGCCGCGGTGTAGCGTGTCCTGCAGACACAAGCATTTCACCCCCAGCTGTGGCTCCCACCTGCCTGGTGCTCACCGGCCAACCAAGGGCCACGCGCTCACTGGTCAACCACCGTGGGTTATTCTCCAACCGCTGGTATTTGCAGGGGAGGGGGGGAGGGGGTTGGTTCAGCTCCGGACCCCAACACCTGCAGCGTGGACAGGGGGGTCCTGGAGGGGGGGTATTGGGTTGGGGGGGCACTTTTGATTTCTCTGTTTCATTCTGAGCATTTTGGTGCTTATTGGCCCTGAAAGCGCTGTTTTGGGCCTGTCTGCACCTTGGTGGGCAAAATTTGGTTGGCCTGTAGCCGCCACTATGCGTTGATTCAGACCCAGGTCCCGTTCCACTTTTTTGGGCCCCCTAACCACAAAGTGTGCCCAGGTCAGCGTTCTGTACTTTGCCGGTTGTTGCACATCTCCCCTTCCGTCGTTGAGGCTCCATTCCATTCATCTGTGCAGGGTTGCACCACTACCACCACCGCCCCCACCAGTCATCGTTGCACCGCCAGAGCCGGGGACGCATGTTGTGGAATACGTCAAGGCGGACCCAGCCCAGTACACAGCTGTGGTTGATTCCCTCGTAAGGTGTGCATGCCCTCAGTGCCTGGGATAGGGAGCGGATCACATCAAAGTGTGGATTGGAGCATCCTTCAGGCACTCTGCTGCGTGCAAGTGCAGTTGCAGCTGGCGGGATTGTTCAAGCTGTGGCTGAGGATGCAGATTTCGGCCAGCATGTTGTCATCGCTGCACAACTGTGCATAATTCTTCTGTCGCAATTCGACGTACCAACAATTAAAAACAGTTCCAATCACATAAAGTGCACCATGTGCAAAGTATCTCTAGCACAATTCAACGTGCCCTCATCGCAGTATGAAGTATCTCCCTTTTGAGGGTTTCTCTCTGAATCTCCACGTCATGGTTGATTGCATCAGCAGACAGTATAGTTCTGCTCGGACCCCTGAAGATTCGAGCCTGTGCATGGAAACAGCTGCACAACCTCCTTGCTCTAGCGCTGTGCTTCAGCGGAGTGGTTTATCGGACCCAGCGAATTGGATCCACATATCTGAACAGAGTTTCCTGTTAGCAATTGTAACCTTCTTGTTGCTTGAGTGCAGCTGACTGGTCAGCTAAGAGCCGACATCACGTGATTGGTTGGATAACCGGGCACATGTCACCTTACGGTCATCGATATTTCTCTCCATTCCTTATTCCCACAGCAAGCACAACTCCCTTGCACGAGGAACAAAGGTGGATACTGTAGAATATGTTGACGTGGCTTCGTCCTTGTACCCTACTGCAACACAGACTGTGCGGTATGTGGACATGGTGCTGTGTGCGATTTTTGTTGCTGGTGCAACGTGTACTGTGATTGGACCCTTGGTGCACAGGAATCCCAACCCGAAAACGCCTGGCCCTGTCCTGCAGTGGAGGTCTCCTGCTTTGGTGACCTGTTGGCAAACCCTCAACTTTGGGCCCCCGCACTTTTTGCTACATCATCCCTGTGTTCCTTTGCACCTCTTGTGCTTCGGTAGTTTGCAGGTGTTTTGGCAGCTGTACACCAGCCTCCAATGCTGTTGCTGCTGCTGCTGCATGAAGTATAATAAGAATATTGTTATTTAATATTTGATGAGCCGGGGCTCTCTGCTGTAGAGATCAATGGGGTCAGATCAATGTGCACATTCTTTCGTGTTGGTTGCCGTTTCCTTGTCGGTCTGCACCATCACGAATTTCGCTTACCCTGTGACATCTGTGCTGCAGCGGCACTCCCATTGTCAGTCAATTTAGCACAACATCAGGGCCTGCACGTGGCAAGAGCACCAAATGACAGGGTTGGCCAAAGTGGCTTTGACTGTCTTTCTGAGGTGGCATGTCATGGCAGATGAGTGCTAGATTGCCTTTTCCTGACAAGAAACACCCTCTCATCGATCATCGTCTGGTGGTGCTTGACATTGGGTGGAGTATGTGAATGCTTGGAGCCTTGTCCTGGGCATGACTGTATTTCCCTCCCCTTCTTATTCCTGTCATGCAGCCACGTATGTTGGTTTTGCCTCAGAACACTTGGCCCAAGGGGTGTGTTTCCACATTGGACACTTGTATGCCTGAGCAGGTGCCAAGGGTGGCTAGCGGTATCTCTTTGTTACCCTTGTTGTCCTGTAGGCCCGAGTAACAGCGCTGATTTGGGGCACCAAATTTGGACAAAAGTCATGGAGGCTATGCTACTACATCTTTTACTGTGGGTTTTGAAATCTTTTTGAGGGTCTTGAAGTCTCGGTTCTGTAGATTTTGGAGTCCATTGTGTATTGGTGCCTACCACAGGACTGCAACCCCGGTGACTACAACAGCTGTGACAGCATCGCGATATCAAAGCAGTGCAGCGGCAGCACTTGATGCTGCTGATGGGGTGATGGATGGCCGATATTATGGCAGGCCGATTGTAGAAGCCAGTGGTGCCAGAACATCCAGGTACCCCAGATCAGCCCTGCTGCCATGATGATTTGGCCACTGCCAAGTGGATGTGATGCTCAGACAGTGCAATTCTCGTACATGTTGCACAAGCCCTGGTGAGGCTCTAGGACAGGGATTGATAAGGGTTTGCTGATAGTATAAGTGAATGCTGACAAAGAACAAAAGTGAAGCAATTCATCTTGGTTTTACCATGGAAGAACCACAGGCGGAATCAGGACGAGAGAACAGGGTTCAGAACAGAACAGGCAGAGGTGATCAGAACTGCCTATTGTGCATATTGTTTTTCTTACTGCATAGTTTGTTGATGAAGTGAGTCGCCGGCTGGCCCCTGATTGGAGAGTTGGGTAGGGGTGAGGGTCAGTGCTTGCAGGTTGCTTCTGGATTAGTGTCAGGACTCTGGGGCGGGGGAAAGTGCACAAGTCAAACCTCCCCATCGGTGCATTCACCGAGCAGCATGCACCAATATCAACAGGGGCTGGACATCTTATGAAGAAACAGATTGAAGACTGAGAGGCACATGGGAATTGGTGATTCACACCAGGAGGATTATTTCTGCGCTTTGGGGAGTGAAACCCCCCCTACCCCCCCCCCCCCCTTACATGTTTGGGCATGGGAGGGCGCCGTTTTACTGTTCATACACAGGAGGGTGCTATGTATCATTTAAGCAGGGGAGGTGCTATACAGTGTTTGCCCAAGATACTGAGCTTTTATGGCAATCCCCCTCTCCCTCCGCAACTGAAGCATTCGCAAAAATGAATGAAATACAACAGGAAGAGAACCAAATTGTGGCCCAATTTTCAATGCAAATGCTGATTACAATCCATAATTTGCAAAGTAAAACCTCTTCTGACGTATTTGCTTCTTTGCCTGTTGCTGCTTTCCTTGCGAGTACCTGTGTTTTCTGCTGATTTGACAAGCCGTTGTGTCGCTGCCCCATCATTGTCCTGTTTATGGTCAGTTTGCAAGTGCAGTTTGATTGGATGGTTCAGTGATGATTCCACACTATTATACTATGATATCATGCTATCATACTTGCTGCAGGACAATAACACCGGTGACTACAACAGCTGTGACAGCACAGCGATATCAAGGCAGTGCTGCAGCAGCTCTTGATGCTGCTGATGGGGTGATGGATGGCCGATATTATGGCAGGCCGATTGTAGAAGCCAATGGTGCGAGGTTTGTTATTGCAATGCAATTATTTGTTGTTTCGATTTGCTAACATCCAGGAACCCGGTGGGGGGGGGGGGTGAAGATTTGGTATGGGCATAATTTGGAATGGCAAAATTCAGTGCGGCGAAAATTTGGCACGAATTCTTAAATACCATGGCAAAGTTTGGTACAAAATTTCCAGATCATGGCACAAGAACAAGCATACATACCAAATTTTTACAGGGAAACTGTGTACTGGGAACTGAACCAGCGGCCTAAGGTTCCACCATTTCCACCATCCAGTACTTCAACAATTCAGCTACCACCAGAGCCTGCTACTACTATGTAAAACGGGGTTCATTCTTCGCACACGGTGTGATCCTGAACAACATGTGGTGCTGATATTACCTGATGGCTTCGGTTGTTGTGCTTTGTTGTGCTGACTTTTGCCATTCCAAATTATGCCCATTCGAAACCCCCTCCCCCCCAGGTACCCCAGATCAGCCCTGCTGCCATGAGTGGCCACTGCCAAGTGGATGTGGTGCTCAGACAGTGCAATTCTCGTACATGTTGCACAAGCCCTGGTGAGGCTCTAGGACAGGGATTGATAAGGGTTTGCTGATAGTATAAGTGCATGCTGACAAAGAACAAAAGTGAAGCAATTCATCTTGGTTTTACCATGGAAGAACCACAGGCGGAATCAGGACGAATTCCACACTATTATACTATGATATCATGCTATCATACTTGCTGCAGGACAATAACACCGGTGACTACAACAGCTGTGACAGCACAGCGATATCAAGGCAGTGCTGCAGCAGCACTTGATGCTGCTGATGGGGTGATGGATGGCCGATATTATGGCAGGCCGATTGTAGAAGCCAATGGTCTGAGGTTTGTTATTGCAATGCAATTATTTGTTGTTTCGATTTGCAAACATCCAGGAACCCGGGGTCGGGGGGGGGTGAAGATTTGGTATGGGCATAATTTGGAATGGCAAAATTCAGTGCGGTGAAAACCACGAAGAGAGGTTGTTAGATCAAGCGCGGGCGCGAGCGCCGTATACCCCCCTCTTTTTGGGGCATTTTCGCGTAGCATACCCCAATGTATGGTTTCTAACCTTTAACCACCTTGTAAAATCATCATTTTAGGACCAAAAATGAATCCGCAATGATTTTTTGGATTTTGAACCCTGTACCCCCCCCCCCCCCCGCACCTGGGTACCTCTTTTTCGGGGGGGGGGGGGGGGGGGCTGGGGGGGGTCAAAACTACTTTGCGTATTGTGGCTGCTGTGTGTGTATTTGGACCTGGGTCCTGAAGAACTTTCTTCTTGTATATGGACCCCCTAACCCATGGCGGGGGTCCCGGGTCCCAACTCCAGGTACCCCCAGTCGCCCCCCCCCATATGGCCCCTTGCCGGTGAGGACTTAGCCGTTTTCACGCTGGATAGGCTGTTTAGTGGCACGTGAGAGTTTTTTGAAATCACCTCGCAGAGGTTGTTAGATCAAAGCCAGGCAGGCGTATATAGGGGAAAACGCCACATACCCCCCATTTTGGCCTTTTTGGGGCTATTCGCGTACCCTACCCCAAGGGGTTGCATTGTTAGTTTAACCCCTTGTAAAATCATTCTTTTGTCCAATAAACGTATCCCCCAATGAGTTTATGCACTTTGCGGCCATTTTTGGTATGTTGGCGGTTTTGGCAACCTCGGTGACCCCGTGGTACCCACTTTGAGGGGTGTGAATGGGGATGTTGTGACAGTATATGCCTACTAGGACAAGGAAGGACGTTTTTTGCAGTCTCTAGCCTTGCTGAGAGCCTGTCACAACCCATGCCAAAGACGCGAAATGACTGTTTCCACCAATAATGGCCTAGTGAATGGGCCAGTACACAACCTGCTTATGCAGTTTTTCACCCTGGGCAACTCAAAAATCGAAGTTTTTGAAACTTGTTTTTATGATATTGTTACCACACGATATGACCATCCAAGGTATGTAAAGCATGTTTTAGGCCGTATTTACATGTTTTTCACCCGATTTGGGTATTAGGTCTAGGGGGGGGGGGGTCTCCCAAGGGATGGGTACACAACCTGCTTATGCAGTTTTTCACCTTGGACAGCTCAAAAATCGAAGTTTTTGAAACTTGTTTTTTTGATATTGTGATCACCTAAAATGATCATCCAAGGTAAATAAAGCATGTTTTAGGCCGTGTTTACATGATTTTCACCCTATTTGGGTATTTGGTCCAGGGGGGGGGGGCTCCCAAGGGATTGGTACACAACCTGCTTATGCAGTTTTTCAAGCTGGGCAGCTCAAAAATCGAAGTATTTGAAACTTGTTTTTATGATATTGTGATCACACGATATGACCATCCAAGGTATGTAAAGCATGTTTTGGGCTGTATTTACATGTTTTTCACCCTATTTGGGTATTAGGTCTAGGGGGGGGTCCTCCCAAGGGATGGGTACACAACCTGCTAATGCAGTTTTTCACCCTGGACAGCTCAAAAATGGAAGTTTTTGAAACTTCTTTTTGAAATTGTGATCACCTAAAATGACCATCCAAGGTATATACAGCATGTTTTAGGCCGTGTTTACATGATTTTCACCCTATTTGGGTATTAGGTCCAGGGGGGGGGTCTCCCAAGGGATTGGTACACAACCTGCTATGCAGTTTTTCACCCTAGGCAGCTCAAAAATTCGAAGTTTTCGAAACTTGTTTTTATGATAATGTGATCACACGATATGACCATCCAAGGTATGTAAAGCATGCTTTAGCCCGTATTTTTGTAGGTTTTACCCTATTTTGGGTGTGTGTTGCTTGGGGTAGATTCTGTGCGAGGTGGTTTGCCGAAGGCAATAGAATCACCTCGCAGAGGCTGTTAGATCAAAGCCAGGCAGGCGTATATAGGGGAAAACGCCACATACCCCCCCATTTTGCCCTTTTTGGGGCTATTCGCATACCCTACCCCAAGGGGTTGCATTGTTAGTTTAACCCCTTGTAAAATCATTCTTTTGCCCAATAAACACATGCCCCAATGAGTTTTTGGTCCGGACCCCCCAGACCCCCCCCACTTTTTTGAGGTTTTGAGGGAGGTGGGGGGGGGGTGGTGGGGGGTCAAAAATGTCAAAAAAATGCCCCCCCCCCTCTTTTTTTGGGTCGAAGATCATGAATCTTTTGGTTTTTTTCGATTTTGAGCCGAAAAAGTGTTTCCGGGTCCCGACTCCATGGGGTTTGTATGGGGCGGAGTGGGACGAGCGCTTATGCAGTTTATGCACTTTTTCAGCCATTTTTGCTATGTTGGCGGTTTTGGCCACCTCGGTGACCCTGTGGTACCCAGTTTGAGGGGTGCAAGTGGGGATGTTGTGACAGTATATGCCTACTAGGAGACAAAAGAACGTTTTTTGCAGTCTCTAGCCTTGCCGAGGGCCGCTCAAATGTCCGTGCCCGAGACACGAAATGACTGTTTCCACCAATAATGGCCTCGTGAATGGGCCGGTACACAACCTGCTCATGCAGCTTTTCACCCTGTGGAGCTCAAAAATCGAAGTTTTCAAAACTTGTTTTCTTGATATTGTGACCACACAATATGACCATTCAAACTATGGAAAGCATGTTTTAGGCCGTATTTACGTGTTTTTCACCCGATTTGGGTATTAAGTCGGGGCGTCTTGGGGTCTCCCAAGGGATGGGTACACAACCTGCTTATGCAGTTTTTCACCCTGGGCAGCTCAAAAATCGAAGTTTTCGAATTTTGGTTTTTTGATAATGTGACCACCTAAAATGACCATCCAAGCTATGCAAAGCATGTTTTAGGCCGTATTTACGTGTTTTTCACCCGATTTGGGTATTAGGTCCGGCGGGGGGGGGGGGGGGGGCTCCCAAGGGATTGGTACACAACCTGCTTATGCAGTTTTTCAGCCTGGGCAGCTCAAAAATCGAATCACCTCGCAGAGGTTGTTAGATCAAAGCCAGGCAGGCATATATCAGGAAAAATGCCACATACCCCCCGGTTTTGGCTTTTTTGGGCCGAACCCCCCCCCCCTTTTTTGGGTCGAAAATCATGAATCTTTTGGTTTTTTTCAATTATGAGCCGAAAATTTGTTCCCGGGTCCTGTTTTTCAAGCTGGGCAGCTCAAAGTTCGAAGTTTTCGAAACTTGTTTTTTTGATAATGTGACCACTCAAAATGACCATCTAAGGTATGTAAAGCATGTTTTAGGCCGTATTTACGTGTTTTTCACCCGATTTGGGTATTAGGTCCGGGGGGGGGGGGACAATGGTCGGTACTGATAGATTGAATGTCCCCGCCATAGACACTTTCAGCCATTAGTCCAGATGTTCACAATCGTAATAGAACACTCAGCGTGTCCCCTTCTTGGTTGGGGTGCTCCACTATCTATGTACATCTCCTGTTGATATGTACATTTATCGGTAATACTGGCGCTGAACAGTAGGCACTGCGAACCTGCAATCAATTGTGCTGGGCCAGTGGACCGTTCCATATAAGCGACGCCCTAAGAAAACGGGCTGTATATGAACCATACTCTCCCAAGTCTCAGGTGCGAAGCATGGCACTCATTCGGCCTTCCATTGACTTGAGGCAATTTAGTTTCAGTGAAGAGGGAAGCACATACAATGAAAGAAGCAAAAATGCATTTGTGTCGTGTCGGCTGTGTGTTTGCTATGTCATAGCAAGGGTGCGGTGCCATGTGCTTCATTCAGTGGAAGCACCCTGGACTCCAGCTCGCTGGTTCCAGGTTCGAACCCTGCTGCCGGAGCCGCCGATCAAGCGGAGCGGCGGCTCGGGCAAAGGAGCGGGCGGGGCGGCAGCCCCCTGTCGCGCGTGGGCGGTGGCGGGGCGCACTGCTACAGGTGGCATGGCACATTTTTCGTATACTGCCTGTGTGCACATGTTTTCGTTTGCTACCTGTGTTGCACGAAGATCGTGTAGCACGGACCCCGTGGGAAACGCCGCGGCGAACTCGCCATTGCATTCCAGCCAACAGGGCGTCAAGCGACAGTCAACGTGACCTCTATTCAACATGATTTCCTTGGCTGCCTGTGTTGCACGAAGACCGTGATGCATGGAAACTGAAGAGGGCAAAGTCGTAAAAAGGATGCAGAATAAGCGGGAGGGGCCCCAGTCCCCGGTCAGGCGGGGCCGGTGGAGGGGAGCACTGCTACAGGCCGGGTCCAAACCGGCGGTCTATGCGACGACAGTTGACGATGGTAACCACTATGCCACACTGCCTCCCATATCATATGGGCGGCGTGGGGCGGTGACATGGTGTGAACCCTTTGTTACATGTAGGCAAATATGGTCAAATTTCATCAGAACTGTAATCAGACATTGGTGGGGACCAGTCACCTTGGAGTAGTTCTGGGTCAATCCTGAGGGAGAGATCCATGAAGGCGTCCATAGCTTGACTGTCCCGCGGGATTTTGTGTGGTGAAAAATTCAGAACTTGCACAACCGAGTCCAGCTCGGCACCAGTGTTCCTGCGCCGACGCTTGATGGGAGGAGTGTGAATCGTCGCGGTGAAATCACGCGACGGGGTCCTGAGGACCGGGCACCTGGGGTGGGAAAGCCTTCCCTGGTCCGCCAAACGGTCAGCCTCGTTGTTCCCTAGAATGTCCACATGGGACGGCACTTTAATAAACTTGATGGAACCTGTGTGTGTGCTGAGAGGGTCGAGAAGGAGTTCCCAGAGGGGAACATTTGAAACCGGGCCACTGCTTCCCGTCCATCCCCTAAGTTTCCACCGGCGTGCCGCGCCGGTGGCACCTAGGAAGACGTATTCGCTATCGGTGCAAATTGCAATTTTACCAAAAGTAAAGATTTGTAATGCTCGAATCACGGCCAGAAGTTCTGCCGTGTTGTTTGTTTGTCGGAGGTGGACTGGGACATATGCAGAAATGCTGATGTCAGGATGCGCGTAGATGCCGTATCCTGCTACCCGGCCCACGCCTTCCGTTTCGGCGGATGAGCCATCGGTGAAAACCAGGGTATACCCGTCCGTGGTGAGGCTGTCAAAAACTCCTTCCAACTCCGCCGCCCGCTGTTGTTTGCGCAGTCGGCGTGCTGTTTCTTTTTGTTGTTTTTTGTTGGGCGGAGGGGTGGGGGGTGTGGTTTGAAGGTGGGGGTGTTGAAGCACTCCATCATGGAGTAGGGAATGAAGAGCTCTAATGAAAAGTTGAAGGTCGTGTCCCGAAATGGGAATATTCAAAGGACAGGAAGCCCACAGTTTTAAGGTGGCTATCCAAATAGAAACAAAACGGGTCCAGGTGGCTGCATATTGGCGTTGATATTTTTTCTTTTGGCGGACTTGCCAATTGGCGTAGACCGCCGCCCAAGCCAGGAAGCCTGACGGGCACTGGAAGGAATGCTTCAGAGAAAAGGAAAGCAGAGCTTTTGGATGTTCCTCAGCGGTGGCAGTAGGAAAGCATTTTGCGATAGTGTCGAAAGCGACTTTGAGTAGGGAACACTCCGTGCGTGCGTGATCAATTGTTTCTAGCTCACCGTCAATTGGGCACCACACATCATCCGGCTTCCATTCCTTTTGGCGCTCCCCCACAGGGAGGCGGAGCCACAGGACCTGTCTGATGAAGTCTTTATGTTGAGCTGGAACGTAGGTCCGGGGGGGGCGGGGGGGCTCCCAAGGGATTGGTACACAACCTGCTTATGTAGTTTTTCACCCTGGGCAGCTCAAAAATCCAAGTTTTCGAAACTTTTTTTTTTGATATTGTGACCACCTAAAATGACCATCCAAGCTATGCAAAGCATGTTTTAGGCCATATTTACGTGTTTTTCACCCGATTTGGGTATTAGGTCCGGGGGGGGGGGGGGGGGGAGGGGGCTCCCATGGGATTGGTACACAACCTGCTTATGCAAATTTTCAGCCTGGGCAGCTCAAAAATCGAATCACCTCGCAGAGGTTGTTAGATCAAAGCCAGGCAGGCATATATCAGGAAAAATGCCACATACCCCCCCATTTTGGCTTTTTTGGGCCGAACCCCCCCCCCTTTTTTTGGGTCGAAAATCATGAATCTTTTGGTTTTTTTCAATTATGAGCCGAAAAAGTGTTTCCGGGTCCCGACTCCATGGGGTTTGTATGGGACGGAGTGGGACGAGCGCTCATGCAGTTTATGCATTTTTTCAGCCATTTTTGCTATGTTGGCGGTTTTGGCCACCTCGGTGACCCTGTGGTACCCAGTTTTGAGGGGTGCAAGTGGGGATGTTGTGACAGTATATGCCTGCTAGGACAAGGAAGGACGTTTTTTGCAGTCTCTAGCCTTGCTTAGGGCCGTTCACAACCCGTGCCAAAGACGCGAAATGGCTGTTTCCACCAATAATGGCCTCGTGAATGGGCCGCGACACAACCTGCTCATGCAGCTTTTCACCCTATGCAGTTTTTCACCCTGTGGAGCTCAAAAATCGAAGTTTTCGAAACTTATTTTCTTGATATTGTGACCACTCAAAATGACCATCCAAGGTATGTGAAGCATGTTTTAGGTTGTATTTACGTGTTTTTCACCCGATTTGGGTATTATGTCCGGGGGGGGGGGTCTGCCAAGGGATTGGTACACAAGCTAATTATGCAGTTTTTCACCCTGGGCAGCTCAAAAATCGAAGTTTTCGAAACTTTTTTTTTGATATTGTGACCACCTAAGATGACCATCCAAGGTATGCAAAGCATGTTTTAGGCCGTGTTTACATGTTTTTCACCCGATTTGGGTATTAGGTCTAGGGGAGGGGTCTCCCAAGGGATTGGTACACACCTGCTTATGCAGTTTTTCACCCTGGGCAGCTCAAAAATCCAAGTTTTCGAAACTTATTGTTCTGATACCATGATCACTCAAAATGACCATCCAAGCTATGTAAAGCATGCAGGACGAGAGAACAGGGTTCAGAACAGAACAGGCAGAGGTGATCAGAACTGCCCATTGTGCATATTGTTTTTCTTACTGCATAGTTTGTTGATGAAGTGAGTCGCCGGCTGACCCCTGAATTGGAGAGTTGGGTAGGGGTGAGGGTCAGTGCTTGCAGGTTGCTTCTGGATTAGTGTCAGGACAGGACTCTGCGGGGGGGAAAGTGCACAAGTCAAACCTCCCCATCGGTGCATTCACCGAGCAGCATGCACCAATATCAACAGGGGCTGGACATCTTATGAAGAAACAGATTGAAGACTGAGAGGCACGTGGGAATTGGTGATTCACACCAGGAGGATTATTTCTGCGCTTTGGGGAGTGAAACCCCCCCTACCCCCCCCCCCCCTTACATGTTTGGGCATGGGAGGGCGCTGTTTTACTGTTCATACACAGGAGGGTGCTATGTATCATTTAAGCAGAGGAGGTGCTATACAGTGTTTGCCCAAGATACTGAGCTTTTATGGCAATCCCCCTCTCCCTCCGCAACTGAAGCATTCGCAAAAATGAATGAAATACAACAGGAAGAGAACCAAATTGTGGCCCAATTTTCAATGCAAATGCTGATTACAATCCATAATTTGCAAAGTAAAACCTCTTCTGACGTATTTGCTTGTTTGCCTGTTGCTGCTTTCCTTGTGAGTACCTGTGTTTTCTGCTGATTTGACAAGCCGTTGTGTCGCTGCCCCATCATTGTCCTGTTTATGGTCAGTTTGCAAGTGCAGTTTGATTGGATGGTTCAGTGATGATTCCACACTATTATACTATGATATCATGCTATCATACTTGCTGCAGGACAATAACACCGGTGACTACAACAGCTGTGACAGCACAGCGATATCAAGGCAGTGCTGCAGCAGCTCTTGATGCTGCTGATGGGGTGATGGATGGCCGATATTATGGCAGGCCGATTGTAGAAGCCAATGGTGCGAGGTTTGTTATTGCAATGCAATTATTTGTTGTTTCGATTTGCTAACATCCAGGAACCTGGTGGGGGGGGGGGGTGAAGATTTGGTATGGGCATAATTTGGAATGGCAAAATTCAGTGCGGCGAAAATTTGGCACGAATTCTTAAATACCATGGCAAAGTTTGGTACAAAATTTCCAGATCATGGCACAAGAACAAGCATACATACCAAATTTTTACAGGGAAACTGTGTACTGGGAACTGAACCAGCGGCCTAAGGTTCCACCATTTCCACCATCCAGTACTTCAACAATTCAGCTACCACCAGAGCCTGCTACTACTATGTAAAACAGGGTTCATTCTTCGCACACGGTGTGATCCTGAACAACATGTGGTGCTGATATTACCTGATGGCTTCGGTTGTTGTGCTTTGTTGTGCTGACTTTTGCCATTCCAAATTATGCCCATTCGAAACCCCCTCCCCCCCAGGTACCCCAGATCAGCCCTGCTGCCATGAGTGGCCACTGCCAAGTGGATGTGGTGCTCAGACAGTGCAATTCTCGTACATGTTGCACAAGCCCTGGTGAGGCTCTAGGACAGGGATTGATAAGGGTTTGCTGATAGTATAAGTGCATGCTGACAAAGAACAAAAGTGAAGCAATTCATCTTGGTTTTACCATGGAAGAACCACAGGCGGAATCAGGACGAGAGAACAGGGTTCAGAACAGAACAGGCAGAGGTGATCAGAACTGCCCATTGTGCATATTGTTTTTCTTACTGCATAGTTTGTTGATGAAGTGAGTCGCCGGCTGACCCCTGAATTGGAGAGTTGGGTAGGGGTGAGGGTCAGTGCTTGCAGGTTGCTTCTGGATTAGTGTCAGGACAGGACTCTGCGGGGGGGAAAGTGCACAAGTCAAACCTCCCCATCGGTGCATTCACCGAGCAGCATGCACCAATATCAACAGGGGCTGGACATCTTATGAAGAAACAGATTGAAGACTGAGAGGCACGTAGGAATTGGTGATTCACACCAGGAGGATTATTTCTGCGCTTTGGGGAGTGAAACCCCCCCTACCCCCCCCCCCCTTACATGTTTGGGCATGGGAGGGCGCTGTTTTACTGTTCATACACAGGAGGGTGCTATGTATCATTTAAGCAGGGGAGGTGCTATACAGTGTTTGCCCAAGATACTGAGCTTTTATGGCAATCCCCCTCTCCCTCCGCAACTGAAGCATTCGCAAAAATGAATGAAATACAACAAGAAGAGAACCAAATTGTGGCCCAATTTTCAATGCAAATGCTGATTACAATCCATAATTTGCAAAGTAAAACCTCTTCTGACGTATTTGCTTGTTTGCCTGTTGCTGCTTTCCTTGCGAGTACCTGTGTTTTCTGCTGATTTGACAAGCCGTTGTGTCGCTGCCCCATCATTGTCCTGTTTATGGTCAGTTTGCAAGTGCAGTTTGATTGGATGGTTCAGTGATGATTCCACACTATTATACTATGATATCATGCTATCATACTTGCTGCAGGACAATAACACCGGTGACTACAACAGCTGTGACAGCACAGCGATATCAAGGCAGTGCTGCAGCAGCTCTTGATGCTGCTGATGGGGTGATGGATGGCCGATATTATGGCAGGCCGATTGTAGAAGCCAATGGTGCGAGGTTTGTTATTGCAATGCAATTATTTGTTGTTTCGATTTGCTAACATCCAGGAACCCGGTGGGTGGGGGGGGGTGAAGATTTGGTATGGGCATAATTTGGAATGGCAAAATTCAGTGCGGCGAAAATTTGGCACGAATTCTTAAATACCATGGCAAAGTTTGGTACAAAATTTCCAGATCATGGCACAAGAACAAGCATACATACCAAATTTTTACAGGGAAACTGTGTACTGGGAACTGAACCAGCGGCCTAAGGTTCCACCATTTCCACCATCCAGTACTTCATTAATTCAGCTACCACCAGAGCCTGCTACTACTATGTAAAACAGGGTTCATTCTTCGCACACGGTGTGATCCTGAACAACATGTGGTGCTGATATTACCTGATGGCTTCGGTTGTTGTGCTTTGTTGTGCTGACTTTTGCCATTCCAAATTATGCCCATTCGAAACCCCCTCCCCCCCAGGTACCCCAGATCAGCCCTGCTGCCATGAGTGGCCACTGCCAAGTGGATGTGGTGCTCAGACAGTGCAATTCTCGTACATGTTGCACAAGCCCTGGTGAGGCTCTAGGACAGGGATTGATAAGGGTTTGCTGATAGTATAAGTGCATGCTGACAAAGAACAAAAGTGAAGCAATTCATCTTGGTTTTACCATGGAAGAACCACAGGCGGAATCAGGACGAGAGAACAGGGTTCAGAACAGAACAGGCAGAGGTGATCAGAACTGCCCATTGTGCATATTGTTTTTCTTACTGCATAGTTTGTTGATGAAGTGAGTCGCCGGCTGACCCCTGAATTGGAGAGTTGGGTAGGGGTGAGGGTCAGTGCTTGCAGGTTGCTTCTGGATTAGTGTCAGGACAGGACTCTGCGGGGGGGAAAGTGCACAAGTCAAACCTCCCCATCGGTGCATTCACCGAGCAGCATGCACCAATATCAACAGGGGCTGGACATCTTATGAAGAAACAGATTGAAGACTGAGAGGCACGTAGGAATTGGTGATTCACACCAGGAGGATTATTTCTGCGCTTTGGGGAGTGAAACCCCCCCTACCCCCCCCCCCCCTTACATGTTTGGGCATGGGAGGGCGCTGTTTTACTGTTCATACACAGGAGGGTGCTATGTATCATTTAAGCAGGGGAGGTGCTATACAGTGTTTGCCCAAGATACTGAGCTTTTATGGCAATCCCCCTCTCCCTCCGCAACTGAAGCATTCGCAAAAATGAATGAAATACAACAAGAAGAGAACCAAATTGTGGCCCAATTTTCAATGCAAATGCTGATTACAATCCATAATTTGCAAAGTAAAACCTCTTCTGACGTATTTGCTTGTTTGCCTGTTGCTGCTTTCCTTGCGAGTACCTGTGTTTTCTGCTGATTTGACAAGCCGTTGTGTCGCTGCCCCATCATTGTCCTGTTTATGGTCAGTTTGCAAGTGCAGTTTGATTGGATGGTTCAGTGATGATTCCACACTATTACACTATGATATCATGCTATCATACTTGCTGCAGGACAATAACACCGGTGACTACAACAGCTGTGACAGCACAGCGATATCAAGGCAGTGCTGCAGCAGCTCTTGATGCTGCTGATGGGGTGATGGATGGCCGATATTATGGCAGGCCGATTGTAGAAGCCAATGGTGCGAGGTTTGTTATTGCAATGCAATTATTTGTTGTTTCGATTTGCTAACATCCAGGAACCTGGTGGGGGGGGGGGGGTGAAGATTTGGTATGGGCATAATTTGGAATGGCAAAATTCAGTGCGGCGAAAATTTGGCACGAATTCTTAAATACCATGGCAAAGTTTGGTACAAAATTTCCAGATCATGGCACAAGAACAAGCATACATACCAAATTTTTACAGGGAAACTGTGTACTGGGAACTGAACCAGCGGCCTAAGGTTCCACCATTTCCACCATCCAGTACTTCAACAATTCAGCTACCACCAGAGCCTGCTACTACTATGTAAAACAGGGTTCATTCTTCGCACACGGTGTGATCCTGAACAACATGTGGTGCTGATATTACCTGATGGCTTCGGTTGTTGTGCTTTGTTGTGCTGACTTTTGCCATTCCAAATTATGCCCATTAGAAACCCCCTCCCCCCCAGGTACCCCAGATCAGCCCTGCTGCCATGAGTGGCCACTGCCAAGTGGATGTGGTGCTCAGACAGTGCAATTCTCGTACATGTTGCACAAGCCCTGGTGAGGCTCTAGGACAGGGATTGATAAGGGTTTGCTGATAGTATAAGTGCATGCTGACAAAGAACAAAAGTGAAGCAATTCATCTTGGTTTTACCATGGAAGAACCACAGGCGGAATCAGGACGAGAGAACAGGGTTCAGAACAGAACAGGCAGAGGTGATCAGAACTGCCCATTGTGCATATTGTTTTTCTTACTGCATAGTTTGTTGATGAAGTGAGTCGCCGGCTGACCCCTGAATTGGAGAGTTGGGTAGGGGTGAGGGTCAGTGCTTGCAGGTTGCTTCTGGATTAGTGTCAGGACAGGACTCTGCGGGGGGGAAAGTGCACAAGTCAAACCTCCCCATCGGTGCATTCACCGAGCAGCATGCACCAATATCAACAGGGGCTGGACATCTTATGAAGAAACAGATTGAAGACTGAGAGGCACGTAGGAATTGGTGATTCACACCAGGAGGATTATTTCTGCGCTTTGGGGAGTGAAACCCCCCCTACCCCCCCCCCCCCTTACATGTTTGGGCATGGGAGGGCGCTGTTTTACTGTTCATACACAGGAGGGTGCTATGTATCATTTAAGCAGGGGAGGTGCTATACAGTGTTTGCCCAAGATACTGAGCTTTTATGGCAATCCCCCTCTCCCTCCGCAACTGAAGCATTCGCAAAAATGAATGAAATACAACAAGAAGAGAACCAAATTGTGGCCCAATTTTCAATGCAAATGCTGATTACAATCCATAATTTGCAAAGTAAAACCTCTTCTGACGTATTTGCTTGTTTGCCTGTTGCTGCTTTCCTTGCGAGTACCTGTGTTTTCTGCTGATTTGACAAGCCGTTGTGTCGCTGCCCCATCATTGTCCTGTTTATGGTCAGTTTGCAAGTGCAGTTTGATTGGATGGTTCAGTGATGATTCCACACTATTATACTATGATATCATGCTATCATACTTGCTGCAGGACAATAACACCGGTGACTACAACAGCTGTGACAGCACAGCGATATCAAGGCAGTGCTGCAGCAGCTCTTGATGCTGCTGATGGGGTGATGGATGGCCGATATTATGGCAGGCCGATTGTAGAAGCCAATGGTGCGAGGTTTGTTATTGCAATGCAATTATTTGTTGTTTCGATTTGCTAACATCCAGGAACCCGGTGGGTGGGGGGGGGTGAAGATTTGGTATGGGCATAATTTGGAATGGCAAAATTCAGTGCGGCGAAAATTTGGCACGAATTCTTAAATACCATGGCAAAGTTTGGTACAAAATTTCCAGATCATGGCACAAGAACAAGCATACATACCAAATTTTTACAGGGAAACTGTGTACTGGGAACTGAACCAGCGGCCTAAGGTTCCACCATTTCCACCATCCAGTACTTCATTAATTCAGCTACCACCAGAGCCTGCTACTACTATGTAAAACAGGGTTCATTCTTCGCACACGGTGTGATCCTGAACAACATGTGGTGCTGATATTACCTGATGGCTTCGGTTGTTGTGCTTTGTTGTGCTGACTTTTGCCATTCCAAATTATGCCCATTCGAAACCCCCTCCCCCCCAGGTACCCCAGATCAGCCCTGCTGCCATGAGTGGCCACTGCCAAGTGGATGTGGTGCTCAGACAGTGCAATTCTCGTACATGTTGCACAAGCCCTGGTGAGGCTCTAGGACAGGGATTGATAAGGGTTTGCTGATAGTATAAGTGCATGCTGACAAAGAACAAAAGTGAAGCAATTCATCTTGGTTTTACCATGGAAGAACCACAGGCGGAATCAGGACGAGAGAACAGGGTTCAGAACAGAACAGGCAGAGGTGATCAGAACTGCCCATTGTGCATATTGTTTTTCTTACTGCATAGTTTGTTGATGAAGTGAGTCGCCGGCTGACCCCTGAATTGGAGAGTTGGGTAGGGGTGAGGGTCAGTGCTTGCAGGTTGCTTCTGGATTAGTGTCAGGACAGGACTCTGCGGGGGGGAAAGTGCACAAGTCAAACCTCCCCATCGGTGCATTCACCGAGCAGCATGCACCAATATCAACAGGGGCTGGACATCTCATGAAGAAACAGATTGAAGACTGAGAGGCACGTGGGAATTGGTGATTCACACCAGGAGGATTATTTCTGCGCTTTGGGGAGTGAAACCCCCCCTACCCCCCCCCCCCTTACATGTTTGGGCATGGGAGGGCGCTGTTTTACTGTTCATACACAGGAGGGTGCTATGTATCATTTAAGCAGAGGAGGTGCTATACAGTGTTTGCCCAAGATACTGAGCTTTTATGGCAATCCCCCTCTCCCTCCGCAACTGAAGCATTCGCAAAAATGAATGAAATACAACAAGAAGAGAACCAAATTGTGGCCCAATTTTCAATGCAAATGCTGATTACAATCCATAATTTGCAAAGTAAAACCTCTTCTGACGTATTTGCTTGTTTGCCTGTTGCTGCTTTCCTTGCGAGTACCTGTGTTTTCTGCTGATTTGACAAGCCGTTGTGTCGCTGCCCCATCATTGTCCTGTTTATGGTCAGTTTGCAAGTGCAGTTTGATTGGATGGTTCAGTGATGATTCCACACTATTATACTATGATATCATGCTATCATACTTGCTGCAGGACAATAACACCGGTGACTACAACAGCTGTGACAGCATCGCGATATCAAGGCAGTGCTGCAGCAGCTCTTGATGCTGCTGATGGGGTGATGGATGGTCGATATTATGGCAGGCCGATTGTAGAAGCCAATGGTGCGAGGTTTGTTATTGCAATGCAATTATTTGTTGTTTCGATTTGCTAACATCCAGGAACCCGGTGGATGGGGGGGGGGGGGTGAAGATTTGGTATGGGCATAATTTGGAATGGCAAAATTCAGTGCGGCGAAAATTTGGCACGAATTCTTAAATACCATGGCAAAGTTTGGTACAAAATTTCCAGATCATGGCACAAGAACAAGCATACATACCAAATTTTTACAGGGAAACTGTGTACTGGGAACTGAACCAGCGGCCTAAGGTTCCACCATTTCCACCATCCAGTACTTCATTAATTCAGCTACCACCAGAGCCTGCTACTACTATGTAAAACAGGGTTCATTCTTCGCACACGGTGTGATCCTGAACAACATGTGGTGCTGATATTACCTGATGGCTTCGGTTGTTGTGCTTTGTTGTGCTGACTTTTGCCATTCCAAATTATGCCCATTCGAAACCCCCTCCCCCCCAGGTACCCCAGATCAGCCCTGCTGCCATGAGTGGCCACTGCCAAGTGGATGTGGTGCTCAGACAGTGCAATTCTCGTACATGTTGCACAAGCCCTGGTGAGGCTCTAGGACAGGGATTGATAAGGGTTTGCTGATAGTATAAGTGCATGCTGACAAAGAACAAAAGTGAAGCAATTCATCTTGGTTTTACCATGGAAGAACCACAGGCGGAATCAGGACGAGAGAACAGGGTTCAGAACAGAACAGGCAGAGGTGATCAGAACTGCCCATTGTGCATGTTGTTTTTCTTACTGCATAGTTTGTTGATGAAGTGAGTCGCCGGCTGACCCCTGAATTGGAGAGTTGGGTAGGGGTGAGGGTCAGTGCTTGCAGGTTGCTTCTGGATTAGTGTCAGGACAGGACTCTGCGGGGGGGAAAGTGCACAAGTCAAACCTCCCCATCGGTGCATTCACCGAGCAGCATGCACCAATATCAACAGGGGCTGGACATCTTATGAAGAAACAGATTGAAGACTGAGAGGCACGTGGGAATTGGTGATTCACACCAGGAGGATTATTTCTGCGCTTTGGGGAGTGAAACCCCCCCTACCCCCCCCCCCCCTTACATGTTTGGGCATGGGAGGGCGCTGTTTTACTGTTCATACACAGGAGGGTGCTATGTATCATTTAAGCAGGGGAGGTGCTATACAGTGTTTGCCCAAGATACTGAGCTTTTATGGCAATCCCCCTCTCCCTCCGCAACTGAAGCATTCGCAAAAATGAATGAAATACAACAAGAAGAGAACCAAATTGTGGCCCAATTTTCAATGCAAATGCTGATTACAATCCATAATTTGCAAAGTAAAACCTCTTCTGACGTATTTGCTTCTTTGCCTGTTGCTGCTTTCCTTGCGAGTACCTGTGTTTTCTGCTGATTTGACAAGCCGTTGTGTCGCTGCCCCATCATTGTCCTGTTTATGGTCAGTTTGCAAGTGCAGTTTGATTGGATGGTTCAGTGATGATTCCACACTATTATACTATGATATCATGCTATCATACTTGCTGCAGGACAATAACACCGGTGACTACAACAGCTGTGACAGCACAGCGATATCAAGGCAGTGCTGCAGCAGCTCTTGATGCTGCTGATGGGGTGATGGATGGTCGATATTATGGCAGGCCGATTGTAGAAGCCAATGGTGCGAGGTTTGTTATTGCAATGCAATTATTTGTTGTTTCGATTTGCTAACATCCAGGAACCCGGTGGATGGGGGGGGGGGTGAAGATTTGGTATGGGCATAATTTGGAATGGCAAAATTCAGTGCGGCGAAAATTTGGCACGAATTCTTAAATACCATGGCAAAGTTTGGTACAAAATTTCCAGATCATGGCACAAGAACAAGCATACATACCAAATTTTTACAGGGAAACTGTGTACTGGGAACTGAACCAGCGGCCTAAGGTTCCACCATTTCCACCATCCAGTACTTCAACAATTCAGCTACCACCAGAGCCTGCTACTACTATGTAAAACAGGGTTCATTCTTCGCACACGGTGTGATCCTGAACAACATGTGGTGCTGATATTACCTGATGGCTTCGGTTGTTGTGCTTTGTTGTGCTGACTTTTGCCATTCCAAATTATGCCCATTAGAAACCCCCTCCCCCCCAGGTACCCCAGATCAGCCCTGCTGCCATGAGTGGCCACTGCCAAGTGGATGTGGTGCTCAGACAGTGCAATTCTCGTACATGTTGCACAAGCCCTGGTGAGGCTCTAGGACAGGGATTGATAAGGGTTTGCTGATAGTATAAGTGCATGCTGACAAAGAACAAAAGTGAAGCAATTCATCTTGGTTTTACCATGGAAGAACCACAGGCGGAATCAGGACGAGAGAACAGGGTTCAGAACAGAACAGGCAGAGGTGATCAGAACTGCCCATTGTGCATATTGTTTTTCTTACTGCATAGTTTGTTGATGAAGTGAGTCGCCGGCTGACCCCTGAATTGGAGAGTTGGGTAGGGGTGAGGGTCAGTGCTTGCAGGTTGCTTCTGGATTAGTGTCAGGACAGGACTCTGCGGGGGGGAAAGTGCACAAGTCAAACCTCCCCATCGGTGCATTCACCGAGCAGCATGCACCAATATCAACAGGGGCTGGACATCTTATGAAGAAACAGATTGAAGACTGAGAGGCACGTGGGAATTGGTGATTCACACCAGGAGGATTATTTCTGCGCTTTGGGGAGTGAAACCCCCCCTACCCCCCCCCCCCTTACATGTTTGGGCATGGGAGGGCGCTGTTTTACTGTTCATACACAGGAGGGTGCTATGTATCATTTAAGCAGGGGAGGTGCTATACAGTGTTTGCCCAAGATACTGAGCTTTTATGGCAATCCCCCTCTCCCTCCGCAACTGAAGCATTCGCAAAAATGAATGAAATACAACAAGAAGAGAACCAAATTGTGGCCCAATTTTCAATGCAAATGCTGATTACAATCCATAATTTGCAAAGTAAAACCTCTTCTGACGTATTTGCTTGTTTGCCTGTTGCTGCTTTCCTTGCGAGTACCTGTGTTTTCTGCTGATTTGACAAGCCGTTGTGTCGCTGCCCCATCATTGTCCTGTTTATGGTCAGTTTGCAAGTGCAGTTTGATTGGATGGTTCAGTGATGATTCCACACTATTACACTATGATATCATGCTATCATACTTGCTGCAGGACAATAACGCCGGTGACTACAACAGCTGTGACAGCACAGCGATATCAAGGCAGTGCTGCAGCAGCTCTTGATGCTGCTGATGGGGTGATGGATGGCCGATATTATGGCAGGCCGATTGTAGAAGCCAATGGTGCGAGGTTTGTTATTGCAATGCAATTATTTGTTGTTTCGATTTGCTAACATCCAGGAACCCGGTGGGTGGGGGGGGGGTGAAGATTTGGTATGGGCATAATTTGGAATGGCAAAATTCAATGCGGCGAAAATTTGGCACGAATTCTTAAATACCATGGCAAAGTTTGGTACAAAATTTCCAGATCATGGCACAAGAACAAGCATACATACCAAATTTTTACAGGGAAACTGTGTACTGGGAACTGAACCAGCGGCCTAAGGTTCCACCATTTCCACCATCCAGTACTTCAACAATTCAGCTACCACCAGAGCCTGCTACTACTATGTAAAACAGGGTTCATTCTTCGCACACGGTGTGATCCTGAACAACATGTGGTGCTGATATTACCTGATGGCTTCGGTTGTTGTGCTTTGTTGTGCTGACTTTTGCCATTCCAAATTATGCCCATTCGAAACCCCCTCCCCCCCAGGTACCCCAGATCAGCCCTGCTGCCATGAGTGGCCACTGCCAAGTGGATGTGGTGCTCAGACAGTGCAATTCTCGTACATGTTGCACAAGCCCTGGTGAGGCTCTAGGACAGGGATTGATAAGGGTTTGCTGATAGTATAAGTGCATGCTGACAAAGAACAAAAGTGAAGCAATTAATCTTGGTTTTACCATGGAAGAACCACAGGCGGAATCAGGACGAGAGAACAGGGTTCAGAACAGAACAGGCAGAGGTGATCAGAACTGCCCATTGTGCATATTGTTTTTCTTACTGCATAGTTTGTTGATGAAGTGAGTCGCCGGCTGACCCCTGAATTGGAGAGTTGGGTAGGGGTGAGGGTCAGTGCTTGCAGGTTGCTTCTGGATTAGTGTGCATTCACCGAGCAGCATGCACCAATATCAACAGGGGCTGGACATCTTATGAAGAAACAGATTGAAGACTGAGAGGCACGTGGGAATTGGTGATTCACACCAGGAGGATTATTTCTGCGCTTTGGGGAGTGAAACCCCCCCTACCCCCCCCCTCTTACATGTTTGGGCATGGGAGGGCGCTGTTTTACTGTTCATACACAGGAGGGTGCTATGTATCATTTAAGCAGGGGAGGTGCTATACAGTGTTTGCCCAAGATACTGAGCTTTTATGGCAATCCCCCTCTCCCTCCGCAACTGAAGCATTCGCAAAAATGAATGAAATACAACAAGAAGAGAACCAAATTGTGGCCCAATTTTCAATGCAAATGCTGATTACAATCCATAATTTGCAAAGTAAAACCTCTTCTGACGTATTTGCTTGTTTGCCTGTTGCTGCTTTCCTTGCGAGTACCTGTGTTTTCTGCTGATTTGACAAGCCGTTGTGTCGCTGCCCCATCATTGTCCTGTTTATGGTCAGTTTGCAAGTGCAGTTTGATTGGATGGTTCAGTGATGATTCCACACTATTACACTATGATATCATGCTATCATACTTGCTGCAGGACAATAACACCGGTGACTACAACAGCTGTGACAGCATCGCGATATCAAGGCAGTGCTGCAGCAGCTCTTGATGCTGCTGATGGGGTGATGGATGGTCGATATTATGGCAGGCCGATTGTAGAAGCCAATGGTGCGAGGTTTGTTATTGCAATGCAATTATTTGTTGTTTCGATTTGCTAACATCCAGGAACCTGGGGGGTGGGGGGGGGGTGAGGGTTTGGTATGGGCATAATTTGGAATGGCAAAATTCAGTGCAGTGAAAATTCTATTGCCTTCGGCAAGACCCCCTCGCAGAGAATCTACTCCAAGCAACGTACACACAAGATAGGGGGAAAACGACATAAATACGGCCTAAGACATGCTTTACATACCTTGGATGATCATTTTAGGTGATGAAAGGGTGAAAAACATGTAAATACGGCTCAAAACATGCTTTACATACCTTGGATGGTCATATCGTGTGATCACAATAGAATAAAAACAAGTTTCGAAAACTTCGATTTTTGAGCTGCCTAGGGTGAAAAACTGCATAGCAGGTTGTGTACCAATCCCTTGGGAGCCCCCCCCCCCCCCCCGTGCGGCCAATACCCAAATAGGGTGAAAAACATGCAAACACGGCCTAAGACATGCTTTACGTACCTTGGATGATCACTTTAGGTGATCACAATATCAAAAAAGTAAGTTTCGAAAACTTCGATTTTTGAGCTGCCTGGAGTGAAAAACTGCATAAGCACGTTGTGTACCAATCCCTTGGGAGACCCCCCACCCCGTGCCCAATACCCAAATAGAGTGAAAAACACATAAATACGGGCTAAAACATGCTTTAGATACCTTGGATGGTCATTTTACCACATACCCCCCATTTTGGGCCCTTTTGGGCCTTTTCGCGTACCCTACCCCAAGGGGTTGAATTGTTAGTTTAACCCCTCGTAAAATCGTTATTTTGCCGAATAAGCGCATCCCCCAATGAGTTTTTGGTCTGGACCCCCCAGGACCCCCTCACTTGGAACCCACTTTTTTGAGGTTTTGAGGGAGGTGGGGGGGGGTGGGGGGGGGGTCAAAAATGTCGCAAAAAATGACCCCCCCTTTTTTGGGTCGAAAATCATGAATCTTTTGGTTTTTTTCGATTATGAGCCGAAAAAGTGTTTCCGGGTCCCGACTCCATGGGGTTTGTATGGGGCGGAGTGGGACGAGCGCTCATGCAGCTTATGCATTTTTTCAGCCATTTTTGCTATGTTGGCGGTTTTGGCCACCTCGGTGACCCTGTGGTACCCAGTTTTGAGGGGTGCAAGTGGGGATGTTGTGACAGCATATGCCTGCTAGGATGCGGAAGGACGTTTTTTGCAGTCTCTGGCCTTCATGAGAGCCAGTCACAACCCGTGCCAAAGACGCGTAATGACTGTTTCCACCAATAATGGCCTCGTGAATGGGCCGGCCCACAACCTGCTCATGCAGTTTTTCACCCTGGGCAGCTCAAAAATCGAAGTTTTCGAAACTTGTTTTCTTGATATTGTGACCACACAATATGACCATCCAAGGTATGTAAAGCATGTTTTAGGCCGTATTTACATGTTTTTCACCCTATTTGGGTATTATGTCAGCCGGGCCACGGCGACTCCCTCTTCCCGGAGCAGCCGCGTCCGCGGCCCCGCGACCCCTACCCATGGGATGCCTTCGTTGGTCCCCTACCGGGGGACGCCGTCCGCCACCAGCCGCGGCTGCAGCCGGGGGTGCCGGCGGACTGGAGGTGGCTCCAGGACTTCATCCACGACCTGATCAGGTGGGCCCGGGCGCTAGCCTGGATGCCGGAGCCGGCGGAGGTGTCCTGGGCTGAACTCGCCCTGGACTATGAAGCCTTCGTGGGGCGGGCGCTCTGGGGCATGCTGTTGCCATATGGGGTTCATTCGGAAAAAACGCGAGGATGTGATGTCAAACTGACCATCCTGGCTCATTTTCAAGGCGTTTTGGCACCTTGAGCGGGTTATGATCAGCCCAAACATGCTGAAAACAGGCTGAAAGCACCAAAACAGGCTCAAAGCACTGGTTTTGGTATCCCAAGCGGTCCAGGATGATTTTTGCAAAAATTCATTTTTTGCCCCTGGTGGACCACCTTCACCCATTTTGGCACCCAATGGTTTGGGCTGGAGCTTGCAGCTTCCCAGAGGCAAGTGGGCAGAGGTATGGGGGTCTAGCCGTCCGTTTGGCGCAATTTGAGGGGTGGAAACTACAAAAAGTGCTGGGTTGCGGTGGTGGACTCAGTGGTGCACTTGGTGCCCTTGGAATCTGATTTGGAGCCATGTAGCCCAATTCTTGGTTGGTAGCCCATTCTTGGTTTCGGGGCTGTTTGCAGCCAAAACTGCGCAGATTCTGGGCCATTTTGGGTACTCTGGCCATCATAGAGCCCTGGGGGGGGGGGGGGGGGCTGGTTTCCCAAATCGAAAATTTTGAGGCAAGAACTCCCCGATGGCGCCCCAAGGTGCCCTCCCACATCTGGGCTGTTTTGGGCCAGAAATGGCCATCGCTGGCCCAAAATGGCGGTAAAAGCAATTCAAACCGGTCAAACAACGGGAAATGGTTGGCACGTTGCACGACAGGCTTGACTTTCTCTTGGTAATGAACTGTGTAGTGCCCTCCACAATATGACTGAGAAAAGCCCCCCAAAAGGCAGAGTAGAGCCCAAAGCGTTGGGACAGAGTAAGGGCTAAAATGGAAAGGAGATGTGCTTGCTGTTGTTGTTAGCTGGATAAAAGGGGAAAGGGGTGTAGTAATATATGCACGGCCAGTTGCATCTTTTCTTCTTTCGCCACAGATCTGGGGTTTCCACAACGAGGACAACACTTTCTGGGGCAGTAGCCACCACTAGCCCCACAATTCCCGCACCAGTCACCATCACTGCTGACAGCTATGTTTCTTCTCCAGTCGGTTCGAGTGCTCCAGTGGTTTCATCGGGCCCCGTTGTGACAAGAACAACTTTGGCAGGACAGACAGTCCCAGCCACCAGCTCTGTTTCTTCTGGGGTTGCCATCTCACGGACTCCAGCAGTGAGCACAATTAGGAGCGCAAGTCCAATTTTAACTACCTCTTCACCCTCTGACCTTGCAGTTACGGCTGTGAGGCAGGGGCAAGATCATTCAGCATATGTTCAGGCCCGGTTGCGAGCCTTGGGCCAGTGCTAAGTTTGTGCATTTGTTTATAGAGGCAGCAACGATGCAAAATTGATTCTCAAATGCATTCTTGTCCATCACATTTGAGAATTCAAACGCATTCTGCTGTATTCTGATGTCTATGCTGCAATATTTGCAAATCATCAGCAGTGTGTACTCCTGAGGTTATTGTACATGCACATGACAGGTGCACAAGTACAGCCAATAAAGTGCTCCGAGTCGCAACCATGGGATTGTGAGTACCCTGGATATTGGGCAATATATTGGTCACTTACAGCTGATGATGTTCCATAAAGAAGGTGACCTGGAAGGGAGGAATACGAATTGTTTCTTGTTGCAAGGTCAAAGGAAAGGAACCAGTGCTGAATGAATTTAAAATAAAAGAGTCGCCAAAGTGTGGCACATGAGGCACTTTTGAGCACGGATTTCACGGAAATTGTTCTGCACTAAGCTCCAAACCAAGCTAAAAGGAAAGCAATACATTCACATAAGGCACAAGCAAGGCTAGCACTGCATTCTGTACCTTGGTTTGTCTGTGAAAACGAAAGTTCAATCAGAAGGCAGGGCTGCTATGCATCAAAAAACCAAAAGTTCAATCACAACTTTGAAACAGTTGAGTGGACTTGTTAGCTATCCCGAAGAAACCAAAATCAATCATCACTGTTTCCATTTTTAAAGTGATACCACTAGTGTGCTTCAACTTCTTTTAGTTATTCTCTGTGTTGGCACATTTTCAACAAGTTTGTTGCAATACGAAGCAATACAAAGCATGCTGTGTGATTCAGTTCACTCTGAAGGGCGTGGCTTGGTTGTACCCATATTTTGTGCGTAAATCCAAATTATCCCGCCATTTTGTTACAAACTACCCCCCCAAGTTGTGCATTTTACCCCCCCCCCCCAAGAGGGCAGCGAATTCCTCTTTTTGTAAATGTTGTATTTGCCCCGCCAGCTTGTTACAAAATATCCCCCAAATTGGTGATTTTTCCCCTATTAAGAGTGCAAATCCCCCTTCTCCCTTCACAAGTTGACAAGTACCACCCCACATTGTTACAAATTACCCTTTTCTCACAAATCGCAAAAAAAACCCGCCAACCATTCACATTTACCCCCCCCACAAAGAACACAATTACCCCCGCAAGCCACCACCCACAAGTGTACAACTACCTCCCAACAGCTTAACTGTAAAAAGCAGCACAAAATCTTTCAGGACAAAACAACAAACACACGAAACACATGCAACTACAAATTCACAAAAGAGTTGTGTGATTTTGCTCCTCTAGCGTACAAAAAGAATAATGTTTCTGCCTTTTCGGACCATGGGCTAGCAATGATTCTGCCCGAGGCCGTTTAGAGCTGCAAGGGCCCATTTCTGTGGATGTTTTGCTAGGCCGGAAACAGCCCCATTAGCCCCATTAGAGCATGATGAAAAGATGGACAACCCGGAACACAAAGTGGAGGCCGTAGAAGGGGCAAAGAAATAAGCCAAAGATTCCACGACAGACAGGCCTGAGGACAGGGCAAGAGACCTATTCCGTGTGGTGTCGCGCGAAAAACGGCTCTATCCAAACCGCGAAAGTAGAATGGAGGAGAAAGATGGAGTTATGGATACGGTAACGACTACTTCAACCGCAAGTCATAGTCAAGTTGCAAACGAGATGATTGAAGCCACACGGAAAGTCCATGTACGTGTTGTAATGGCATTGTGATTTTTGTTGAGTATCTCTATGCCAATTTTTTTTTTCAATGTTCACTTTTAGGTCCGTACTGGACCGCATCGTGACACTTCAGGAGAAGAAAATACACAGAGTACTCTACACGTGGCGCTTGGGCCTTATCGAATACTATATGTGCTGTCTGTGCTGCTTAAGGTATGTGTGGTGTGTGAGGAGAGAAGGGGGTGTTGTGGTGGGTACGAGGTGGTTGCTACGTTGGTTGGTGGTTGGTAGGCGAGCTCCGTGGTCGTGTGATGCGAGCGGGCCCATACGTGATAAGCACAAGTAGGCACTAGAGAGGACACTCGCATTTGGGATGTGGGTTGGTGGTTTTTTTGGTTTTGGTGAGCACTGCGGGAGTCAGGACTGCTAAGTGTGACAATGTTTTGGATCGCTCCTAGCCCTTTAAAGAGTGGCTATCTCTGCAGTGTATGGTGGGTGTGTTCATTAGTACACACACAACTACTATCAACTGACACTCATGTCTTCTTCAGTTCAGGTCTTTTCCAAAATAATCATTCCTCCGTGACTATTTAACCAATGTTCTCATTACGTTACCCCAACCCAACCATTTTTTCAGGTCCCTATCCCATCCTGAAATATCTCTATGCCATCACCTCCATCTTCAACCTTGATTGATCTTGGTTTCCACAGGCACAACAATCATCATTCATTACCCCGCCTCATCCCGTTCTCTGCAAGGTGAAATGATCACTATTATATTACACTAAAAGCAGGAATGTCGAGACTCAAAGAATCTATATTTAGACGCGATGTGCGCATGTGCTCAATTCCATTGCACTTCCCCCACAAGATCCGTGCTCAGTTTAAGACCATGCAGGGCCCTACAACCGGCAAAGGGGTGACAAGAGAATCCTGGACTAAGCAATGGCATGAACAATGCAAAGAACGATGAAGCATACACCCTCCAAGTTCCTAAAGAAAATCGAAACTTCAAAGTTGTGCTTCAAAACATATGATCAACATAACACAATTCAAAGCAGAGCTAGACTTTATAGACAGCCGTGGAAAACTTGCATGTCATCTACTACTACTTTACACAACAAAAATTGTCTTTGCTTTAAAATGAAAGGGGCCCGCTACACCAAGGGCTGTACAACACCCACTACAAAGAGTGTTTAACAATCAAAGAAAACCAAACAAAAAAAACCAGCCCCTGGGAGGCTGTGAGGCACACAGATCAAAGTAAGACATCAAGCGGATGAACACAAAATTGTTTCACGCTGCGCCGAAGCAACCTACCCAACACTACACAACAGGTTGCTTAGTTCAGTGTATAAATTACTTCCTCGTTTCTGAGGTTGTCACTAAGCAGCCTCTTGTACAGAGCAAACCATCCTCTTCTCTGCAAAGACCTAAAGACTCACGGACTCAAAAGTTTTGGTAAAGATAGTCCTTTCTTGATTCGCGAAGCCGTGGTGTGCAACGTCTCCTCTCGCGCAACTTTTTACAATGGCATGAATCCATGTCGCGCAACCGTTGAACCACGGCACACACATTGGAAAAGCTAAATCTCTTTGCCACCCAGTTCCAAGCTACAACTTAGGTGCATATAAGCTGAAAAGAAATGATGCAACCATCATTTTGCAACCCCTCCTTCATCCTCTTACCTCTGGCTTTTCCAACAGTTTCTTGCAGCACAACGCGGACCGCGGGAAGCGTTGGAAACGCGGGTAGCAGACAGTGCTAACGCACTTTTGGGAATACCGTTTTCTTAAAGCTAGACTAGCGAATATTCTTATTTGTTCTATAGGCAAAAGTGAGAGGGGCTCACATTTTTAGCCAACAATATTTTTATGTGGAAATATGCTTCGCACTACTGTTGTGGTGTACGACTTGGGAACTCTCTTGTCCTCTTGTTCCTCTTGTTTCTCGAAAATCCAAAATCCCAAATCGACAAACCTCTGCGCAGGATCTTTAGACGGGGCACCAATACATGGACACGTCACAAATTCGAAGACAAAAACCCTGTCTACAGATCGAAGTATCATATAGCACTTCATTCACGCAACTGGCATTCGATGCTTCCTATGATTCATAGGCTGCAGTGCGATTGCGACTGCGACTCGCGCGCTCGCCGCGCTGCTGCTGTTCAAAGCCATAACACTACCCCCCCCCTTGAGACCTCGAAGAGGTCTCATTCCTCTTGGCGGGCGTCACTTGGTCGAACCCAAAGGGCAGGCCTAGAAATTTTTTTTTGGACCTCGACTTGTGCTGGCTACTGAAGCATAATAGTGGTCGAAACCCACACACTGAGGTACAGTACATGGTATACCTGTCGTCAGCGCCTCAATTGTACGCCGTTTTGGACTCTGCCACAGCTGTGTCTTCGCGGAAGCTGCAGAAGACAACTTCGCCAGGCATACTGCACGGGCGCTACCCACAGCAAGGCTGTGGGCCCGTTGAAGTACCATAACATTGGGCACAGCTATCGAAGCTGAGTGCCCAGCAGATAAACAACCAACATGCCTATACATCTGTCCATTCAACAGGGCATATTAAGGCAGTTGACACCATTAATGGTGTCCTGACTGTCTGATCAGCCATTACTTGGTGTCCAGACTGTCAAATCAGCCATTACTTGGCATCCAGACTGTCGAATCAGCCATTACTTGGCATTCCGACTGTCGCTTCAGCAGTCTATGCCCCACTCGAATGTGGATAAGCGATCCACCTGGAGTTGACATACTTCGTGCACTTCCTTTAGCGTCTCGACACCGGCCATGAACTTGAAGGTGTCATGACCCTTGTATTGTCGACGAATGTCGCTTTCGAGGGCACGCTTCTGAATCAGGACACCATATGGATGATTGAGCAATCAAAGATCGGGATCACCAGGCCGGCCGTCGACGGGGCACTTGTACACGAATACGAAGACATCTTCACGGGCAAGCACTCGAAATTGTCCCGGTCCCAATGTTTGTGTCTTGGTCGAATAGAAGTCCCAAAGATTCGACGGCTTCGAGACGTCCTCGTTCCACAAGTCCGTTCGATTGGTGGCTTCGAAGGAGAATGCGTCATGTCGACCGGTGGGCCACCGATAGGTTTGCTTCGAACCAGTACCAGCGGCCATGCAGTGGTAAAACTGACCAGTTCGCGTATCGACTCGCCACCACGGTGTGTCGGCAATCGAAACTCTCCGAACAACGATGATGGCGCTGACGTCATCGACTCTAGGGCCGAGGGCATATCGGTCAATGACCTCAAGCATGTCGGTTCGAGAGCTTTCTTCTTGGAGTCGACCGAGGTGTTGATGCACATACTGGCCATCGGCGAGAGCACTCTGCAGAGCGAATCGAACCGCTTTTGCAGTCACAAGGCTCGAAGCTGTGTCGACAATGACCTTCATTTGCGCCAGGACATTTCGGCGTAGGACTTCCACCAACTCGCCTCGTTGTTCCACTATCAAGCCCACTCTAGATCTCTCTTCCCAATACATGATGCCTCTCGTAATTTATGTTGCACGCGTTCGGTTTGTTCGGAGCTGTGGATCGAACGTATCTCTGGTAGGTCCTGGGATGTTCCAGGGGTGGAGCTACAGGTCGTATGTGGCTGTGGGGCTCCAGCAATCGATTTGGATCCACGCAAGAGTCTTCACGCTGCAAACAGGTGAGGTTACTCAGGATGGAGTCGAAGGAACTCAAGGTACACAGGATCCTCCTCTAGAGCTTTACTCGACTCCCAAGACCATGTGTCGTCATCCCATTCACAACGGTACAAGAACGTGCGGCGCTTTTTAGACCCCACTCGACGTCTAGCCAGGATCTTGACAAGTCGAGAGGAGTCCCCGGTTTTGACAGGTGGCATCGGGAATTCCCACACTGGCTGTCCCTCTCGATGGATGTAGGGCTTTATGCTGTCTCGATTGAAAACTCGCAACCCATCGAAGGGGGCAGGGACGTCCAGTTTAACGTTCTTGCCCTGGTTCAGTACCTTCAGAACTTTGTAAGGGCCGCACCAAACAACATCCAGTTTCCCTTTATGTCGATATTCGGGCACCAACACCCACCATCGTTCCCCCACGTTAGGCACTCGAACGTGTCGGTCCATTTGTAGGACTACATGCATTCGGCGTCGACGTTCCTTGGCAAGAATTGCACGCACAGAATCGAAGGTACCCTCAGCTCGCTGCATGTCATCATTCACGGTCGAAGGCTCATGTGCATGGGAAGTCATTCGAGGAAAATCTAAGGCTTGGAACCTTTTTTGACATCCAAAACCGGTTATTGTTGCTCGCTTCAAAAATCCAAACCGTTATTGGTTTTTTCATCATATCAAAAACCGGTTATTGGTTTGGAGTAAGAAAAAGTGCTTTTCCAATGCTTTGAGGCATACTCTAGTTGTATTAGAGATGCACTGAGCATCCATGCATTTCTATCTTAGTATTGGTCCCACCAAAAGTGGTGATAACACATTTTGACCTATGGAACCAAACACCCAATCAGGATATGGAGTGGACCCCTTAATCCTCTATCAGTGTGAGGCAAATCATCTTTTCCTGAGTCAACTGAGAACTGACATATCCAGGGCAGAGCCTATGAATTTATCTATGTTTTTCCGTGAAGTCTTAGCTGTCCTAGTGGTATGCACCCTAGGGGGCTGGGCACCTCTTTTTGAGAGGTCCTGGGTTCAATTCCCGGTCAGCCTAGCTAAGTAGGAAGATCCCATGTGACATGGCAGTGACCTCATCGCCACATGCCCTGCCACCTCAGCACATATGGGACCCAAAACAAAGAGTGCACATCTCGTGAGATGGCACTATGGAGATAGAGTGACCATGGGGCAGTTTTCCAACTCTTCTCCAAAACATTTCAGCTATCTTTGTGAATATGCAATCCGATTTGACCTGAGTTGCAGTTTCTGTGAATATCCTTTCATCTTTCACTGTATACACTGCAGCCCTTTATGCTTTGATCCTGATTCTCTTCTACTTGCATATCTCTGGCTTGGGCTATCCTGGATTGATTGTATTTCAGCAAACAAAAGCTTTTCATCTTCAAAAACAAGCAGCAGGAAACCCTACACCAGCAGCAAGCAGCAGGAGAGGCAAAAACACAGTGTTGAAATCACTATAAACTTTTCTGGTAGCAAGAGGCAGACTGTCTCTGCGCACCAGCAGCAACCCCGCGCCGTACATCCACTGCGCCGAGTACAGTCACATATAAGCAGAAGGGCGAACGAAGATGGACACAAGGAAGGAGGCCGCCGACCCGAAGACAGCCCCTGAGGCACCGGCAAGGCCAGCACCTGGTGAACCTGGACCTGGACCTAGCGCTGTACCTTCGGAGCCCTTACATGGGCCAGTGGACGTGGCTGAGGACTCTTTGGATGGACTCCAGTCGGCCTTAAGGGCCCTCTCAGTCAAGGAGGGGGTCACTCAGCCTGTGAAGAGGAAGAGAGAGAGCGAGAAGGATGCTGGAGACGAAGCAGACGAAGGAGAGGAACAAGGGCAAGACCTGACGAATGACCCTACCTTCGAAGGCGCACCAAGCGCTTCTGGCCTCCACGCATCACCCTCTCCTATAACCACCACACTCCCAATTCCAGACCCAGCCGCTGCAACATCCACTCCCATAACCAACCCGCCTATGGCAGAGGGCACAGGCTTTACTGGCATGCCTCCCTACCCCGCCTATGGTATGGGCCCACCTACCACTGCGTTCCCTGAGGCAACTACTGCCAGTGAGCCGGTGGCGTCCAGTTCTGCGCCGCGATGGTATGCGGCTGACTATCACCATCCTCTACCCGCTACTGGAACCTATGTGGATGTTCCTGGGTATGCACCTGGGTATGCAACCTTGAGTGGGTTGAGGAGAGGACCTGAGTCTCTTGGAGGCAGGAGTAGAGGATCGGGGAGATCCTCCAACAGGTCCCTGACGCGGTCGGAGATCAACGAGGTGCTCCGAGAAGCCACTTCTAAAATTGTGGGCGACCTCACTCAAGAGATCCGAGAGAAACTGGAGCCCCTGATGATACCGCCCCAAGCGTCACCTACCACGGTGGGAATGTCACCCCATCGAGTACAGGCCAACCACCTGGCGGCAGGGCTGACAAATACCCTGGGGAGCCTGAGGAGCCGACCGATGCCGACCCCTGCAGCGATACCGAGAAGTCCTTTCGTACCGAGAACGGCCCAGCCGCCCTACAGCCACGTGACGAACTCTACGAGGGCCGAGCTGGACCGGCTGGGGCTGACAGCCTTGAGGGCAATGGTGGACGTGGAGCCTTATGGCTCTAGTGATCTAGGCGGAGACCCCTCCGATGATGAGCCGCCGTCTATGACTTCTGCTTCGCCCTCGGAGGACGATGACCCGGAGGACCCCGAGAACCCAAGGGGAAAGAAGAAGAAGAAGAAGAAGACCCGACGCCCTGAGGGACGCAGGTCTCAGGAGGCGAAGGCTATTGCCACCTCCAAGATCGTGGTGAACCTGCCTGAGTTCACAGGCAAGGACCTCAGCGAGTTCGCTGAGAATTTCGGCCGGTTTCTCAGATTGACCGGCCAAGTCCACGCTAGTGGACGAGTCAAGTGCGATCTGCTCCTGCAGTGCTGCAAGACCAAGTACCTGGAGAAGCAGGTCAGGCAGATCGTGACTAACTCCGCCACCTTTGCCGATGTATTGGTTGCCTTGGAGAGGCAGTACCCGACCTACGAAACCGACCTCTCCATCAGGGCCGAGATCCAGAACCTGTCCGTGCTGCCCAACAACCCCAAACCTGGCAGGGTCTCTGAGCTGTTGGCTGACCTGGATCACTGGGCTGGACGACTGACGCCCGGTTCCTACAGCAGCGACGACCTGCTGTTCTGGTTGGTGGCCAAGCTCCCTCGAGAGCTGTGGGACGAGTGCCGTTCGACGGCGGAGCGCAAGGCTAGATCCCTCCGCTACGAGGATCTATGCGTGCTACTCTTGGAGCTGGCGCTGGGGAAGGAGAGCGACCAGCACTTGAACAACTACCGTCCTGGTGATGGAGGTTCCGGAGGCCATGGCAAAGGGTACCAAGGGTCCGGACCTGGGCAGGGGACTACCCCCAAACACGCCCACGCCCGTATCATGGAGAACGTTAAGGAGCTATTCTGGTGTGATGCCAGAGACGAGCAGGGCCACCTGCAGCACGCCCCTGACTGCGAGCAGCGAGACTGCTTCGTAGTCCAGGGGAAGCAGCAGGAGAAGAACACCGGCGCCAAAGCGAAGCTGCCGGATCATTACAGGTGCACCATCACGTGTGCATTCTGCGGGAAGCGGAAGCACTACGAGGATGAGTGCTACCATAAGCAACGCCTATCGGCGAAGCTTAAGGGTGAAGATCCTGGCAAAGGCTCAGGCAAAGGTGGAGGCAAAGGCAAAGGCAACGACTCCGGCAAGGGCAAGTCGAAAGGACGTGGACAAGGGCAAGACAAGGGTCAAGGTGGACGAGGAGGAGGCGCTAACCGCCAGCCTGAAAAGGACAACAAGAACAAGGACAAGAACGGAGGCAACCCCAACCCTAATCCAGGGGGGAACTCCGAGCCCTCTGGAGGGCAGTCTGGTCCTACCACACGCTCACAAACGCAGGCCCAGCAAGAACAAGGAGCCAAGCGTGAGCATGAAGGTGGTGATGACGGCAACGCTAAGAAGAGGAGCCGTTCCATGAGGATGGCCCGCAAACTGCGGAACAAGGGGTTCGAGGTGACCTGTCCCGCGGAGTTCTGACGGGGACGCTCCGGTGGCACCCAAGACCTGGTGTTTTGGGTACGTATCCGACTAGGGGGACGCGAATACCTGGGGGTATTGGATACTGGCGCCACAATATCTATAGTGGCCAGGAAAATTTTACCTGGTGGGAGCCTGAAGAACACCCTGACCACCGCGGCTATACGCATGGGGGATGGACATGTGGTGCACAGCTGCGGGGACTGTGAAGTGGAGGTACCTATGGGCTCCCGGACTATCGCCCATCGGTTCTATGTGATGGACACTGAGGCCTTCGACTTTGTACTGGGGACTGACTTCTTCGTACAGCACGCCCAGATACAATCCCTGACGCTACAAGCGCCCTACCTCCTCTACGTGGACCACGGCAGTGGCAGCGAGTCTGTGCCACTGGAGCAGTCGGAACATACCTCGAGTTACCTGAGGCTATCGAAGGAGGAGCCCTCGAACATGATGGCGGCCTCCAAAACTGAGGCCTATCAACTATTGGGGGAAGTCCTAGACCAAGGTCTGAAGGAGTTGGGTTACTCTAGAGATGACCTGAGTGTGGAGTTGTTCGCCAGCAACAAGCAGCATGTACTGGACCTTTACTGCAGCAAGGGGAAGAACTGCAGCTACAGTTTTTACTGGCCCTCTTTCGGGATCGCCTACGGGAACCCCAGGTTCAGTGAACTGGGGAAGGTGCTGACCAAGATGGTCTTGGAACGTTCCCGTATGGTCCTGTTGAAGAGGTTGGGGGGAGCCAACCTCCAAGCTTCCCTTGGCATGCACGACCCCAATCCCATGAAATCCAAGACTTCCTCTTGAAGTTCTTACTGATCTTCCATCAGTCTGGGCTTCTCCAAAGAATTCTGTGATCCTTGCCTCGGCCATGACACAATCTGGCGTCCTAGGCAAGAGATGAAGGTATATGTAGACAATACAAACATGTAGACAAGTAATATGTATATGTAACACTTCTATACTATAAAATAGCTTTGAAGAGAGGACGATATGAAGGCGGCGGCGTCGCCGCCATCAGAAAATCTGACGGCTACGAGTCGTCGCCATCAGGATCTCCACTGAGATCCTGCCCAAACTGGGCCAAACAGTGGTTTTTGGGCGAAAAACAGTGAAATATAGTGGTTTTTGAGCCAAAAATTCTCATTTTGCGTGTCTCCCCCCAACGCGTCGCCTAGCCGACACGACGCGTTTCTGTCCCAATTCAAACTATATATGAAGAAGGCCACTGTTGGGCCACACCATGGGCGCCTGGCTGATTCCTGGGATCGCCTCAGGATTTTTTAAAAAAATCGTGAACGTGACTGATTTCGCAAAAATTGACCTTCGCGGAACGCTGCGAAAAAGGTCACGTTATATTCCTATATTTCTAAAAACGATAAATCAATAATAAAATGGATTAAAATCTTCAGAAATCGAGAAAAAAAACTTCCATCTGGGGCTGCGTCGCGCAGGCGACGAAGTTCGTCGCCAGCCCAAAAATGACGAAAAATGACGATTTCTTGGGTATTTTACAGAAATTCCACAGAAATCGAGATGCCATAATCAGCCCAGGAAAATTCCTGATGAGAAGAGCGCCACAGGCTGGGCAGCGGGTATGGGTGAGGCACCCCATGAAGCGGTACCCAGAACCCCATGACCATGGTGGGGTATACAACCGGTCTCCGTGTGCCCACTATCCCCATGTACGGAGGAGAAGACGTCTGGTGAAGCCCGGTGAGAGCCCGGCAGGAGCGTGTCCCTTGCCGTAAAGCCCCCGTGACGGCATTCCGGCCACTTGGGGCATGTTACCATGTACCGGCAAACTGCCATTTGCCGGTATCTTACTATTTCACGCCAATCTGCCCCGCACCGCCTTTGGCCGTCGATTCGGCAACCTAACCCTAACAACAGATGTAGGTAAGACGTGTTTGTGTGAGAGATCTGGGCATTTCAGCCATTAGCGGCCGCATCGGCAACCGATGCGTGGCCCGCTGAGATTTACACATCAGAATATCAGGAATCAACAGGGTTTTATTTTCATATTGTTTCCGTAAATTTTCACGCTTCCGTTCTGATAATCAATGTTTTGACTGCTGGCGGTTGGCTCGCGACTTTAGCGTAACCGCCAGTTTAACTGTTATTTACAGACATTCTAGCGCAATCCGTGACGAAGACTCTAAAGTCTTCAGGAATTGCATTGATGCATCTGCAATTTTCACATTGTACACTCGCAACCTTAATCCGAATTTTTCAGGATGTCGAAATCGGATTTTCGACTTCGACATCCCCGCACTTGATTTGACCTCTTTCGAGTGGACCTACGTGCTTCTCAATGCACGAATCAACTTTCCTTTTGTCTTGCCTTCCATTTGTCTTAGAGATATGGGCAAAACAAAGTTGATTCGTGAGGCCAATTGTGAGGGTCATATCTCGTGCCGCTTGCGAGGAATGACAATAAGGAAACATGGGATGTATTCACAATACTCCCAACGTAATTTAGGAAGCTTTATACGCCTTGCGTCTCCACACGTGCGCGCTAGCGTAATGGATCATGGTCCAGAGGGTAGAGTTTGCGTTATAACTCTTTGGCCATGATATTGCGTGCGTTAAGATAACTTTCGAGTGTAGCGCGGGAGTGTTGGTGTTGCATAGGAATTTTCCTTGAGTGCCTATGAGAGATTGACACAAAGTTATGCCCTTGGAGGGGCATGACATATCGCCGGGGGAACTACCGTTTTGGGCAGTATGAGGTATGTGCCATGTGTTGTATTGCGTGCCCATTTGGCGGGTTTGGCTAAGAGCGATACACCAGCCAATGGACCTCATATTGCACGAGGCCCTTCCTTTTACTCCCCACAATCAATTGCAAGCCTAACCTTCGTGGAGGGAAGCTTGTGTGGCGATCCCAAAGCGATGCGTTGGGAGCAAGGTGTGTGTTTGCAATTTTCCATATTTTCATGTGCCCACTTGGGAAGTAGCGCTCGTGACCTTTGGAAGCGCCCCAAGTGGAGCACATATGCGGAATCGGAGGTCATTGGTGTCAAGTCATTGTGTTTGGAAGGATTGGTCGATTACTTAATCCAACCCGAAGATATTATAATATATTTGTGCGCCTTTCAAGGCCCTTTTGGGTGTTTTTTCGCCAATATTGCTGTTTTTTGCCCGTCATGATGTCAAGTGGCGACCGTGTATCTCAACGTTGCGCTCAATTGACATCATGACCCAAGTATGTTATGAGGGTACATACTTCGGTGCCCAACATATCTTGGACCCGGCGAATAACTCCTCTTGGGCTTGGCATACCGTGGCCGCCATGTTGGCGATTTGGGAGTATCCCAAATCATGGGCTCACTTGGCGACCCTGCCATTCCCAAAAAAGGAGGAGTTGGGCGACACCCAAAAGAAATGTTGGACACATATGACTTCATACCAATCCTATGGCACACTCCGGTCCAAGTAGGGCATGTGCCTCATTTGCCCCACCCATGAGTGTGCGCATTTCCGGCCATTTTGAGCAATTTTCCACATTTTCTGCCCGCCGTGCACCATGTTCAGCCACCTCGTGCACGCCGGACTCATGGACCAATGGACCATATATGACATGGGTGGTATGGACATTGATCCCCATGGTTCACACACCACGTGGGCGAAGCGGAGCAACCTTCGTTAGGGTGCTAGCCCAAAGTGAGTGTGGACAATTTTGCCATTTTGGCATTTGTGGACCCTTTTGGGATTGTCACCACGCCAAGTGGCATGAAGATCTTCGAGAGCCAAGGGCATGGGAGTCTTCGTTAGACTCCTGGTGGATCGCGTATGGAATGGCGGATCCGATCTCCAAGCCGGCGTGGAGATATACTATTGAGAGCACCCCCGAATTTTGGCTCATTTCGAGCAGCCAAAATGACCCCCTTTTGGGACCCCAATTTCACCCCCCCGTGTGGTCAATTGGCGGCCCCATATCTCTTTGCCCACAGGGAGCCCGGACCTAACTCCAAGTTGTACACTCGGATGGAAGTCCTAGGTCCTGCCTCCTGTCCTGTGAGCCATTGGCCTTGCCCTGGCCGGGCGAGCGGCGCGTGGGAATGACGCCAATTTTGGTGATTTTGGCATCATGACCCCACTTGACGAACCCGTGGTGCCCTGATGCTGATACCTCAGAGGGAACCAGGTTGGGTGAGGGCTCCAGGGAGTTAGTAATCGAAGGGCATAGGGTCAGTTGCCTCGTCCCTACCTCTGGCGGGTCCGGACGAGGGTTCAATTTTGGAGATTTTTGAGCTAATATCAGTTTGGGCTGAAACAGCCCATTTTCAGCTACCAACTCCTAGGGGATAATGGCGGGGCCATATCTCTGGCTCAGAGGGGAGTTAGGACCTGCTGTTAAGGCAGCATAGGAAGCCACTGTCGGTTGGCCTTGGAGCCCCTTGGTTCCCAGGAACTCGCCTGTGGCTGGGCGGGACACCTCCCCTATTGGCAGGGTTTCAGGGTCCGGACTGAGCAGGGCATGGGTTGTGTTTGAGGCCCCGCCCCCACGTGCCACTGAGAGGGTTGGACCTGGGATTGGGATACGAGTTGGGACTGAGTGTCTTTTGTCCTGTGATGCCCGTACCCCAGTCCAGTCTTAACCCCATGTGTACATATCCTGATGTGTTGCTGTACATACTTTTGTTCCCTTGTTTCAGAGTGGCAAGGATCCTGAAACACTTTTTCACATGACACGAGTGCAATGATGCCCCTGTGAGCGTAGTGCTTTGCCTGCCTGCTCACTTGTGCGTGTCCACTGCAGCGTCCCGTGGCCAGGCCCCCCACAGGAACGCGTCAAAAGCGTTTCACCGCCGCGGGGTTACCCACCTGTCGCGTGCCACTCGGGGCCACCAACCCCGAGCAGCGCGGCGCAGCAGCTCGCAGCTCGCAGCTCGCAGCGCAGCGCAGCGGCTCGCAGCGCCGCCCAGTGACAGCGCCGAGACCGTGAAGGAGGTAGACAGACCAGGACTCCCTCATCAGCGAGTCCTATTGGCCGACCAGCAAGGCCGCACACCCAGTCGCGTCACCCACCTCCACAACCACCGGCCGACCAGCACCGGCCGCACTCCCAGTCCAGTGCTACGTCAACAGCTTCAACAACCACCACCAGGACCAGTCCGTTGAGCGGAACGAGAGCCCGGCAAGGACCTCAAGACCAAGTACGCCCCCCGCTGCCATGGTAAACTGGCAAGAAGCGGGTAAGACGTGGCCGCGGCCCCACCCCCATGCGGTGCGCCTACTGCGTGGGTTGGTGTGGGACCAGCACTACCGCCCCCAGTGCGAAGGCGGCATGCCCGGGAGCTTCGAGCTCCGCCAGGACATGGGCCCCGACCGCCCGCAGGCAGTCGAAGACTGGCTGCGGGTGGAAGGGTTTGCCTTCCGCTTCCAGCAGAGGCGCTGGAGGGTCTGGACCCGGCCGGACAGGCCCGGCGAAGGGCTGCGCCCCGACAGGATTGAGGAGGACGAGAACTCCAACGAGTACCCGTCGGGCGCCACGATCAATGTCTCCATGTGGGACATGATCGAGAAGAACTTCCCGGAACCGGGGAGCGAGCGCACGCTGCAGGGCAGCCGCAGCAGCGCGTCTCCGGGGAAGGAGAAGCATTCCGCTGGGGACAGGAAGCGGGACCGGAAGTGGCGGGAGTACCAGGAGTCCCTGGCCGCCGAAGCCGCCCAAGGCGCCAAGGGCGGAACCCCAGCCCCCAGCCCCGAACAGACCGGTGGCGGTCACCACCCCGGCTCCACCACCCTTGGCGACTTCCTCCAAGTCGCCAAGCATGCCAAGGCCAAGCCCCGTCCGCTGCTCCTGAGGAAGTCAGGCCCCAGCAGCGACGTGGAGTCGGCCCACCGCGGGAGGATGCCGGCCGACCAGGGCAGCTCCTGCAGCAGCGTCGCTCCCCACCAAAGGGATGTGGCGCGCGCCTGCGAGCGCACCTGTGGGGTGCCCTGCAACCTTCGGGTTGCCCGGCAACGGGCCACGCAGCAGAACGCTGCCGTGGAGGGCGCCGTCGGCATCGCCCATGAGGAGGCCACCGAGTGGGACAGAGGCATGGACTACCACACCTCGACCGTGGCAGCCATCGCGGCCGGTCTCACGGCTGCGGCCCCCCGTGAGGCCGTGGCTGCCCGGATCAGGGGTGAGGTGGCGGCAACCGCCGAGGAAGCCCGCCTGACCCAGGAGGCCATTGCCTGCAAGGAGGCCGAGGTGAAGGCGCTGGAAGAGGCGCTTGCCCAAGAGAGGGCAAAGAAGGAGGCGGAGGAAGGGGCCCATGCCGAGGCAACGGCTAAGGCCCAGGCGGACGCCGCCAAGAAGGACGCCATCGAGGCCGCGCGACGGAAGGTCGCTGAGGAGAGGGCCAAGACGGAGGCGGAGTTGGCGGCGTTGGAAGCGGAGAAGGCTCGGCTGCAGCAGACCCGGGAAGCCGAGGCGGCTCGTGCCCGGGAGGAGGCCGAAAGGCGAGCTGCCGCAGCCACCGCCGCCGCAATGGAGGAGGCAGAGGCCAAGCTCCGCCGCGAGACTCCCCCGGGAGGATCCCGAGTGGAGACCCTTCGAAAGCTTTTCGAAGGGGACGCCTCCTCCAAGATGACGCTGGACGAGGTCGACACAGGCAGCAGTGGGAGCAGTGGCCCCACCGCCTACCGACGGAGGAAGGGTAAGGGGAAGACCCCCGAAAGGCCACGGAGGCCAGCGGGCGGACACCCCCACGACAGTGACCCCTTCTTCACCGCCAGCGACGGGGATGAACGAGGCCGCCGACATCGCCGAGGATCCGCTGGCGGAGGAGGCGGAGACGTTCCCATGGAGCCGGAAGGTGAGGATGAGGATCCCCCTCCTCCCTACCGGAGCCAGGAGTCTTCCGAGACCGAGATGCCTAGGTGGGGCGACATGGACGGGGATGATGACATGAACTTCGACTACACGAAGAAGCCCCCATCCTCGGACCCACCGAGGCGACCTGGTGGAGACCCACCGGGACCCCCTGGCGGAGGACCATCAGGACCCCCTGGAGGACGCCCATCAGGTGGACCCCCCGGAGGCGGACCCCCTGGCGGAGGAGGACCCCCTGGACCGGGCGGACCCGGCGGAGGCCCTCCTGGAGGACCCCCTCGGGACCCCGACGACCCACCAGGGGACGGCGACCCGGATGCCACCCGGCGGTGGATTGTCTACCTCCGCAGGAGGGTCGAGTCCCTCGAGCGCGAGGTAGACACAGGCAAGGGCGAGATGACTCGCATCGCCAGGGTCGCCGCGCGTGCTCAGAGGGAGCTGGACATCGCCAAGATCGAGATGGTCAAGAGCGCCCAGGTCGCCACCGCCACCCAGAAGCTGTTGGACATCGCCAGGGGCGAGACCAGGTCGCTGAACAAGGTCATCAGCGGCCTGCAGCGGAGGCTGGACGCGCTGGAAGCCCGTGGGAGCGTCGGCAGCGACCACCCACCCCTGGAGTCTGGCTCGTCGGACGACGGCTGGGGACCCGGACCAGGTCCAGGCAGACCCCACGCCCCACGGCGGAGCCCCCAGGAGTCGCCCCAGTACCAGTCCCCCCTCTCTCACCGCCCCCTCTCACCACAGCGCGGGCCGCCGCAACGAGTGCGTGCCGCCCGGCAGTGGCAGTGAGGATTGGCGTGATGAGTGGCTCAGCGCGGAGTACCACAACCGCCGTGCTCCACTGCGGACACCGGTACGCCCCCGACGCCCCGCACCAGCCCTGGAGCCAATCCCAATGGCTGGTGGACGTTATGGTGGACTCAGGGATGAGGTCCCCAGAGGAGACGTGGAGTGGGATGTCGGCGGAGGTGAGGACCTGGACCTGGACCTGGAGGAGTTCGACATTTCCCCGCCGCGTGGTGTACGACGGGAGGCCGCTGAACGCAGCCGCCGGCGCCGTGATGAGGAGGCGTACATGGAAGGAGTACGGCGTGAACATCTGGGTTCAGCGTACATGGAGGAACCACGGCGTGGCCACGCGGATACCGGGGAGGAGATGGAAGTGGCAGCCGTGGGAGTCCGTGGGAGAGGCCGATGGGAACCTGGGTCGACCTCGCGGCCGGCGTTCATGGTCTCTAAGGCCGCGGACGCCGCCGTGTGGGAAGATCTGAAGGACATCAAGCCCCCCATGTACGATGGCAACCCCCTCAACCTCGACCGCTTCTTGGAGAAGCTGGACGATTGGGGGGTGACCGTCACTGAGGACATGGATCCCGCAGATGCGGAGAGATATGTCTTCAGACGGTTCAGGTACCGCCTGCCGGAAGTGCTCCAAGAGCTATACTTCGTGGCAACCAAGGAGGGGAAGATCAAGACCCTCAAGGAAGCCAAGAAGTGGCTCAACGAGCAGGAGCGGGTGGACGCTCCGCAGGTGGCTGCCAAGCGGTGGAAGTCCATCAAGCTTCAGCATGATGGACGGGAGATCCGCCTACGAGATTGGCGGGACTTGCGGGGGCAATACACCCTCTTCCGCCGCAACGTGGAGGACTGGAACGAGGGTGACGAGCAGGCTCGCCTGCTCTCCATGCTGCCGGAAGCATGGATCAAGAGAGTCACCAAGGAGGAAGCCAAAAGGGCCAAGTCCAACCACACGGTCAAGATGATGCTCCCCAAAGAGTATCATACGAACGTGGTGGCTTGGACGAGGAAGAACGTGGCCCGGGATGTCAAACGGCACTCCCTGCGGAACGCTCTCCTCATCACCGTCTCGGGCGATCGCGAGAAGACCGCGATGTGGCGCCTTGACGAGTGTGACGTGAGCGGCCAGACCATCCGTCTGCTGGCCATCCCGGCGCGGATGAGCTGCAACGAGATCCTGGAGTGGGTTGGAGAGGAAGTACTCAAGGAGTACCGAAACCTCCACCACACCCGCGGGTTGAGGCCCGGCGACCGCGACGTCAACTACGTTGGCGAGGAACCTGGCGGGGAAGATGCCATGGACCCAGCGGGAGCTGATCGCGATGAAGCTCTCGTCGACGATGACGACGACGCTGAGCCCGCCGAGATGGCCGTTTGTGCCTTCGTGGCCCACAACCTGAACGCGGGGAGCAACCGGGGAAGCTGGAAGCCCCTGCAGCCGGGTTGGAAGAAGAAGGAGAAGAGGGACCCCCGCCGCATTGGCGACCCTCCGCTGTCCTTTGGGGAGTTCATACGAGCTCACCCTCAGGGCTGTTTCGTGTGTTATGGGAGGAAGAAAGGCTTCACCCATGACCACCGAACATGCCCCACCCACCAGGCTGACACGGAGGCCTACAAGAAGGCGCACGGGTCGAAGAAGCGTGCACCCGCGGGTATCCGGGAAGCCAAAGTGGAGGTCGACAAGGACGAGCTCTCCAAGCTGATGTCGGTGGGGACCGAGTTAGCCAAGGAGATCCAGGAGATCAAGAGGAACTGGGTCCCCAGGTCGGACAACAAGAACAAGGAGAACAACCAGAACGACCAGAACAAGGACAAGGACAAGAAGCCTAGGAATAGGAGGAAGAAGGGTGTCAACGAGGTTGATGCAGAGAAGAATACCCCTACTTCCACACCCGACGCCCCCTAGCGGAGCCCCTGCAGCCAAGGGCCCCAGCTAGGGCGGTCGCAGGATGGTGTCGTGGGATGCGCCACACCATCCCAATCGGGAGTCGGTAAGCACAAAGGGATTGCCGCGGGCAGAAGGCCCGGTCCGGCACCCAGTTGCGGAGGCGGGGTGAGGGCAAGTGATGGCACGAACCCTTGCACCCGTCCGTCCTTCGCGACCAAGAATGTGTTTGATGTACTTCAAGATCTATCCGAGAGTATCGGAGGATCACCCGGACCGCAGCTGGATGCTGCAGATGGGCAGCCTGAGCCCATTGTCCACGACCTGCACCAGTCGCTTGTCGAGCTTCTGGAACGGCCGGAGATCCTGAGCTTGCACGCCGTGCGCCGAGTTGGGCGTGAGCGGCAGTTGCACCTTAAGGTCCGTGCCTTATGCGGGGAAGTGGAGAAGGTCTTCGACGTGTTGGTCGACACGGGAGCTCAGGTCAGCTTGGTCAAGGCTGGCCTACTTCCGCCAGAGTGTCTGACTGACAGTCGGAAACCTGTCAGGCTGAAGGTGGCGAACGGCCAGTACATGGTGGGAGGCACGAAGGAAGCGGCCATCGGGCTGCAGTTCGTGAACCATCTTGAGCTGAGCCGACCAGACCTCGGCAAGGAAATCCTCCTGCAAGGTCGCTTCTACGAGGCCGAAATGGACTGGGACATGATCGTTGGATACGACTTCATGATGGAGACGGACTCCGGCGTCCTCCCAGCCCAGGCCTCCATGACCCTGTACCAGGACGACCAGCTCTCGTGGCTTTCGTCACCTGAGCACCATGTGGAATGCCAATGGATCCACCCGGAACGCAATCAGGTCGAGGTGGCCGCGCTGGACACTGAGCCCACTGGGCCAGCAAACCAGGAGTACGCCGTAATGCCGGAAGTGGCGAGCCGAGTGGTCGCGGACCTGGGAGCTTCGGATCTGTCCCTGGATGCGTTCTCTTCAGGAACCTCCGCCCATCTGCGGGTTTGTGAGAAGTACTGGAGCGCACAGGACTCCGCGTGGAAGAAGCACTGGGGTCCGCATCAGGGATTGATGTGGATCCATTGCCCCCGCTCGGACATTCCAAGAGCGATGGCCAAGATTCGCAAGGACCGCTCCAAGGCAGTGCTGGTTGTTCCTATGGGATGCACCGAGGAGGAAAGTACCCGACATTGGGTAGTCTCATTGACCAACATGACCTTAAACAAGGTCGTCCTACCGGCTGGAGAGAGTGTCTATCAGGACGCTAAGGGACAGCCCATGCCACCCCAGAGATGGCCAACGGAATTCCACTATGTGGATGGGGGCCTTGATCAGGCCGACACCACGGATTTCGTGTGTGTCAACCGCATCGTAGCGGAGCCATGGCGGCAATGCTTCGCGGTTCCCCCTGTTGACATCGGAGAATTGGAAGACCCCCTCACTGAAGAGGAGTTGGATCTGGTTCAGGGGTATACGGATCAGCCCCTTCACGACTGGGGAAGCCAGCGTGAGGGCAAGGGCCAGGACAAAGCCTGGTGGGAAGTGGACTCGATCGTCTCTGGTTCCTCTGATGGGAACACCTTTGTAAAGAGGGTGTTGGACCACTTGTCCAGCCAGGACGAGCCAATCGGCGGCAACCCACCCACCTACGGCAATCTGTTCCGAGGCAAGACCAGAGATGGCCCTTTGGGCCACCTGGGAAGACCACCTGAGCCGAAACCGAGCGGGGTCGCTACCCCTCAAGTAAGCTCAGTGGTCCAGGTGCCCGGAAAGGCCAAGGCGGAGTCCGATGATTGCCCCAAGATCCAGGCATTGAGGGCCAGGCTGAAGCAGAAGTATGGTGATACCTTCTTCAGCGGAAAGCCTGTGTTTCCCCCACCGGTGCGTGGACCGTATGGCGAGGCCAAGATACGACTGAAGCAGGACCCCCGTGTGTATCGGCACCGGGAGTTTGCCCTGAGGGGCGAGAGGAAGGAGGCCATGGAGAAGATCCTCCGTGACTTCATCGAGAGAGGCTGGCTGGAGCCGTGCCACTCCGAATGGGCCTCTCCGTGCTTCGTCGTCCCCAAGAAGGTGGCCGGTGAGTGGCGGCTCGTGGTCGACTACCGCGGCCTAAACGCCCAAACGCAGCACGACAGCTATACGCTGCCCCTCATTGAGGACATGCTGCAAAAACTACACCGGCGGAGGATCTTCACGGTGATTGACCTGAAACATGGTTATCATCAGATGCCTCTCGCCGAGGAGTCCCGTGCCTGCACAGCCATGAGCACCCCACTTGGACCTCTCCAGTGGAAGGTGATGCCCATGGGCGTTACCAACGGCAATGCGGCTTTTCAGCGGATGCGGGAGAACCTGCTTGAGCCGGTGCGTGACTGTGCGGACCCCTTCGTGGACGACGTGATCATCGCGTCCGGGGACCCCAGTATGAGCTACGAGGAGCTCCTGGAGGCACATGAAAGGGACGTCAGTCGAGTGCTGGACCTTCTGGTTCGGCACAAACTCACGGGCAGCAGTGACAAGGCCACCATTGCGGTAAGCGAGGTGGTCTTCGCTGGCCATGTAGTCGGGAACGGGCAGCGAAAGCCCATACCTGGCAAGGTGGCTGCGATCGAGCACTGGGAAAAGCCCAAAACGGTCTCTGAGCTACGGGCGTATCTGGGGTTCTGCAACTACTACTCGGGGTATATCAAGATGTATGCCGAGTATGCAGCCCCCATGACGACCATGCTCAAGGGCAACCGAGAGGAGACCAAGAAGGGGTCCAAGAAGGCTCTGGTCTGGGATGCTGATTCCGACCGTGCCTTTGAGGGGATGAAGCAGGTGCTGCTATCCGCAGTGGGTCTGCAGTTCGTGGATCCCGACCGAGGGTTTGTCCTGCGCACCGATGCTTCCGACTACGCCGTTGGCGCTGTGTTGGAGCAAGTGCTTGACGATGGGAGGCACGTGCCCGTGGCCTTCTGGAGCCGAGTCCTGGCGGAAGGCCAGAGACGGACGTGGACGCCCCGAGAAAAGGAGGCGTATGCCATCGTCATGGCTCTCAGGAAATGGGCTGGGTACATAGCCCTCCATCCTGTCACCGTCTGCACCGACCATCAGAGTCTGCAGTCGTGGCACAAGGAGCACGTGGACACGCCCTCTGGTCCCGCCTCCCAACGGGCAAGATGGCATGAGACCTTGGCCAAGTTCAACCTCACGGTTGTGTATATTCCTGGAAAGGATAACACCGTGGCGGACTGTCTCAGCAGGTGGGCCTAACCCGCCAGCAAGGGCATGACGGATATCTCTGCCCATGGCGATGAGGCTGAGACCGCTGAAGCCAAGAAGATCATTGAAATGGAGCGCCTGATGGAGGAGGAGGGTGTTAAATGCTTCGTTGTCATGGCTGCGGATGCCCCCCTCGGAACGAGGATGGGCAGAGCGGTCAGAGTACTCGCCCCTTATGGAGCTGAGTCCGACAAGCACCTCTTCCCTGAATCTTGCCTCCAGGACGACTGGACCGACGACTACGCCAAGTCTGAGGCCTTTCAGGCCGAATATAGGGCTTGACCGACCCTGATGACGGGCAGAAGTTGCCAAAGGGGCTGACTGAGGAAGATGGCAAGCTCTACCGGAATGGTAAGCTGCTAGTACCAGAGTCCCGAGTGCTCGAGCTGTGTGAAGCTTGGCACCACCACATGCTGCACCCAGGGGTCAAGAAGCAAGCTCTGGACATGCAGCGCCGGTTCGAGATCGACCAGATCAATCTCTACACCGCCATCAAGAAGGTCAGGAAGGGTTGCTCGGTCTGTCAGGCCTGCAATCCCGATAACCGGAACGTCAAGGGGGAAGCCCAATGGACCCCGGTTCCTGACCAGCCCATGGAGAGCGTGGCCATGGACGTCTTCTCCATGCCCGAGGTGCACATTGGCAAGGAGACCTTTGACTGTGTGGTTCTTTGTGTGGATCGCCACAGTGGCTACGTAATAGCCGTTCCGGCACGCAAAAAGGGGTTGCTTGCCAAGGAAGTGGCAGTCATGATGATTCGTCATTGGCTGACCGTCTTTGACATCCCCCGCACCATTTGCAGTGACCGAGGGCCCCAGTTTACTGGTGGCTGGTTCAAGGCTATGTGTTCCCTCATGGGAATACGTCATGCCAAGAGCGTTGCCTATCTCAGCCGGTCTAACGGCCGTGCTGAAGTGGCTGGACGGCAGCTGTTTGAGAAGCTGCGCAAGATTCACATCACCAATCCACGTCGGAACTGGTTTGAGGAGATGTGGCCCGCTCTGAAGGCCCATCATGACACCCCCACTCCGGGTGGTTTGTCCCCTCACCAGATTCTGTTCGGCAGGGACCCCCTTGGTCGGGGACTTCCCTTGTCTGGTGATGGTATGGCTATGGACGCCAAGGAATTCTTCGCGCGGCAAGAGCAAACGGCGCGGGACATCCGCCAGCAGCTCGAGAAGGAGCATGCTGAGCGTCAGAAGTCCGCCCCGAGCTCAACAGCGCAGAAGTTCAGGGTGGGAGACCCGGTGTGGGTGATCAGACCCCGCCCCATGGGCACCCACCGCACCAAAACCTGGTTCACACCCGGAGAGGTGGTCCGCAGGATTGGTGAGGACACCTACCGCATCAAGGTGGGTCACGGACAGTTCCGGGAGCGCCACGAGAGTCAACTCCGTGTGCGGGAACCCGACCTCCGTGGCCAACATGTGTCCCTGAGCTATGCCGCACATCAGGCTGATTCGGACGACGACTATGCTGAGCAGGACGACTATACTGTCGAGAAAATCCTGGGGCAGCGTCCGAACGCCTCGGCACCCGGAGGCCTGGAGTTCAAGGTTCGTTGGCGAGGCTATGGGCCGTCCCACGACACCTGGGAACCCGTCTCCTCGTTCGTGCCGCGGATCAATACCCCCTTCATGGACTACATCCGTAAGCACAAGACCAAGATCCATGTCTCGGACTTGGCAGCACTCACCCGGGCGATTGCAGCCAGGGGTGCCTGATCAGCGCCCTGAGCTCTCCCCTGATGCATTCTGAGCGCTTGTGAGGTCGACGAATCGTCCCTTACTTGCTTGCTCTCTTACATCTTCCGGTGACCTGCCATCAGAGTGGCCAGATACCCCCCCCGCTGAATCCAGAGGAGGATGGCCCCTCTGTTCATCTTCTATTCGTCACTCCCCCCCTGCTGAATCCTTGGGAAACCAGGCAGGGCGACTGACCTTCAAATTCTCTGAGCTCTCCGGGCCTTGAAGCCCATACGACGTTGCGCAACGGATGCCGCTGTCATCGGCATTGCGATTTTCGAGTGTGTGGTCTGGTCCCATGGCACTTGCGGGGTCCAGACCAGTCGACGTGTGTCTGCAGACTATATATGGCCTGAACTCAGGCGTTTTCCTGTCCACCCTCCGGCATATGCCTTATCCTAACAGGGGCGTGGTTTGGCGCTCTATCCAGAGTGTGTTTACACGCCTATTACCCCGCTTGTTGCTTGTTTTTCTGCTCCCCAGGATATGTGCATCGGTATGTTGATTCTCAGCCCATCAGCGCAATGTGGACTGTCTCTCCCCCCCGAGGGGATGCGAATCGGATTACGAGAGCGCCTTGAGTCGCTGTTTACATGCTTTTACGTAAGGTCCAACCTGGACCAGTACCTAAGTACAGATTCTTCTGTTTGAGTGCCTGTGATACCGTGTGCCCTAGTGGCTGTGATGTGGAGATCCTGATGGCGCCAGGCGGGAAGCCCAGTTGCCTGAATGCACTCCCAGCGGTCCGCCACTGTCAGTCCCAGTGTGAGCCTACCGACTCGCAGACGCACTTGCAGTTGGGTGGCGGCCTCCGGTGCTCCTGACCTCGGTCAGTCTGCCTGGGAAACTGGTGGTTTGAGGAGTCGACGCCTCCGCCCCCACTGCATGAGGACTCCCTCATGTATGGCCTTCGTGGTAATAGGGCGAGGGAAAAGACGGCCTTGATGCCCGATCCCTTAAGGAGGAGCTCGTTCGGCTGTACCACTCTGGACTCGCGTCGTGGATGTGGACATGGTGCGCCCGAGGAAGGACCTGTGGGGACTCTCCCCCAGCCGGCGGGCCTTGGGAAGCTTGGGGTAGCCTGATGGATCTTTGTGGTCGCTTTCGACCTGTGGGACCACCTCGGTCGTCGTGTGACGCCTATGTTGGCCGTGTATGCCACTGCCACTGTGGTGGTGACCGTCGCAGCCGGCACCCGGTGCGCCAAGTATGGGTTAACGGGTCCTTTGGATGCCGAACAATCGCCGCCAGGATCCGGGACTTGTTACTTGATACTATACTTGCAGTTACTAACGGCTACAGCACCGTACCTGTCTTACTGTGGGATTTGGGCAGCCTAACCTGCGAATCAGCCTGCAGGAGGATGTGACACCCCCCCCCCTTCAGGGGATGGTCCTGGGTACCCGCTGCCATGGTTGGGTGTTATCGAGCCCCCCCCAGGGTTTGCTCTAAGGAGGGGGGTGAAGCGGTACCCAGAACCCCATGACCATGGTGGGGTATACAACCGGTCTCCGTGTGCCCACTAACCCCATGTACGGAGGAGAAGACGCCCGGTGAAGCCCGGTGAGAGCCCGGCAGGAGCGTGTCCCTTGCCGTAAAGCCCCCGTGACGGCATTCCGGCCACTTGGGGCATGTTACCAGGTACCGGCAAACTGCCATTTGCCGGTATCTTACTATTTCACGCCAATCTGCCCCGCACCGCCTTCAGCTGTCGATTCGTCAACCTAACCCTAACAACAGATGTAGGTAAGACATGTTTGTGTGAGAGATCTGGGCATTTCAGCCATTAGCGGCCGCATCGGCAACCGATGCGTGGCCCGCTGAGATTTACACATCAGAATATCAGGAATCAACAGGGTTTTATTTTCATATTGTTTCCGTAAATTTTCACGCTTCCGTTCTGATAATCAATGTTTTGACTGCTGGCGGTTGGCTCGCGACTTTAGCGTAACCGCCAGTTTAACTGTTATTTACAGACATTTTAGCGCAATCCGTGACGAAGACTCTAAAGTCTTCAGGAATTGCATTGATGCATCTGCAATTTTCACATTGTACACTCGGAACCTTAATCCGAGTTTTTCAGGATGTCGAAATCGGATTTTCGACTTCGACATCCCCGCACTTGATTTGACCTCTTTCGAGTGGACCTACGTGCTTCTCAATGCACGAATCAACTTTCCTTTTGTCTTGCCTTCCATTTGTCTTAGAGATATGGGCAAAACAAAGTTGATTCGTGAGGCCACTTGTGAGGGTCATATCTCGTGCCGCTTGCGAGGAATGACAATAAGGAAACATGGAGTGTATTCACAATACTCCCAACGTAATTTTGGAAGCTTTATACGCCTTGCGTCTCCACACGTGCGCGCTAGCGTAATGGATCATGGTCAAGAGGGTAGAGTTTGCGTTATAACTCTTCGGCCATGATATTGCGTGCGTTAAGATAACTTTCGAGTGTAGCGCGCGAGTGTTGGTGTTGCATACGAATTTTCCTTGAGTCCCTATGAGCGATTGACACAAAGTTATGCACTTGGAGGGGCATGACATATCGTGGGGGGAACTACCTTTTTGGGCAGTATGTGGTATGTGCCATGTGTTGTATTGCGTGCCCATTTGGCGGGTTTGGCTAAGAGCGATACACCCACCAATGGACCTCATATTGCAGGAGGCCCTTCCTTATACTCCCCACGATCAATTGCAAGCCTAACCTTCGTGGAGGGAAGCTTGTGTGGCGATCCCAAAGCGATGCGTTGGGAGCAAGGTGTGTGTTTTGCAATTTTCAATATTTTCATGTGCCCACTTGGGAAGTAGCGCTCGTGACCTTTGAAAGCGCCCCAAGTGGAGCACATATGCGGAATCGAAGGTCATTGGTGTCAAGTCATTGTGTTTAGAAGGATTGGTCGATTACTCAATCCAAGCCGAAGATATTATAATATATTTGTGCGCCTTTCAAGGCCCTTTTGGGTGTTTTTTCGCCAATATTGCTGTTTTTTGCCCGTCATGATGTCAAGTGGCGACCATGTATCTCAACGTTGCGCTCAATTGACATCATGACCCAAGTATGTTATGGGGGTACATACCTCGGTGCCCAACATATCTTGGACCCGGCGAATAACTCCTCTTGGGCTTGGCATACCGTGGCTGCCGTGTTGGCGATTTGGGAGTATCCCAAATCATGGGCTCACTTGCCGACCCTGCCATTCCCAAAACCGGAGGAGTTGGGCGACGCCCAAAAGAAATGTTGGACACATATGACTTCATACCAATCCTATGGCACACTCCGGTCGGAGTAGGGCATGTGCCTCATTTGCCCCAACCATGAGTGTGCGCATTTTCGGCCATTTTGAGCAATTTTCCACATTTTCTGCCCGCCGTGCACCATGTTCAGCCACCTCCTGCACGCCGGACTCATGGACCAATGGACCATATATGACATGGGTGGTATGGACATTGGTCCTCATGGTTCCCACACCACGTGGGCAAAGCGGAGCAACCTTCGTTAGGGTGCTAGCCCAAAGTGAGTGTGGACAATTTTGCCATTTTGGCATTTGTGGACCCAATTGGGATTGTCACCACGCCAAGTGGCATGAAGATCTTCGAGAGCCAAGGGCATGGAAGTCTTCGTTGGACTCCCGGTGGATCGCGTATGGAATGGCAGATGTGATCTCCAAACCGGCGTGGAGATATACTATTGGGAGCACCCCCGAATTTCGGCTCATTTCGAGCAGCCAAAATGACCCCCTTTTGGGACCCCAATTTCACCCCCCCGTGTTGTCAATTGGCGGCCCCATATCTCTATGCCCATAGGGAGCCCGGACCTAACTCCAAGTTGTACACTCGGATGGAAGTCCTAGGTCATGCCTCCTGTCCTGTGAGCCATTGGCCTTGCCCTCGCCGGGCGAGCCGCGCGTGTGAATGACGCCAATTTTGGTGATTTTGGCATCATGACCCCACTTGACGAACCCGTGGTGCCCTGATGCCGGGACCTCAGAGGGAACCAGGTTGGGTGAGGGCTCCAGAAAGTTCGTAATCGAAGGGCATAGGGTCAGTTGCCTCGTCCCTACCTCTGGCGGGTCCGGACGAGGGGTCAATTTTGGAGATTTTTGAGCTAATATCAGTTTGGGCTGAAACAGCCCATTTTCAGCTACCAACTCCTAGGGGATAATGGCGGGACCATATCTCTGGCTCAGAGAGGAGTTAGGACCTGCTGTTAAGGCAGCATAGGGAGCCACTGTCGGTTGGCCTTGGTGTGGCTTGGTTTTCAGGAACTCGCCTGTGGCTGGGCGGGACACCTCCCCTATCGGCAGGGTTTCAGGGTCCGGACTGAGCAGGGCATGGGTTGTGTTTGAGGCCCCGCCCCCACCAGCCACTGAGAGGGTTGGACCTGAGATTGGGATACGAGTTGGGACTGAGTGTCTTTTGTCCTGTGATGCCCGTACCCCAGTCCAGTCTTAACCCCATGTGTACATATCCTGATGTGTTGCTGTACATACTTTTGTTCCCTTGTTTCAGAGTGGCAAGGATCCTGAAACGCTTTGTCACATGACACGAGCGCAATGATGCCCCTGTGAGCGTAGTCCTTTGCCTGCCTGCTCACTTGTGCGTGTCCACCGCAGCATTTCATGGCCAGGCCCCCCACGGGAACGCGTCACCCATACCGCTTCACCCCCCTCCTTAGAAGCCTTGCCTATATCCAAAGGAAGGCAAGGCCAAGGAGGCGCTCTGACCCCTGCACTGCCCTGGTTTCAAAACTGATTCAGCAGGACAGTGGGGGGGGGGGGCCTTCGTAAGTAATTTACATGCCACTCACATGAAGGTCTTTTTTTTTTGATATATTCATAGGGCAATTGCCCCCCAGGCGACCACACTGGTCCCTGGCACTCCCTTTAGCCTCTGGTGACCGAACCAGGGGCGCTGCAGGTCCTTCCGACCTGACTGATGGCGCTGAGGCGCACATATTGGCCCGTTTTCTCCGTGGGCATGGAAACATAATAATTCAATAAATTCAAATGCGGAAAAAAAAATTATTTAGGGTCAAACCCAAGGCAACGAGTTCCTCCTGCCTGAATTTACGGTCGTTTCCTACCCAAGGCGACGAATTCCTCGTGCCTGTTTAGGGTCATTTCCAAACCCAAGGCGACGAATCAACGCGCCTGATTTGGGGCATTTAGGGTCATTTCCTACTCAAGGCGCCCCGCGCCTGTTTAGGGTTGGTTGCCAACCCAAGGCGACGAATTAACGCGCCTGCAACGTTCGCAGATGGCGTCGTTGTCGCTGTGGTCGTCGCCCAGAGGATGAGATAGACTTGGGGGCTCCATAGGGTCCATGGGGAAGCCAAGGTGATACCCATTGTAGGAGTCAAGGAATTCCTCCTTCATCATGTTGATGCCCTGGACCTTAGCTCTTGCAGATGTCGACGTCGTCGACAATTCTCCTGCAGTCTGGGCGTCGTCGCCGTCCGCAGGCCGTCACACCGCCTTGGTGGCCTTGGCGTCGGCAGAATTCTTTTGAAGAGGTTGGGGGGAGGCAACCTCCAAGCTTCCCTTGGCATGCACGACCCCAATCCCATGAAATCCAAGACTTCCTCTTGAAATTCTTACTGATCTTCCATCAGTCTGGGCTTCTCCAAAGAATTCTGTGATCCTTGCCTCGGCCATGACACAATCTGGCGTCCTAGGCAAGAGATGAAGGTATATGTAGACAATACAAACATGTAGACAAGTAATATGTATATGTAACACTTCTATACTATAAAATAGCTTTGAAGAGAGGACGATATGAAGGCAGCGGCGTCGCCGCCATCAGAAAATCTGACGGCTACGAGTCGTCGCCATCAGGATCTCCACTGAGATCCTGCCCAAACTCGGCCACACAGTGGTTTTTGGGCGAAAAACAGTGAAATATAGTGGTTTTTGAGCCAAAAACACTCCTTTTGCGTGTCTCCCCCCAACGCGTCGCGTAGCCGACACGTCGCGTTTCTGTCCCAATTCAAACTATATATGAAGAGGGCCACTGCTGGGCCACACCATGGGCGCCTGGCTGATTCCTGGGATTGCCTCAGGATTTTTTAAAAAAATCGTGAACGTGACTGATTTCACAAAAATTGACCTTCGCGGAACGCTGCGAAAAAGGTCACGTTATATTCCTATATTTCTAAAAACGATAAATCAATAATGAAATTGATTAAAATCTTCAGAAATTGAGAAATAAAACTTCGATCTGGGGCTGCGTCGCGCAGGCGACGAAGGTCGTCGCCAGTCCAAAAATGACGAAAAATGACGATCTCTGGGGTATTTTACAGAAATTCCACAGAAGTCGAGATGCCATAATCAGCCCAGGAAAATTCCTGATGAGAAGAGCGCCACAGGCTGGGCAGCGGGTATGGGTGAGGCACCCCATACCGCTTCATTGTGTTCCCCCGATTGGGGAGCCCATGGGGGCAACGAGTACTGGCGAAACCTCCTGGACAGGCTGACCATCAGCTTTGTTCGGTTACCTGATGAGGCCATCTACGTGCCTCTGGGGCGTAAGACGCCTATTGGGAAGCCCGGATGGGGGAGTATGCTGAGCGTGGTGGACGGAGGTCTTACCTCCATCCCTTGGGAGGATCTGGACCCTACTCTGGTCCAGGCTATACAACGAGAAAGCGATGGACTCGCCTTGGGTGACTTGAAGGATCGCCTACGACCTCATGATGCTATTGAGACTACACCCCGAGGAAATGAGTACGTCGTGACTGACACCAACGCCCCCAACTCTCCCTGTCATGTACCTGTTCCTGATGGAGTCTCTGAGTGTGGACTATCTGAGCTACCTAGCTCTATCCACTCAGATGACGAAACTGAGCACGGCGCCTTCTTCGTGCAGACCTGTGTGGAGGAAGTGGAGAACGACGAGTACGTCGCTTCACTGAAACCCCTACTCTCCATGAGGGTGGAAGACCCCGTGGACGAAGAGCTGGACCCTCGTTCCAGGCTAAGGGAGTATGTGGATTCCAAGAGGAAGTTGGTGGCGAAAAAGCTATGCTACGCGAAGCCTACCCGCAGCTCATGGCCACTGAAGCAAGGACGTATGGGAGATCTATCTCAATTGAAGGAGGACCTCGAACAGAAGATCACCACCTGGCAAAGGGAGGTAGATCTTAAGCTCATGAAGAGCGTGTGGGGCGCCCATGTGAGGACCCCAGAGGAGGACGACCTCTCGGAGGAATGTGTATGTGAACCCCCTCGAGCGTGCCTATGTTGCCATCGTCCACCGGAGATGGTTGAACACGACCTTCTATATGCCTACCAAGGGCTGAAGGACACTACCACGGGCGAAGAGTCGGTGTAGGACCACCTCCCGACGTCTATTACTCAGGGGGCAAGCAACTTACACTCTGATGAGGACATGGAGGACAAGATCAAGGTATTGGACCCGCGGGTACAGAAGCTTATAAGGGCCTATCTGGAGGTGTTCGGAGAACTACCCCCTCCAGCCTCATGTGACAAGGTGGTACAGATGGACCTCAAGCTGAAACCCGAGTTCGTGGGTCACAAGATCCGGAGAAGACCCTATCCAGCTCCTAAAGAGCAGGCCGACGAGATCGAGCGACAGATACAAGAATGCATCGACGCTGGCCTAGTCCTGGAGTACAAGGACGGGGACTACCCCCTACACTGCAGCCCCTGTTTCCTAGTGGCTAAACCTGGGTGTACAGCCAAACGGCTGGTAGTGGACTACGGAGAGCTGAACAAGAAAACGCTGAACAACTCAGGGTCCATTCCCAATATGGAGTCTAACTTGGAGAAGATAGCCTCCTGTCGCTACAAGACCAAAATGGACAAGAGGAGCGGATTCTGGCAAGTGGACCTGATGCCCAACGCACAGGAACTACTGGCCTTCATCACCCCTCAGGGGAGGGTGTTCAAGTGGAAGGTCATGCCGTTCGGTGTGGCCAACGCACCCGCTCTATTCCAAGAGCTGATGAACAAGTTCTTGTCCATCCTACAAAGGGGACCTAAGGTGCAGGAGCTTATATCACGTGGGGCCCAGATGGAGGCTCACATCGACGATGTATGCCTCGGGACCAATACCCAGGAGGATCACCTAATCCTCTTGGGTGAGTTCTTTGCGGTCTGCCAGGAGAACCACACACGACTCAAGCCGGAGAAGTGTGAGTTCATGCAGGAGACCATGCAGTACCTGGGGTTTGATGTTGGCTATAGGTGGTGGACCCCAGCGCCCTCCAAGGCCAAACCCCTGATGGATGCTAAGGTACGACACGAAGACCCCAAGAAAGGACTTCATGATGTACGCAGTTTGATTGGGGCGTGCAACTTCTATCGCCGCCATATCAAAAACTTCACCTACACCAGCGCCATTCTGACGGACTTGATCAAGAAGAGTACTACTTGGCGCTGGGGCGCACAAGAGCAACAAGCGTTTGACGAACTCAAAGACAAGGTGGCCAACGCTAAGTGCTTGGGCGTGCCTAAGGCACAAGGGGATATTATCCTGTGACCGACGCCAGCAATGTGGGCGGTGGTGGAACGTTGTTCCAATGGCAAGCACTACAGAAGGAGGAGTTCGACTCGGCCATTTCCCAATGGGGGACGGAAGGTCTCAACCGAGATGGAACCCTCAAGCACAGCTACCCTGACGACAAGTGGGTCCTAGTACCTCTGGGCCACTGGAACTGAAACTGGAACCAGGCCAGGGGGAACTACTCCACCTATGAGCAGGAATTGCTCGCGGGTATGCTGGTGCTATCCTCACATGCACGACTGTTGGGGAGTAACCCTGTGGTCTGGCTGTGCGACCAAGAACCAGTCCGCAGTTTCCAGAAGGGCTCCCCACCTGAGAAGGCCAAGCTACGGCGCTGTTGGACCTACCTCAGTCATCTACGGCTGACGGTACACCATATCCAGGGAGTGAAGAATGAGTGTGCAGACTACATCAGCCGCAACAACTTCAACGTCCTGATTGGTGCCCGGTCTGAAGCGCTGGCTAAGGAGGCGTTCAGCCGTATGGATGTCCACTTGGACCTCAACATGACGATGATACGCCCCCTGGATGGACTCCAACAATCGGAGTACCTGAAGGAGTTTGGGGATATCTACAAGCGCCTGGAGAAACGCCTTGAACCCCTCCTGGTCAACCAAGATCAGTGGAAGAAGGACGAGAGCTACCTCTGGCACGAGGACCGCATCGTGGTGCCTAGTGACAGAGTCCCAGCGCTGCTGAAGTGGACCCATGAGTCCAGCGGTCATGTGGGTGCTGACCGTACCCTGAGGTTGTTCAAGCAGTGGTTCCACACTACGTGGACTGACGACCAACTGCGGAAAACCCTCCAGCCTATCGTGGACAAGTGCCCGTGCCGGTCCTGTAAACCAGGGGATATCAGGGACAGAGGTCTCTACTCGACCCTGCCCATCCCTCACTGTGCTAACAGTGTTCTATACGTGGACTACACGGAGATGCCGAAGTTCGGGGGCTATGACTTCGCCCTCGTGGTAACCTGTGGGTTGACCAGGTTTACCAGGGTGTTCCCATGTACCAAGCACATTACCGGAGAGGAGACTATCAAGATACTCCTGGAGGAGTGGTTTTGTGTCTATGGAGCGCCCAAAGAGATCAACTCCGATGAGGACGTACGAGTACGCTCAGATACTGGCTGGTACAAGAGGGTCCTGAGATCCCTCAATGTCCAGGTGTCTACGGGGATTCCCTACTCTCACACGAGCAACCCCCTATGTGAGCGACAGATCCGTGTCCTCAAGGAGAATGTAAGGATATGGTGCAAAACTGAACGCACCTGAGACTGGGTGAGACCAGGTAGGTAGGTAGGTATCTTCGGGAGCTCGGGATGCCTCCTTTGACATTGCAGGAAGAAGGTCTTACCAAGGGGACGTCCTGTCCCTCCCACCGCCCTATGTCAGGTGCCTCTTGAGCCGCTCCCGCATGTGCTTGGGAAGGCATTGTCGCGGCCACCCTGTCCATGTGTCCCAGGTGGGAGGGTGTCCCCACATGTCTCCATGGGTAGGGCCACATGCCCCCTCCTTTGGGCGGCAGCTCTGGGGGCTGCCCAGCCGTGTGGAGTATCTCTCACCACAAGGGGTATTGCTCCCGCTAGTCTACGGTGCGACCGCCTCACCCTTGTGGTTTGAGTTGCGGGGCCACTCTGCTTGGCAGGTGACCCCCTCCTGGACTGTGTACCGGCTCGCCTGTCACCGGTTGCTTCCATGGCTCCGGGTGACGTTTGCCATGGTCCCCGATGCAGCCTGGCCGGGCTCGGACCAGTGGCCTTGGAGTACCGCTCCTGCCACTGGCCCGGTGGGTCGGCTGGGTCGCCCCAGTGCGTCCGACCCATGGGGTATTGGTTCTTTCCTGTCCCTCGGCCGCCCTACATGTGTGCAGTGTCCTGGGCTGCTTGGCTCCTGTTCACCGGTGTGCCCGCGCGGTTTGCTGTGTTGCGTCCGCGGTGTCCTGGGCCACTTGGCTCCTGCTCACCGGTGTGCTCGCTCGGTGTGTTGTGTTGCGTGTGCGGTGTTCTGGGCCACTTGGCTCCCGTTCACCGGTGTGCGCGCTGTGTGCGGTGCGCGCGTGCCATGGGTGGTTGTGTCCCTCTTCCTCCCCCCCTAATTTTTGTTTTTTTTTTTGAAAGAAAAGGGAAAACAGGGGCGCACGTACACTGCAGGCACAGGCACGGGCAGCTGGTGCGGCGGTGCAACAGTGTTGTGTCCTCTGGCGTGTGTCGTCGGTGCTGTGGCGGCGGTCGCGCCCCAGGGGTGCGGCTCGCGCGTCCTGATGTACACGGGCTTGGGTCAGGGTCGGTTTGGTGAGGTGTCTCTTTGCTTCTGGAGCTGGCTGGTTAGGCGGCTGTGTGGGCTGTGGGTGTTGGCTGTGGTTACGTTGCTCCCTCGGCTGGCCTGGTTAGGAGTCAAGGGTTAGCGGTTTCGGGGTGTGGCTCGGGTTTGATTTGTGTTTGGGTTTTGGCTCGGTTAGGCGGTTGCGACGGTAGCGGGCCTGGGTTCGGTGCCTTTGGGCGTAGTGGTGCCCGTTGTCGTGTGCGTTGGCGTCCTTCGGCGTCCGGTTCGTTTGGTGACTTCTGGGCGGGGCCTGGCGTGGCGCCCTGTGGTGGTGGTTTGCTGGGTAACGGGGTTAGGTGACGGCGCCGCTGGCCGGGGGGTCAGGCGCGTCGTGTTGTGTGCTGCGTAGGGCTCCTGGGGTGCTGTGGGTGCCGCCGGTGTCGGTGCGCCGACGGTTGTGGGGTGGTGAGGGGGTGTGTTTGTGCGGGGCTGGGCTTTGGGTGATGTCCCACAGGCGGATGCCGTCTCGCTGTGTCTCCTGGAGGGTCTCCCGCAGGCGCCTAAGGACATACGGGTGGTCCTGGGGCGCGGGGAGGTTGCGGGGGTGCACTCCGGGGGTTTGGAGCGCATCAGCCAGCATGGCTTCCCATGCGGCCTGCGGCATCCACCCCCCCGCCGGCCGGAGGCGGCAGTTCTCCACCGACCCCTTGCGGGGCCGATGGACCAGGCCCTCGAGGGAGGGCTCTCTCTGGGCCCACTTTCGCAGCTCCCAGAGCTGCGTGTGGGTCCAGCGCTGCCACCATTGTCCCTGGGCGGGCCTGCGGTCTTGGGCGGAGGAACGGGCGTGGGTGGGTGTGACGGGGTCGTTGGGACCGGTGGCGGTGGCGGGCCTGGGGGATTCCTCGTAGTCCTGTTCCGTGGGGGTGCGCGGGGAGTGGGGGCGTGCGCGGATGTGGACCCGCGGGTTTGCGCGCACGGTCTCCGCCTCGGGGTTGGGCGGGGACTCGCTGCGGCGGCGGTAGTGGGGCATGCGCTGCATATGGGCTGTCATCGGGGGTTGGTAGGGGGGCGGGGACACTGCTGGCGGACCCTGGCGTCGTTCTGGCCTGGTCGGAGGTGGTCCGTGGGCCTGGGGTGCGGGCTTTGAGAGGTGGCGGGACGAGGTGCGTCGTGCTTCGGCCGCGGCGCGCTCCGCTGCGAAGGTGGTGGCGGCGGCGTCGGTGACGGTTGGGGCGCGCCGTGCTGGGCGCTGCTGCCTCCGGGCCTGGGACGGCTGGGGCCGAATGTCATAGAGGACGTCCTCGGGGGGCCGGGCTCGCGCTGCCGTCGTGGCGCCGGGTTTGGACTTGGGTTTGGGCTTGGCTGCGGGTTGCGGTCGTGGCGCGCTGACGGGTGTGGGTGGCTGTTTGGCGGCGGTCTTGGGTTTCGACTGGGTCGCAGGTGTGGGCCTCTTCAGGGGGGTGGGCCTTGGCGGCGGTGGGGTTGCTCGCGGTGGGGGCGGGTTAGGGGGCCCGTTTGGGAGGTGTCCCCCGCGGCCTGGGGGGTGGAGTGCTGGATGAGGACGTGGTGGTGGTCGTGGATGAGGTGGTCGTGGTGGTGGAGGTTGTGGAGTCGGAGGCGGAGGAGAGGGCTGTGGGAGACGGCGGAGGGTCCTGGGCTTTGGGGGCGGGCGTATGATGCTTGGTCCTGTAAGTAGTGAGAATGAGGGTGCAGGTTCGGGCACCGGGCGTGTGCGCGCGTTTCCCCTGGTGATCTGTGCGTGCTGGTGCTGGTGTGGCGGCGTTGTCTCGGCTGCGCGGGCATGTGGGTTACCCAGGGGGTGGCCATATCTGCTCCAGGACGTGCGGGTGTGTTTGCTGGAGGTAGTCGAGGGTCTGGAAGAAGCATCGCTGGATGCCGGGCATGTCCTTCTCTGAGGTGGGGGTAGTTTTGGGTGGGGGTGTCTGGGCCCGGCCACAGCAGCGTCATGAGGCGGGCTGCCACCATGTAGGGGCAGAGCTGTAGGGTGGTGGGGCGTGGCGGGGTGTGTCCCCTGCGGTTTGAGGGGGCTTCCCCCTGCTGGGGGCGCAGCGTGACCACCCACACCCATTGGTCCGTGGGGATCCCCCAGGTCCGTTGGGTCCACTTGGCGAGGCAATACATCGCCCTACCAAGGCCCTGGCAGCTGCTGCTGATGGAGAGCAGCGTGTCCAGGGATTTGCGTTCCCACGTGCCCCAGATGTGGGGGTCGCCCGGGTCGTCCCCCCTGGCGTACGTGTCGGGGCCTGGGTTGTGTGTGGGGGGGGTGTAGTCGGCAGGGAGGAGGGAGTCGGTGCCGTGTACCACCCAGTGGTTAGTGGGTGCGTGGTAGTGGGTGGTGGAGAGGGTGTAGTGCAGATTGTACATGAGGGTCATGTATGTGGAGGGGGCTGGCTGCCGCTCGTCGGGGGTCGGGATGTCCCCCGGGACGTGGTGCCGGAAGTTGCTCAGGGAGGCCATCCGGGCTACCCATGTCTCCCGCTCCCACTCTTTGGTGTTGTCGGGGGTGGCGCCGGGTGGGGGGTGGGCCATATCGGGCTCGTGGTAGCGGGTGCTGCCCTTGGTGTCCACCCGCCTCGGCACGGGGTGTCCGACTAGGTGTCGCCCCCAGTCGATGGGGGGCACCCAGATCCGGCTCCCCGTGGGGGGCAGGCTCTCGCCGTCTGGGGTGGCGCGTGGGGGGCGGTCGTGTCAGGCGACGTGGAGGAAGGCGTCGAAGAGGAAGTCTCTGACGCCTTCCCCCAGGGTGGCCGCCTGGACCAGGGTGGCCGCCCGGATGCGGGTACTGGTGCCAGAGGTGCGGAGGCACAGCACGACGTCGTGTTCCCCGAGTCCCCGGAGGTGCTGCCGTACCGCTGCGGGGTTGTGCAGGGTGTAGGGCTCGGCCGGTGCGGCGGCTGGTGGTGCGGGGTGTGACGCGGGGGGTGGTGTGGGTTGGGGGGGGTGGTCGTCGTTGTCCCGCGCCGGGTCCCGTGATGGGGCCTCTTGTGGCGGTCGCGGGAGGGGGGATTCGCGGTCGTGTGTGTCGGCGGGGGTATCAACGTCAATTGGCTGGTGCTGGCTGCCGCGTGTTGCGTCCGTGGCCTGGTCTCGGGGGGGGGCGGGGGGGGGGTGGTGTGGGGGTGGCGCTGTTGGTGGTGGGGGGGGCGGGGGTGGGTGTTGTGCTGGCTGGGCGTCTGGGCGTCCCTGTGGGTCGTGTGGGTGTTGCGTGTGTGCGCCATGCGGCCCTTGCGGTTCTTGACTGGTTGTGGTGCTGGGGTGTGGGTGGGAGGCGGCCGCATGAGCGTCCGGTTGGGGCTGTGGTCCGTATGTAACCGGTGGCTGCTGGTGGATGGTGCTCGCTGGTATGGGGTGTGGGTTGGGGGGCTGCTGGTGGTGGTGGGGCGCTCTTACTAGGCCCTGGTGTTGCTGGTGTGCGTGCGCGGCTCCTTGCGGGTCCATGGGGGTGTACCGTGGCTCGTGTTTCGTGGGCCCGTGTAGCGGGGGCGGGGGGTGGTGCTGGACCGCGTGGTGGTGGTGTTGAGGGTGTGCTGGTTGTGTGTGGTACCCCGGCGTGGGTGGGTGTGGTGGCAGGGGCTGGTGGTGGTGGAATACGTGATGGTGTGGTGCGGTGATGTTCCCTATGTGGGGTGGATGGTTTGTGGGGCCTGGTTGTGCTGGGGCGTGGTGGGGATGTAGCTGGTGGGGGTCGCTGTAGCATGGGGGCATTAGGGGGTAGGGGTTGTGAGGGACGGGGGCGTGGTGGTGGTGTTGGTGGTGCCATGTCCCCTGGCTCTGCGCGTATGGTGGTCCTGGCATGGTGTGGACGTGTGTGGGCGGTGGTGGCTGACTGGGCTGCAGGGTTTGGGTGCTGCGGTACGGTGGTGGTGGTGGGCGCTGGCGGTGGCGGTGTTGTTGGTGTGCCCCCGGGGTCTTGGCGTGGGGTGGTGCGGTGTGGCTGGACCCGGGCCCTGGTCGGGGCGTCGCGCCCTGCTGGCGGGCGCGTTGGCGGGCCCCCTGACCTGTCTTGGTCTTCTTGGACTGGTGGGTGTCGGGGGCGGGTGAACCGCCCTGTCCCCGTGGGGGCGACGGGGAGCGGGCGTGCCAGCGGTGTGCCTCTTGGAGGCTCGTCTTGAGGCCTCTGACGTAGGTTTCCTGGTCCGTGAGGCCCATCCGTGTGGCGGTGGCCTCGTCGGGGGCCGCCAGGTGGGCGTCCCGAAAAGACGCCCAGCCCTCTGGGGGCTTCTGTTGTGCGGGGTGGCGCTGGTGTGCTGGGTAGAGGAGTGCGCTGAGTGGGAGTTGGAGTGGAAGAGGCCACCTGGGAGCCCTTCTCTGCGTTTGTTCTACCTGAGGGACGCCTAAACTCAGTTCTGGTTGACTACTTGTCCCAGAACAACCTTGGTGAGTTGCTGAGGCTCGCTGAGATGCTTGCCTCCAAGACTAAAGCTAGGGACTGAACCTTACCCTTACCTGCCAAAGCGTATGTGTGAGTGTGCTATTCCTAAGGTCCTGAGAGCAAGCCGCAGAAGTGGTGTCCTAATTATACCCAAGTCTGCACGCTTGCTAAACCTGGAGGATTGGCTTATTGATGCCACGGGGTACGCCCTGGGTCACCCCTCCCCTAAGCGCAAAACCTTTGGGGAATACCCAGCGTACTAATCCAGGTATTGTTTTCCCTACCTATCTGTCTACTACAGGGAGGGGTGGCCAAAAGCTATGAAGGCATGAAAACGCCGTTTTGCTAAGTGGCCAAAACACTGACCTAACCACTGCCACAGCCCACCAACCCTGCTAAAATTGCAGGAAACGGGTGGGACAGTGACACAAACACTACAGGTCCTACACACCCTACAGTGGCACCATCCTGGTGGGCGAGCACTGCTGCAACTGGCTCAAGCGCCCACTCAGGACTACCACTCCTACACGCACTCTCTACTGGGTGTGGTTGAAGAACATATCGTGGGTCCTAACGACCCTCCTGTGAAGAAGACAAGAGAACACAGCGCTGCTAAGCAACTGTGGCCTAACAGGGGACGCCACAACGCGTTTCCCCTGCTAGGGCTTGGAGGGAAGAGGTGCTCTTTTTGCGTGCACGGCGCAGATGTGGATGGAGTCGGACTCCCTGCTCTGCCACAGGCAGAGGCGGAGTTGTTTGTTTGTGTGACCTGCGCCCTTGTTTAGCAGGGCAAGAAAAAAATGGTATGCTGCTGCGCCAATCACCCTACCTGCCCACCTGTAAAGCAAAGGCAAATGAAGGGGTGTTTGCCGCGGAGGAACCAAGCCACACTCCACGTATTATACGCTTCTCAGTGTGACCTATAATACACTGTCCGCAAACACGCCCTGTCAAGCAAGCAAGCGTTAAGGGACTCCTCAGGTTCTCTTAAAGAACGTACCGAGGAGCCCCTGGGTAGCCTAAACAAGGTTTACCGTGCGCATTTCGCGTGGCCTACCCTTTAATGCGTGTGTGAATGCACAAGCATGCACGACTGTCTTGGGCAAACCTGCCCATCTTAACCGCAATCACGAACTCCACCAGGGGGTGGCCCCACCTGGGCGTACCTACCTTACCTACCGCTGGAGAGTGAAGCAAGGTGAGGAGAAAAACGGGGTGCAAGCGAAGAACGTCGCTATGCACGTGTGTGTATGTCTAATCACCCTGATCTGACCTCTAATCATCTGCAATCTTTCTAATCAATCCCGCTATCGCGTTCTATCGTTGTTAGCGCTGCTACAAGACTCGTTCACGGAGACACGAGACGAGCAATGTGTATGCTGCATACGAGACGAGCACACCTGTGGTTTATACCTGATTCATTGAAGTCTTTTCATTGATTTTCGAATTCTTGAATTTTTGATTCTTCTATTAGTGTGAGTGGAATCTGTATGTTTATTTATTAATGTGTGTCTCGTCATTTTCCGAGTTACGTGAGACATACGTTTATAATTCCATTATTTCTGCATTTTCCGGCGCTTCGCTAGGAGCCGCTCCTGCGCGCCGCCTTTTTATGCGTAGGAATTTCTTGATTCAAAAAATCTAGAGATGACTATAATTTTTATAAAAATGTGCTTCTGATGCACAATTGGATTCTGCTCAGGTGTGTTGTCTTAGAAAAATTCTAGGCCGTCATTTGACAGATTTAGGTGTTGTCGCTTCGCGTTTGCGTGGATTCGTCCATAATTCTCCCATTCCTGTCTCTGCAGATATCCTCGCAAAAGCGTCGCTGAGTAGGCGGTGTTCGGGCTGAAAAGCAGCCGTCAGGAGACTGAGCAGAACCCAAGACCCCACCAAGGGGCAATTTAATTTTTTTTAATTCCCTTCGCCCTAAGACAGGTCACAGGTCGCCAGCAGGTCTACAAGAACCCATGCGAGTGTGTGTATTGTGTCTTGCGTTGGGTTTATGTCGCGCTGCGTCTTGGAGGGAGGGATGCACATGCACATGTTTTGGCATGCTCCCAAACTAACCCAGCCAAGCCACAGGAGCCCCGGCAGCGCCATGAGCGCTGAGTCTTCTGTAGGAAATGTTACAAACAGAGCAGCAAAAGAGCGCCAGCCATGGTGAGCGCCCATTTTTCTGTGTGGGGGAAACTATAGGTATTTTAAAGTAGATGTGGAAACCAAGGAAAGGCCAAGAAAAAATCCCTTTTTCCTGAAAGTGCGACAGTGGTGGCCACCACAGCACAAGGGGGGAGTAAGAAAAAGTGCTTTTCCAATGCTTTGAGGCATACTCCAGTTGTATTAGAGATGCACTGAGCATCCATGCATTTCTATCTTAGTATTGGTCCCACCAAAAGTGGTGATAACACATTTTGACCTATGGAACCAAACACCCAATCAGGATATGGAGTGGACCCCTTAATCCTCTATCAGTGTGAGGCAAATCATCTTTTCCTGAGTCAACTGAGAACTGACATATCCAGGGCAGAGCCTATAAATTTATCTATGCTTTCTCATGAATTCTTAGCTGTCCTAGTGGTATGCACCCTAGGGGGCTGGGCACCTCTTTTTGAGAGGTCCTGGGTTCAATTCCCGGTCAGCCTAGCTAAGTAGGAAGATCCCATGTGACATGGCAGTGACCTCATCGCCACATGCCCTGCTACCTCAGCACATATGGGACCCAAAACAAAGAGTGCACATCTTTTGAGATGGCACTATGGAGATAGAGTGACCATGGGGCAGTTTTCCAACTCTTTTCGAAAACATTTCAGCTATCTTTGTGAATATGCAATCTGATTTGACCTGAGTTGCAGTTTCTGTGAATATCCTTTCATCTTTCACTGTATACACTGCAGCCCTTCATGCTTTGATCCTGATTCTCTTCTACGTGCATATCTCTGGCTTGGGCTATCCTGGATTGATTGTATTTCAGCAAACAAAAGCTTTTCATCTTCAAAAACAAGCAGCAGGAAACCCTACACCAGCAGCAAGCAGCAGGAGAGGCAAAAGCACAGTGTTGAAATCACTATAAACGTTTCTTTTGGACTTATGTATCTAAACAGGTACCGGTTATTGATAATTTGGGTGTCCAATTGTCAGTTGTACAAGTGGTTTGGACAATACAGAACCACGTAACTATTTATGATTTAATTGCCAATACCGGATGTTTAGCAAAAAAACAAAACCGGTTATTGGCTTCTGTGCAGAAATGAAACCGGTTATTGGTTTCAAACAACCATGCTAAACAGGTACCGGTTATTGGCAACACCTGAAAAACCGGTTCCAAGCCCTAGGAAAATCCAATGGAAAATGGGGTGTACGTCCCTCATCAATCTCGAACGGGGATAGCCGAAGGCTATTGGACGTCAGGTCGCTAAACTGGATTTTGGCGAACAGAAGGTCGACATCCCACTCGTTGTTACCAAAGATGCCATGTGTACGCAAGCGTCGGAGGATCGACTGGTTGCTGCGCTCCGCTAGGCCATTGCCTCGAGGACGGTTGGCTACTGTTTGGTGCATCTCGATCTTGAATCGCTGAGCCAACTCCTTCCACGCTTGGGACTTGAACAGGTTGTCTCGATCGGAAACAATTTGTCGAGGGCATCCTTTGAGTTGAATTACTTCACGCAGGAACACATAGATAAGGTCGTCGGCTGTCATATCTTTGCGGCAGGGGATGAACATTCCACGCTTGGAGAATCGGTCGACCACAGTCATGATGGCGTCATGGCCCCTAGTGGTCGGCAGCAATCCTGAAACCCAATCGATGCACACACTATGCCATTTGGTGTCGGGCACCGGTAATGGTCTGGGCACTCTGGCGGTGTCGACACGCCGTGACTTAGCCGCTTGACACACATCGCAACTGAAGATGTACCGCTCGACGTAATGTCGGAGATGTGAACAAACGTAGTAGCGCTTGATCAGTGCCATTGTTCGAAGTATACCCGAATCGCCATAGAACTCCGACTCGTGATACATAGCCACAATCGAGGTCACCAGCGTTCGAGGGACATGCACACGCTTGCCCATCGTCGACAAATGGAAGAATTTGCCATCATCGAAGAACAACTTGGCATCGCGGAGTAGGTGTCGTGCCGCAGGCCTTCGAAACGCGACTTCGTAGATGTGTCTCGTACGTGGGTCTTCTCGATAGGCTGCTGCCCACACAGCTGTCGAAGTCAGATCCTTGCACTGATAGTGTCGGTGTACTCGATGATGTGTACCTTTAAGTCTCGACGGGTACGGTGTGTTCAGCCCAACCTTAGGCAAGGGAACTGATTTTAGTGTGCCGTCTCGGTGACGTCGACAGCGGATCAGTTCCGCCAGGGTCGGAGCATATCGAAGTTCTTTGCCAAAAGTGACTGGAAGAGGGCGGTCGATGTCTATGTTGGGAAGGTCGTCGGTGTTGGCAGGCATGTCTGGCTCGTTGGCAGCATCATTGAGATGTACCTCTGGTTGGTGTGAATTCTCAGCCAGGATCACGTTTGATGGCACTGGCTCCAGGTCCTCCGGCTGGACGGCTGTTGCGTTTGACGGCAGTGGCTCCAGGTCCTCCGGCTCGACAGCTGGTTCGGTGTCGAATTGAAAGGCTGGTTCCGCAATCTCGTCAACATCAGGTTCCTTCCCCACGGACCTTCCGCTTCGAAGCGAAACGTACAGGTGGTCGTATGGTTGGGGCCACACTTCGTCGTGCCAGAATGAGTCCTCGAGTACATGCAGGAACTCATCGACAGGTTCTCCTTCCGGTGAAGCCCAGTTCTCGACCAAGGGTATTACAAAGGCCCGTGTACGTGTGGCTTTTTCGATGTCCATCAACTGTCGTGAAGTCAGGCGGGAACAGGCGTCCGCTGCTGGATTCTCGAGGCCCGGTAAATACCACAACGTGAGGTGGTGCTCCTCGAGGAACCGGGACCAGCGTGCTTGTCTAGGTGTCAGCGGTTGAGGGCATGTCTTAAGATAACGAAGGCTTTCGTGGTCAGTGTGCACGTGCACCTGCTGTGGTCCTCGAAGTAGATGGAACCACTGCTTCAAGGCTAACACGATGGCCAACAGCTCCTGTTCTCGAATCGGGTATCGAATTTCGGCAGGTTTCATTTTCCGCAACATGAAGGCAATAGGTCGAAGATGTCCCTTGTACTTCCCATGCACGCATCGCTGCGCTAGCGTGGCACCCACGCAGTCTTTTGACGCGTCCGTGTATAAGTGATACGGCTGTCGGGGGTCGATAGCACTGAGATGTGTCGCAATGATCATTGCTTGCTTCAGCTTGTCGAAGGAAGCCTGCTGTGCGGCTGTCCACTCCCACTCGAAATCTGGCTTGAACATTGCGGTCAGAGGGGCTGCAACAGCTTGGAACCCTTCGACAAACTGCTGGTAAAATCCACACAACCCGATGAATTGTCGAACTTCATGAACCGTCGTTGGCGGACGCCAACCTCGAATGACCTTGATCTTTTCAAGGTCCATGTGTACTCCATCTCTGTCGATGATGTATCCGCAGAAGGGTACTCAACTCTGGAAGAACGTGGATTTATCGATGCAGGGAAACAGCTGGTGTTGATTGAGTAGTTCATGTACCCGATCGAGATGTCATTGGTGTTCATCGGCATCCTTCGAGAAGACGAGAATGTCGTCGATGTACACCCATACGAAGATCTGCAAGTGGTCTTGAAGGACATCATTCACGACGCGTTGGAACGTTGATGGCGCGTTACAGAGGCCAAAGGGCATAACAACCCACTCGAAGGCGCCAAATTGTGTGTTGAAGGCGGTTTTCTCGATACCTTCGTCGTGGATTCGGATCGGGTGAAACCCACTAACAAGGTCGATCTTCGAAAATACGGTGGAACCCCCCAGTGTACTCAAGATGGATTGGATCGATGGTAAAAGATACCGATCTCGAACAGTTCGCGTATTCAACGCTAGGTAATCGACGCACATACGCCATTTACCATTCGCTTTCTTCACCAGCAGGCAACCCGCTCCGTATGGACTCGAGGATGGTCTGATCCGACCAGATCGATGCAACTTGTCGAACTGTCCTTGAAGTTCATCTAGTTGACTCGGGTCCATTTTGTAAGGGTGCACCCACGGTGGATTGTCTTCCGCATCGAGGCGTATTTGATGATCTCTACCAGGTCGATGCTGAGGTAGGTCTCCATACTCCGCCTTCTCCCGGTCGTAGAGGTCCGCCCACTTGTGTAGTTGAATAGGCAGTTTGCATCGAACGGGGTCAAGCCCGTCATTGTCATTGCTTGCTTGCATCTTGTACATTTGATTGACCGGCACTGCGGGTCGAGGCATGCAGCACAGAAACACTTGATCTCCCGTGAGATCAGCTCGACGGATCTCTCTTTTGAGTTTCGGCAACGAAATGTACTCAATCCTCATATCGCTGCACTCCTCATCGGTGATACCATCTTCCGTTTCGGACTCATCATACATGTCAGCACCGTGCTGGACGTGTGTCAACGAGTGTAGGTCGGGGCGTTCCTTGGCATGTGGGGTAGGATTTCCAACCGGACTCGCTTCCGAGGCACTGGATGGAAGTATCGAAAGAAGGTCCAACTTGGAAGCGGCTTGAAACTGCAGCTGGGTGGAATGTCTTGATTCGTCAAAAGACAACCGGTATGAACTCGAATCATATTGGATGTCCGCGTACCGTTCCTTTCAGTTGACAGTTGGATTATGGCTTCAAAGCCATGGTAGTCCAAGCACCACATCCTGCAGAATCTCCAAGACCTTGAAGTGATGTCGAACTCCGAGTTCTCCAACTCGAACATAGGCTCTCGTGTAGTATCGTACTTCGACTTGGACACCTCCGGCTGTTAAGACGTGTCCAGGGTTTCTCAGTTTATAGAGGGGAAGTCGCGCCCTCTTTGCAGTCTGCATTAACATGAAGTCACTGGTTGCTCCACAGTCGACTAATAATTCCACGCTGGAGTCAAAGGAGTCATCACGACATGCGCAAATGCGCCCTCGAACCGTGAACAGAGACACATGCTCAGTTTCGGTTCCTTCGACGTTGACACCCTCAAGTGTCGAATTCTTTTCTGGTTTACTGGTACTGATGGTGGTGTTCAGCTCTTCTCGAGGACGTCCAGCACCAGGTCTTCGCAGATGTCTCCTAGGCCGTTGTGGGCCTTTCTTTGCTCTTGGACCGGGATCCAAACCATCCCTTACTGTCTGGACTCTGATCTCTTCGCGGCGTGCCCGACCTTGATTCGCGACGCTCCCGTCCTCGGGGTGGCGGTCAATGCTTTGGACAGTCGCGGGCCAAGTGGCCTTGTTCGCCACAATTGTAGCAGCGCCTACTTTCTCGACCATCTTGGCGTCCAAACCGTTCATTGCGACGTTCACCAATGTAGGCATGTAGTTCTTCTCGGAGTTTGGCAATTGCATCGAGGTTCATTGGCTCTGGCACAGTCGAAGCCGTGGGGGCCGCAGCTGGAGTCGGCATGGGGTTGACGTGCGGTGTTGGCATAGGGTCGGAGGGGAACGTTGAAGTCGAAGTTGGCGGAACCATCATAGGCAGGGGTCTTGAGACCACAGGACCCATGGTATCAGGTGTCATTCTCGATGCGTTCTGTACCTCCTCGAGCAGGTAACCGGCCGCCATGTAGGCTTCTGCCAAGGTCTCTACCAAGGTATCCAAGCCAAATGGTCCATCAGAACGCCATCTCGAACGGACCTCAACGATGTACTGCCGACGAACAGCGTCATTCGACAAACCCTCAGCAAATCGAGAGTTGACGAGGTAACCCATCTGGAGGTCACTGGTGTTAACCTTCGACTTGATAACGCAAGTGCGGAACTCGTTGATGTAGTCCGCATGTCGAGGAAACTCACTTTCTTTCGAGGTCAACATTCTCGACAGGTACACTGGCTCATGGGATATGCAATGGAAACGTTGACCCAACACACGCATGAGCTCGAACCAGTCATCCTGTACAACTTTTGTCAAACTATGATAATACTCGACAGCATCACCTTCAAGGAGAAACGGTATGGTGGTCACCTGATCGACGGTTGACGTGATATCCGACAAAGCGAAAGCTCGCCATGGGTCCTCCTTCCATGTGCGAAATTCTCTAGATCCCGGTCTCCCAGAGAATCTTCTAACCAGCTTATTCAAGCGTTCAACATGACGTCCTAGAATCTCGAGTGTTGGAGCACGTGAAGTTGCGGCATTCACTCGATTGACTTGGTGCGTTAAGTTCCGGTCAAAGACAGGTGGCTGTGGAGGTGACATAGGGCAGTGGGAGGGACAGGACGTCCCCTTGGTAAGACCTTCTTCCTGCAATGTCAAAGGAGGCATCCCGAGCTCCCGAAGATACCTACCTACCTACCTACCTGGCTGTGGAGGTGGTTGTTGCGGTGGGTAAGGTGAACTGCTCGGCGGTGAATACGGCGGATAGCTCGAAGGAGACGCCTGTGGTTGTGGTTGTGGTTGTAGATGTGGTTGTTGTTGTGGAAACTGGAACTGATTCGAAGGTTGTTCAGTTGAAACTCGTGAAACTCGTTGAGAAGGACATTACATTGCGACAGTTCATGCTCTAGGCGTCAAAGCTCGCTTACAGCAGCTTGAGTTGCATTCTCCGTCGAGGACTGCAAAGTGTAAACTCGGTGATCAGTTGCCGCAGTAGCATTTGCTGCTGTTGTCTGCAACGCATCGATGCGTTGTTCCAATTCGATGACCTTGGCTTGAGTATCTGCAAGCTTCTGCGACAAGCTGTGAAGATCACGAGAAATGCATGGAAACCACTCACTTTCTCGGCTTGCGATGCGCTCTGCGATGAACCTTTCTAACAAAATCGAAAACTCGTGAGCCAACGGTGAGTCGGTTCGAAACAGACTGTCCCTGATAAAGTGCAGCATAGCTGCGTGGTCGAAAGGTCGCTCCATGGTAAATTCAAATCCAAATTAAGTTGACGGCGTCGAAGATTGATCTCGAATATTAATCTCCCCGCCACCTAGCTGGCTACCATTTGTTGTGGTGTACGACTTGGGAACTCTCTTGTCCTCTTGTTCCTCTTGTTTCTCGAAGGTCCAAAATCTCAAATCGACAATCCTCTGAGCGGGATCTTTAGATGGGGCACCAATACATAGACAATTCGCAAATTCGAAGACAAAAACCCTGTCCAGAGATCGAAGTATCATACAACACTTCACTCACGCAACTGGCATTTGATGCTTCTTATGATTCACAGGCTGCAGTGCGATTGCGACTGCGACTCGCGCGCTCGCTGCGCTGCTGCTGTTCCAAGCCATAACACTACAGCAACAGCGTATTTTGTGCCTTTTAGGCATAGTGTCATCAATGTGTCGCGGAATTGCAACAATGTTGCGCAAAGATGCAACCAATCGTCCAGCTCATTAACGATGGTTCGCCCCTCATATGCTCCAAGGTATCCTTTCAGCACCAAAAGGTGTACAAACAAAAATATCCAAACCTCTCGACAGCCACACCTCCAAACCTCTGTGGAGGTTGTTAGCCTAATGATGTCACAAACGCATCAATAGAAAGTCGCCCAATTTCTGAAAATACGCCTGACTATGCTGCACATTCATAAAAACCAACAGAAAAATTCACTAGAGCAGTCTCAAAGTCTTTTTGAGTCATACTAGATATCTACCACTAGAAGCCATTGACCCAACAGGTGCCATGACTTCATTTGGCTTTAAGCACCGGCGTTGAATATATGTAGCAATTGACTCGGTATTGACTTGCATGTAGCGGGCAATGGCCGAGTCTTGGACGACGTTAGGTCTTGTGTTGCGACAACACGAACAACATCTGACCGCGCAAGCGCCCGCAGCAGCGCCAAGGGACCAACGCCGAACAAGCCGACCATGAGGCGGCTAACACAACCGTGCACCAACAAAACCACTGCAGCGGCCACGACATGACCATAAACAGACCACACGCAAGCCGGCCAACACCAAACCAGCCAGGCATGCAGGGGTCGAAACAGGAACGGCGTCCAACAGGTTGGCGAAAGCGTGGTGTGCCACGCCCGCCGACCACCATACGCACGAACACAACAGAACATGTAACTCTACCGTTACGAACGCGACTAACCACCGTTAACAAACTACACTACACAACACTTGGACAAACCAAAACGCAACTAACCAGCACCGACACGGACGTGCCGGCTAGACAAACAACATTCGGCGATACGACCACCGGCAGCAGCGCGACGGAACCCACGCAAACCAAGCCGACCATTAGGCGGCAAAGACAACCGCGCACCAACCACACCGCAGCTGCAGCCGCCACTTGACCATAAACAGTCCACACGCAAGCCGGCCAACACCAAACCAGCCAGGCGTGCACGGGTCGAAATGGGAACGGCGTCCAACGGGTTGGCGACACCGTGGTGCGCCACGCCCGCCGACGACCATGCCCACGAACACAGCAAAACGCCGCAACCCTACCGTTATGAACGCGACCAACCAACGTTGACAAACTACACAACACTACACTTGGACAAACCAAGACGCAACTAACGAGCACCGACACGGACGTGCGGGCTACACAAACAACATTCGGCAATACGACCACCGGCAGCAGCGCGATCGAACCCACGCAAACCAAGCCGACCATGAGGCGTCCAAGACAACCGCCCACCAACCACACCGCAGCTGCAGCCGCCACTTGACCGTAAACAGACCACACGCAAGCCGGCCAACACCAAACCAGCCAGGCGTGCACGGGTCGAAATGGGAACGGCGTCCAACGGATTGGCGACACCGTGGTGCGCCACGCCCGCCGACGACCATACCCATGAACAAAAACGTGACTCTACCATCGCGCAACCGACCAACCAACATTAACAAACTACGCCGAACAGTTAAACACGACCGACAAACCAACCACAACGACCTACTTCGAACCCCCGGCCCCCCGGGAGAGCGCAAGCTCGACCGAGTCAGGAGGCGTGAGTGTGCGCCACGGCATGCGAGTCCCGTAGCACGTGCTTCTTCAAGTCGCCTCACGCCTACTGAAAACCAACCCAGGTGGGGGTGCCTGCAGGACGGGGCCTTTGGCCTGGCTCCGGGCCCCTGGGCCCCAGAATCCGGAGGTTGATGAGGATGTGCGATGGGACCCTCCCCCACGTATCATCCGCCCGAAGGAGAGGAATGTGAGACTTCCGTCGAACATGGGTTACCTCTCTGGGCAGAACCCGCTGTAGGGTACTGATCGCGGCGACCGCGCCCTTCCCCCATGTGGGGGAGCCGCTTTGTGGGGGCACGTGCAGTAGGGCCGTGGGTGGGTGAGCAAAAGCCCCTTGGTAGGTCCCCCCTGCGGGGCAACCCCAGTCCCGAGTCGGCCTACCTACCTACCTTGTGTTGCAACTATTGAACCACATTGAAAAGGTGCACCATGCGCCAGATTGATCTATGGTATATAGGTGATGAAGTCTGCGCCACTTTTAACGAAAAACACGTGGCTGAGGAAAAACAGTATTCATATTAGGCGTGCATATTCGGATAGTGTAGAGGTGAAATGGGATTGTGACACAGAGGTCAATTGTTACAACCTGAGCATCAGTCGCATGTAGTGCTTGCTCCCTCCTGTGTGTGCATTGTGTACTGCAGAGCCAACACGACTGAACGACTGCCATCAAGTGAGCCATAGCTGATTAATGACAACCAATGGCGACCGCCGTTCACAGACATCGTGCAAAGACCAGGCAAACATGGAATCAGTGTTAGCAACATCACTTGAAGAAGTTGGCTCAGAAGGCACACCCAATCCGTGAACAAAATGACCTACCAGAAGACTCGCCAGTGATAGTTGGAAAAAATTGATTTCCTTCAAGGTTGCTACAGTTCAGGTGATTGTGTTGCAGATTTAGACTGTACAGTGCTAGACAGATCGTAGATTACAGTAGGACAGATCGCGTCGCTTGCGGGCCGCCATCAGTACTGACAGGTGCATGATTCAATTCTTTGCTGTTGCGCAATCATATTATTGCTGCTTAAACATCATGATTGGTTAGTTTAGACCGTGTTGCAGCCTGCGCTGCCATTGCCCGAATATGCGAATATAAGGATTCATTAGGTGTGGTTCTGATTGAACGTTTATCCTCTTCAATTGATTAGCTCGCTTTCGAGGTGGGAATTGTGGTTTCTCGATGGTGCACCACTATTTTGCTTTGTCCCATTCCATGTGTTGCAGTCACAAGCTTTCATTACATTCATTGCATTGTTATGCATTCATTCCATTCAAGCACATATTGTTTGTTTATTGTTGCTTGGACTTTGGTTGTTGCACGTAGTGATGTCCATTGCATGGTTTGTTATTGTTTAGTTACGAGCAAGGATAAAGGTAATGCATGTATGAGAGTTGGATTGGTGTCACACATCTCCTATGCTTTGTTTAGAATGTAGCCGTGGAGAGCGCGGCCCCATTCTTGGGTGCTTAAGTGAAGGTCGAGCCGTATGGATCCTTAATGCCTTGGCCACCACGACCTGCCGCCGTGGGGAAACAGAAATGGTGGGGCCTTGGCAACGGCATGGCAGCCCCACACCGTCAACAATGACTCGGATGCGGACATGGTGATTTTCTTCGTATCTTTCTTGTTTTGCCTTTGCTCTGGTTTGTTGTTGTTATGTTGGTTGGGCATTGGATTAGGAATATTTTGTATTGAAAGTGTTTTATCAAATAACCAATTGAGATATAGATTTAGATAAATTTTTACTCATGTGCAACCCTCGCAAAAATTCTATAGTTTATGAGCCCATTTTCCAAACTTTGTTTTAAGATATCTTAGTGATAGTTTTCATTTAGTTTTACTTTTCTTCTATTAGTTGAAACATAATGATCTAAGCTATTCCCTTTGAGAAAGCTCCGCGGAGCGTAGCCAGAGGGCTCAGGGCCGGCATGGGGAAAGGGAACGGAGGGCAGGTATCCCTTCTTTGCGTCCTGGCGGTATGGAGGGGTCGGTGCTGAGGCCTTGCCCTTGGGGTCCATGAGGTACAAGCACGACGGTGAGAACAATGAAGATGAAGATATGAACTTGCAAAAAATCCCAGTCTACAAGAAAATGTCGGCGGATAATGTGATACATATAATTCCGAATAATTCTTCCTGTATAATTTATAAAAAATCCGATTGTGAAAAAATATTTGGCTGATTTGATTTGCGCACGCGCGCCGGCAATTCCAACAAATCATCGGAACGAGACCATCTCAGCCGCAACGGACATCAGAATGGAATCCGGCGTGTCCATAATATACAGGAAATGTTCGGGTAAAAATTTGGGAGCCCCCCAACATGTAAATGTACGGAAATGAGCTGAATCTGGCTGAATGGGGAGGCATTGACCTGAATTGACCTCCGACCTGCGCGGATTGAGGGTAGCCGCACTTACACTCCCCCTCCGCGAACACACTGGGGTGTGTTACTGGGTCAACGAAGGCGTGAGTGTGGCAGAAAGCCGAAAAGCGTGCCTCTTAGCAGCACCATCTGTCCAGATCTGCTCCCAATCCAATGGATTCAGACTGAATCAGGGTAAATGACACCAGAATGTACAAGAATGAGACATGGAAAACAACCAAAGGAAACAAAAATAAGGTTAAAAGACACGTAAATGTATCTCCAAAGGATACCAAACCGTGTCCTGGTCGAGAATCAGGAGCAATTCAGCAAAATCAGGCGAATTTACACATGAAATGTAGGGGGATCGGAGACAAATGACCTGCTCAAAGCAACTTGTACTCTCGCGGGCACGCTATGGTGTCCTCCACGTACTCTACATCGTGTTGTTCCCGCTTTTATCTTTTCGGCCGTTCAGCACGTGCTTCAGATGGCCAAAATGTACTCAGGATTGGCAGGGATTAAGACAATTGACACGGAATTGGGCTTTGATTAAGGAGTCAAATCACACACAGAGAGCAATTGTTAACAGAGATAGTATATATTCACTGCAAAGTGTCCTGCCTAGGTCCGCGGCAGGGCAATTGGACGAAACCGTCACTAGATCCTACAGTAATCCAACAACCTGACACCACAATGTCCTGGAATGCAGGAATGTACAGGATTAAGGCTGGAATCAGGTGATATCAGCAGTAATGAGGAAACGGAGAATGGGCAAACAAGCACTACAGCAGTAAACAAAAGTCGGTTCACCTTGGGTAGGCGAGTTTTTATCTCACAAAGCAAGCATCTAACAGATTCTAAGAAAATGTTGACATGATGAATGATTCATGATGATGGACATGCTGACCTTAAATCCTGCAGCTAAACCATAACAGACCCCGCCTGAGGTTCACCGAAGGCGATACCCTGTGGGCCACAAGCTGCAACGCACCGTATATAGCCGTATTTACAGTGGCGGTGGTGTTCTCGAAGGATAAGTAGGTCAATCTCTTGCTTTCAGACCACAATCTGAACAATTCTACTGATTTAGAACCCGAATTCGCAAATGAGGCCCACTTTTCTGACGAAGCATTTTTCGCCTGTGCCACCGGACTCCAGAAGTGTCTGCCCGAAGTCCGTAGAAGCCATATATAAGGTTCCTTAAGAGAACTGACGTCGCGGTTTAGCGAAATGGTAGAAACAAGTCAGTAGGATGATCTCAAATCTAGATAAAATTGGAGGAATCTCCACAGATGAAGCTGGAATGAAGTCTACCGGCAGCAGAATGAAGATCAAAACTAAGTTTCTGGTTGTGTTCGGAACCACACCAGACTACAGGGGGTTCCTGTGGGGAGTAAGCGGCTGCACAACCTGAGATTTATCTACATTACATCATCTGCTGGTGGTAGAATTTCAGGAATTCTAGTTACACAGTTCAGATTACCCCTAGTCTGTCCTTGTGGAAGCGTGGCGCTGACATTCCCACACATTACAGCACTACACCGGACGTACTAGTAGCGTTCTTACGCTTCAGTAAATAACCGGAGGGGCACCACGCAAAATCTGAAGGAATGAGGGGCGAATGATCAAAATCCCCTCACTCATGACACTCTAAAACAAGTGCTCTCCGCTCCTGGTCTAGCGGATTGAGCACGCAGCTGCACCGGCGTGAGAGCCAGTTCGGTCCCCTTTGGAAACAGGGGACAGAAAGAAAAGACGAGGCAGTGGCCCTGGGCAAGCGCCATCGCCGAGGAGGCAGGGCGCCCCGCGACGCCCCACGACGCCGAAGGTCACGATATATAGGCACGGCGCCCGTGGAGGTGGTTGGGCTGAGGACCGGCCGCGCCACGAAGTCACGGCAACTTTTTACGAGGCACTTGTTTTCCCTCCGCAGCCAATGCCTGGGACCGCAGGCGTAACCACTCAGGCGAGGGTGTTCAAGAGCTTGATAGGCCATGCCGGAGATATTGGTGGAGTGAGCATCTATAGGGGTTCGAACCTACGACCCCTAGCTCCGGAGGCGGCATGCCTATCCACTATACTGACGAAGGTCCTTGCTACAATCCCGTGTTCGGCGGTACAAAAACCGTCTTAGGCTGACCGCTCGGTACATGTACATGACGGAATAATGTAAATAAAACCTGAATGAACTCTGCCGTCCTGAGACGCAAATAAATATGTAAAATCACCTGTACCTGCCTCCAAGGGACAGCCCCATGGCGCTGATGCAGCCCCGGTTGCAGGCGGTGGATGGGCGGGCCGGTGCCACACACAATGGACATGCCTGGGACGAAGTGGGAGATGGACCCTACTCGGGTTCGAACCAACGACCCCGGCCCGTTGACGAAGGCATTTACCAACTAGAGTAGCACCGGCCATGCCAGTATCGCACACTCAAAATTTAACAACCGGCTTCGGACTTACCGGAGATCAGGCATCAGGCATTCGTAGATGCTCTGTGCTTCCCTCAAGAAAAAGTGGAGTTCGCGGAGTACGTCACGTACACCGAGAATGGGATCTATGTGACAAGTGACCGTGCCCGAAGGGAACAGTGTTGATGATATATGGGGCATGAAGACCACTTTAATCCCTCCACTGACGAAGCCGCAGGGTTGGGAGTGCACGTCTATCGACCGACCGTCCCGGGTCTCGAACCCACGACCACGGGCCGGGAACCAAGTGCATTGCCCAACTTGACTGACGAGCTGTATGCCGATAAATGGCGAACGAAGTTCAAACCTCTCATTGGTTACCGGATTGGTACATGAAACCTTCAACTTCTAGTAATCAGCTCAGATCTTCACCTGTCCGGCTCGAACTGGACTTTTAAGGGCCAGGACAGTTAGTGCACCTTCGCCGGCAACACATGGCGGCTTCAGTCGCACAAGTCCATGGTAGGCCAATTTTCTCACTCATGTGGCCAAAGTCATCCATTCACCAGTAACACCTCAGAATTAAGCCTGAAAAATACGCAAAAACTTGTCTCGAGACTACAACACACCTGGTGTACTGTGTAGCCTCACAGTCAACCCGAAGGGGACGTAATTGGGCCTGATGTACCAGGAATTTGAAATTTGGATCAGAATTTGATGAAACGGATGTGAGTGAGTAATGTACAAAGATGAGCTCAGAATGTCTTGGAATGTGGACGAACAACCACCTGGCTCAACGCTGTAGGCTTGCCGCCACCGCGGAACCCGTCTGGTTGTCTTCCTTCACGCACCGGACGCCCCTCATTGCCCTCATGTGCACCTTTTGGAGGGGGGCGTGCTGCTGCCGTACGCACTGCACCTTGAGGCGCCGGATTTCGTGCAGAATGTGCTGGAATCTGTGGTGGAGGAGCTGGATCTCTGTCCAGCACGACGGCCTTTGCTCCGTCCTTCTCAACTACACGGTCTGGCTTGCTCAGACAGTCAGTAAATAGGACCGGAATCTCAGGATGAGCTCGCAGGTAATTTCTGAAACCTGTGGTATAACCATGTACAAAGGAAGAGGCAGGTTCCCAAGTATTTTCAGACTCAGGGAAACCCTTGTACCTGACAAGAAACCGCCAGTTATCCTCATCATCCTTAGAATGGTCGACAAGGCGTTCTACCTCGTAATTACCACCTTCAATCCTGCGTTCGGAAAGCCATTTGGAGGTCCAGAAAAGGGGTTTGACCCTGCCCTTCAGACTCGGAATCTCAGGCTTAAGCCTGTCTCCGCTCACCTCCAACTCCCGATTCACATCCACATGCACCTTAAAACTGATCTCCCTGACTCCAGAGACAATTTCAAAGGGACCTTCCCACAGAGGGAGAAGCTTGAAGTCTCCCTCCTGGGTAGTTTCGCTCTTGCGGAGCCAAATACGGTCTGCCTTTTCGAGATCTTGTGGTTCTAATCTGCCCTGGTTGGCAATGCTCAACCAATCTGCCTGAAATTTCTCAACAAGACGCTTGGCCTCCTTTTCACCAGCCTGAATCTCGTCCAAAATGCTGATGCATCCTTACATTCCTGTGGATGATTGTACGGAAGGTTCCACCAGCACTTGTTTCCACCGAAAACAAGCTGATTGGGTGAGTACCCGTGGTACAACTCTGTGTTGTGGTACCCGCGGAGCAGGGCGAAAAGGATCTCAAGCCAATCGACATCCTTGTCACTGGCGAGTTCCTTTCGCAACATATGAATTATGGTTTTTCCTGCTCGTTCGGCCGGCAATGCCCTGTGCTGGTGGACCTCACATCAAAGATGATGGATTCCCAACCGAGCACAAAGAATTTTCCACCACTCAGAAATATATGCACTGCCTGAATCAGTTAAAATCCCCGAGGGAACATCCCAACACCCCATCCATGTCTGAGCACACCATTTGCTGGCAGCCCTGCCAGTCATGGCATTCATGTTGCAAGGCAAGACATGAATGTACCCTGAGTGTCTACATTGAATTAATAACACACCATTGATTTATTTGTTGGTCCAATGGCATTCCTCTCCCTCCAGGTCACCGAGGTAGAAGAAATCAGAGGTGACTCGGTCAAAGAGTCGCTCGGGTACAGGATGCGGCCTCAGATAGCCCTCAGGCTTGGCCGTAGCAGGAACCGCCACTGCACATTGGGCACATGATGAGGCCACTTTCATGCAGTGGGTGTGCAGTCGAGCTCCAAAGAGACGATGTTTAATGGATTACCAGAGTTTGGCGCCATGGGAGTGAGGAGTCTCCCATTTGTGCCACCAGTTGACAACTCTCGACGCCAATCTGTCAGGCACGCACAGTTTCCCATTCATCCACAGTTTTACGTTGTCCAAAAAATATTCGGAATAAATTCCGTCCTGAAATGCTGACTTTGAAGTCAAATGTTCATAGATTTCTTGAAACATATTATCAGATTTATATTCTTTGGACCCATCCTTGGTGAGCAGGGAGTCCTTGGGGATCGCCTGGGCAGGTGCCACAGGTTTTGGACCCAATGGATGGACACATCTGAACCGCACCACAGGATTTCGTCGTTTAACGAACCCGGGGGGTGGATTCTCCAGGTTTAACTACTCTGAGGGTGTCAACACCCACTGCAGGGCATTGGACATGGGAATGTGGGGGATGATCCTCCACTGTGATATCATGGCAGGGCAATGAACCCTGCCGGACTGAACACTGTAGACAGTGGCGCTTGATCAACTGCCGTTCCTCCGCATCCCACTCAATTGCTAACCCACGGTCTTGTTCAGTCCCATGGATGTTCGTCGACAGGCACGATTCGGAAGCAGGATATGCCCATCTGCTTAAAGTGTCAGCGACGGTGTTGTACTTGCCTGGAAGGTAAGCCACATGAAGATCAAAAAGACTCAAAAAGTCGTGCCATCTAGCACGCCGTCCTGCAGGACCTGACACGGTGTTGACATGTTCTGGCGACCAATACTCAAGAGAGCGATGATCCGTCAGAATTTCAACTCTGTTTGTGCCTATCCACGATTGGTATTTTTTTGAGGCACAGATGATGGCATAGGTCTCCTGCTCACGGGGGGACCACTGCATTTTTCTGGGAGAAAGCTTCCTCGACCAGAATGCAAGCGGATAATGAGCCCCAGTTTCTAAATCTTGGTGTTCTAACACTGCCCCTACCGCATATTTACTAGCATCAGTCCTAAGGTAGAAAGGGCGATCGAATTTGGGAACATGCAAAGTGGCGACTTCGCAAAGGGCGGCTTTATGTTGCACAAACGCCTCATCGCACTCCTCGGTCCACTGCACTCGCACCTTCGAGCCCGCACGACCAGCCTCCCTAACAACCTTGAGTAATTCAGTAAGGGGGGCGGCGTACCTGGCATAATCCTTGACGAAAGTATGGTAAAAATTACAACAGCCAAGGAATCCACGAAGGGCCGAAATGGTCTCAGGGCGCTTGCACTTCTGAATTGCAAGGAGCCTCCATGGACTCGGCTGGCGAGTCCCATTTCGTAGCAAACTGCCACAGAATTCGAAACTTTCGAGGAATAATTTACCCTTCTTGGGACCGCAGATGAGCTGACTTTTGTCGAGAATGTCGAGGACCATCTTCAGCTGTTTCTCATGCAGGTCCACAAGGTCCTGTTCGGTTCAACCATCACCCACAGTGCCAATGATTATGTCGTTGATATACACGGAAACGAATTTGCGAAGCTCAGGGTGCTCTGGAAGCAAGACTTCTTCCATCATCCGTTGGAAAAAGCTCGGAGCATTCTTCAAACCCATAGGCATGACGTTCCACTGAACAGGACCCACTTGACTGCACATGCACGTCAGGGGTCTGGATGACTTCGCCAGAGGCATCTGGTGGAAGCCATGCCTTAGATCTAGGACCGAGAATAGTTTCCCCTTGCCTCTTTTCACGATTTCCTCCTCAATGAGGGGTAAAGGGTGAGAATCAGCCTTAGTTTCCGCATTTAAATTACAAAAATCAACCACCATGCGCCAACCATCAATGGAATTCTGGTCTGCTGGGGGCCGTTTAGGCACTGTGCAGGGCGCACAACACCACTCAGAGGTCATGCACGCCTCCAACCAGCCGAATTCTCGCAGATTTAGCTCAATGATGTCGCGAAGAATTTCATGCTTCTTGCCATGATTTTCGTAAGGTCGCTGCTTTTTGGTTTTTGCTCCCTCCTTCAGCTCGATGAACGCCTCTCCGTGCAGGCCACGCACTGGAGGGTTCTTGACAAGCTTACCAGGGAGGGTGGTGTCCTTTCGCTCGGCGAAAATCTTTTCCCTTCGCTCATTGCAAAGTTGACTTTCAACCTGCTCACCAGCCACCACCGTAGAGCAAATTTTCGCCAGATCTCGCGATCCAGCAGGCAACAGACCTTGTTTCAACGACTGAAACAGAGAGGGATCGACTCTCTCAGGGGGGAATGTCGTGGATGTCCGAACCTGCTGAGCATCTTCCACATCCTCACAGACAAAGGGGTCCAAAAAGGCCTCAAACTTGGGTTTTTCGTAAAATTGTCTGAATTTGACGTTTTTTCGGAATTTGTTTCCCCTGACCAGGTGGGAGATGCTTGATGGAGCTGATCGTATTGGGGTCTGACTACAATCAGACGTTCCAGATTCCAGGTTCGGCACCGTATCATCTCCTTCTAAAAAATCGGAAATATTCGAATCTGAATCAGTACCATGGTTAAGACCTGATTCTGACCCATGGTCTGATGTGCAAGATCCGTCAGATATGAGACCTCCATCGACCAGAAAAGCGACGGAAGGCCACGGCCGCTGTTGCAGGGGACCAGTGTCGTCCCTGGCTTACAGCTTGACGTCGTGGGAGAGGCAGATGGAGTCGACTGTCATGGCCAAAAAATCCTTCCACCATGGTTTCCAATCCCATCGTGGTACAACAAGGATGGCCTGAGTGCGATCCTCCTTTATTTTTTGAATGACCTCTCTCAACAAATGAAAAGGGGGGTTTATTCACAGCCTTTTATCCCACTTTACTGCCCATGCATCGTCAGCTAAGCGCTTGAAACGCTTGTTTAACTCATTTCAAAAGGCATCCTTGGCGGGCACAAAATCGTGGTTCTCCAAAAAATAGGAACATATATAATCACGCCACTTATCTACAACGCGGTAGTTGGAAGACTTCCAATTGCACAGTTTGGGACGCTGAATGTCCCTTCGTTGCTCCCGTAGCAAGATGCTGTAGGCTGTAGTGGCGCTTATCTCACCAATCCCTTCATCCTCACCAAAAACTGTGTTCACCTTTCCACTCAAACATTCCTTTGCATTTTGGTACCCAGAATGCAAGAACCGAAAGCTGGGAGCTTCCTGCTCTCGAGATTCGAAAATAAAACAACGTCTGTGTCCTACGGGGCCACTTTGTTCTTCGTTAAAAATGGATGACCTAAATGAAGGTCATATTTGATGGCCGCTCTATAAAAAAAATCCTCTAAAACAACATCCTCTACCTTACCTTCCTCCCATAAATCCTGGGCGACCATGTGCGCCTTCAGAAACGAACCTGTACTCCCTCCTGGAAGAGCATGACCTGAAACACCTTCCAGGTTAACGGGGTGCAGCGAAGTGTCTACACATTCTTCTGGTAAAAATTCCTCTGACTGAAGATTCACTTCACTACCATTGTCACAAAGACACGTAGCAAGGTGCTTGTTCCCCTTCTTGTCAGTAACCCACAGACGAAAAATGAATTGACGAGCTCGGTATTTGTTGGGAACACCAATCTCCACAACATTCCTATCTCCATCCACCTCAACTGGCGGTGGTCCTACAGACAACGCTGCGATGTCCACGATCGGACATTCAGGACAACGCCTGATTGTGTGTGGGGTGGCGACACAATCTTGACGCCTTTATTCCTAAAAATATCCCTCGTACTCCTGCTGCACGGTTTCTGAGCAACCGTTTTTGTCCTCCCACTGGTCTCCCAGACCTTCATCGCCAATATTCCCTTCTTCATCGGGGGCATCCTGGTCCTCCGTCGTCACATTACGACATTAAGACATTACGACGACGTACATATACACTGTGTTGTCTGCATGTCGCACTCCCGGTTTTTAAAAAAAACCCCATGACACACTTTGTGACATGCAAAATCCGCTTCACAAGGTGTGTCACACCTATTCTTGAAACTACTTGACACTGACGCGGATAAGAGGCAAAAACATTCGGTGCCAGTTGTTGCCCGTTTGTCCTGAATTGTTTGAAATATGTTTTTGCTTTTCAACAGGGTTGTTTTCGCTGTTTTGTTCCATGGACTGTTTGTGACACGCTTTGGGACACGAATATGCGTGTCCCAGAGCGTGTCGCTGGCTATCCCTTCTTTTGTACCTCTGCAGAGGCCTTTTTGAATTTTTTGCCACACCATTTCCTCTTTAAAACAACAATGAAGCACATTTTTCAAAGAGGGATGCCTCAGATACACCCACAGCCCCACATAGCACAGCAACAGCAAATTAGCACACAGATCACCGTGAGTCATCTGCCATGTGTCAAAGTCTACAGTCTGACTATCAACGTGGAGGGTGAAACACAAAAGGCACCTGATATCCGAGTTGTGGAACTGCTTGGGACTGCTGGCCCTGTTGCTGGCTCCCAGTCTTGGCCACCCTTCTCTGTAAAGTGGTGTATAGCTGACATGAAGTATCCACTTTTTGCTGCAAAATTTTAAGTGTGTCAATCAACTCACTTTGTGTTTCTTGGAGCGAGGTCAACTATTCCTGTATACAAGCCAGAGCAGCCACTTCAGCTCGTCTGCCAGAGCGGGAGGACAGCAGCTGAGGATCAACCGGATGCGCCACATTTAATGCAATGTCAGCATGCTTTTCACGACACCACAGCAAAAGGAAGCCATAGGATCTTTGATTGGCTTTGATCTGAACTTTGTCTCCACAGCGCAACTGTAGTAACATGGGCATGGTGCGACGTACATCAACCATTTCAGATTCGGTCCGGTCCTGGACGGCCAGTCGTCGCTCAAAACCGATTCCCATTGCAAAAAAGGAAGCTTTGGCTGGTGTCATGCTTGCTTCCAAAAGGAACGTTTTCTTCAGGCTGTACTGAAACCGAAAAACTGTTGCCGTCTCCATACGCCCCTCAACACCCTCTTGTTTTACACAGAGTCTAATGTAGTCCCTGACCTGCTCTGACAACCCATCACTCAATGAAAACCCGTCACCAGTATCACTCCACCTTGAAGCACGCTGCTTTCTCAGTAACTCCAGCAGCAAAATTTCAGTTGAATGCAATTGCTTACATGCACTTTGTGCTAAGGTTACCTCCTTTCCTTCGCATTCCCCGTTTGATTCTTCGGCCTCTTCACCTTCGTCTTCCTCTGGCGCTTCATCTTCCTCTTCCTCTTGGTAGTCTGATCGTCTGAGCCTCTCATCTTCTGATCCGGGCTCACTGGGTTCACTCAGTGCACGGAGGTCTTTCTCTTCAGGGCTACCTTCACTGTGGTCGCTGCCTTCAGGGATTTCAGGGCTGCCTTCAGGGATTTCAGGGCTGCCTTCAGGGATTTCAGGGCTGCCTTCATGGCTTGGGGAGCCTGTTGACACAGAGCAGGGCTGCTGACTCGCACGTTGCACACTGCGGAATGCAAAATAGCCAAGGCACGTCGTGCAACGCGCGATTTACCTGTCACAGCGCGCTACAACATTGCACAAAGCTGCCAAAACGCACCTCTATCCGATCGGCGGATTTTGAAGCAGGGTGTGCGTCGAGTGTCTGCGTCTGTGGTTGGGCGGCCTCACTGGTGCTTCCTTTTGCGCATTTCTGACAAACAAAGAGTGGCCGCTCGTGAGACGTTTCGCAACGCAACAATGACTTATCACAGCGCAACACAAAACTGCATGTGTAAACCAGCGGGCAATCGGACGCTTCTGTGGGTGGGAGCTTTCGTTTTTGGTGCTTCTTTGATTGCTTGGCATCATCTGACACATTGGAGAAAGGCTGTGAAGGTAGAAGATGGGACAGCCGATGACAGGTTGTCCGACGTGCTTATAACGTATCACAGCGCAACACAACACTGCATATGTGAACCTGCGGGCGATCCGACGCTTCTGTGGGTGGGAGCTTCCGTTTTTGGTGCTTCTTTGGTTGCTTGGCATTATCTGACACATTCCAGAACGGTTGTGCAGGTGGAACGTGGCGGAGCCGGTGACAGGTTATGAGACGTGCTTATTACCTGTCACAGCGCACCACAGAGACTACAGGCGAAAGCATTTTCAAAATTAAGAAAGGCACCATACTTTCACTCATTTTGCATCTGTAAAAAGGTCAACATTACGTGGCAATTCTCCCGCATGGACGGATCTGCGCGACCTGCTGGCGCGTCGTGCGACAGGCAAATGCAGATCACAGAACAAACATTTGCGGGTCCACGGTTCAGTGGCTTGAGGAAGTGCTTAAACAATATATTGTGATACGCAGAACTACTAAACAAGAACGGATCAGACAGAATTTTTGAGTCTAGGAAAGCAAAACATGAGTAGACCTGCGACACACCTTGTGAGCCGCATATACGTGTCACAAGGTGTATCACACGTAACACAAAGGGCAGTGTTCTCACAGCCCCCGATCCATTGAAGACAAGCTTCCACAAATGTTCAACACACATTGAGCTTTGGATGTTGCAATGTATACCCCCTTGAAAAGACTGCCAATAGAGGGTAACAGGGTGAAACAGTAGTGACACACATTGTGAAGCGCATATGCGCATCACAAGGTGCCTCACCGGGTGTTTGTTGAATAACATATACCTGACATGCGGACAACACAGTGTATATGTATGTCATCGTTCAAACATCCCATGGTTGCACCATACCAATTGCATCAAGGTGTATGAGGCCAATAGATGCACCTTTCTGCTTTTGAGGACCATTTTGGGACAAATGCCTGCCTTAAAAGCCTAGGTGCGTCCACCTTTCGTGCCCTGGGATTGATTCCAGGAACCTTACTTATTCTGAGTTTGGGTCTGTACTTTACAGATGCATAAAGGCCAGGGGAATTAACCCAGTTACACTGTTTGGCTTCTCAGTGAGTTGCTACATCTCTCCTTAGAGGGGTTGTTTGTGTTGTAAGCTACTGTTGCGTTGGGACTGCCTTTGTTGTTCCTGTAATATCTTGCAGGATATTGGCTGCATGATTGCTTGGGTGCTTGGCCATACTCTTTGGTGTTTGTGTATCCTGACTTGTATTTCTGTGGCGTGTCAGCCAGGGCCTGTACCTATGTGGCTTACTGCATAGGATGGCAGTTTTTGAATTCTGCATTTTTCCTCTGTTAAGACACCTTTGGTACTGTCCGTACGATGGACAGTAGGCTGGTATAACAGGTCTGAAGTGCATAAGTCCGCTTATTCTGCCTACTGAGGCAGCTGCTTAGGAAACTGCACAGTTTCCGCCCTCAGATGACCTACTTTGCTGTTGCACACACTTCCTTCTTGAGTACTTGTAGGGATTACGGTCAATAATGGGTATAATGCCCGAGTGAGACAAGAACCGCCGGTACCAGGATGTGCATAGCGCTGTATAGAATGATACACGCTAACTGTTGTGTCCTCAGGGGCAGATTTCAACAACCGTGAAGGCCAGACTGAAGGTCAAGGGAGGTTGTGTCTGAGTGAACAAAGAGTCCTGTGTGGAACTCTGTCGCTCATTTTGTCTGCCATGTCGCGTCTGTCTTTATTTGTCAGCTTTCAGCTGATGCACTCGATGCCACTGTAATGCGTCTCTGAGACCCAGGGTGTACAAGTGCTACTAACGGGAAGGTATGAAGTGCCTTTGAGCATGGCCTCCTAAGCACCACCCAAGATACCACCTGAGTGTGTCACAACTTCTGGGTGAGTGAATGCAGCTCACTTATTTCTGTGTGCCTGAGTTTTTGTTTATTTGTGTTCGCAAGTGAGGCGGCTATAAAGCCAGTACAGGTAACCACAGGGCATTGCCGCGTAATGCTGTATCCAGTGTTGCGGTACTGAGTATTCTTAGGAATGACGTGTGAGGAATCCTGGGTGACACAGAAACTGCCTTTAGGTGAGTAACCTCTGGACTCTGGCGAGCATGAATGACTCTTCTGTTTCGCTATGGCTTAACCTTAGTCCACCAATCAAATAAGCCCTTAGGGCTGCAGGACAGCCTACTGCAGGCGGTCTGGTTGACGTGCTGTGAGAGCATGACTGAGTAACCGCCTGATTGAGGGCAAGTGCGTAGTGGAGTAAGCGGTAGTGTGTATTTGAAAGCATAGAGGTAAGTTTGCCGCACTCCGGTGGCGTCTGATCTGAGTTCCTGCTTTGTTCTGCACTCATTTGCAGACCAGTTTTCAAATGCGAAGAAAGATTGAGATAAGCTATTGGTATGTAAGTTAGGGTGTGAGGTACTTACGTGGGAGACCCTCAGGGAGAAAACAACCCCTTTTCCCTCATTGTGCTGGGAGTAGCTAACTCGACACCAGGAGGGGTATGACGTTCTGGTCATGTATCCTGCCCGTGGTCACCCGGACTTGTAGTATACCGCCTGCCCCTACGCCAACCATCTACCGGTAGTCTGCAGTGGCCTACTGTAGGTTAACTTTCGGTGTGCCGTGGGAGTACAGCAGTGTTGGTTTGTACACTGACGATCGGTTCTTGCCCACTTCTGTTTTGTTGTATCAATGACAGTACCCATTGGGTCGAGAACCGTGTGATATTTTCAGACTACGGGTCTGGGGAGCGCCATGTCTTCCGCTACTGTTCATTTATCTTATCTTTTTTTTGTACCAACCATGAGTGGGTTGGCCCTCCTTTGGGAGTGGGAAGCCATGAGCGAAACCCCCGCTATAAGGGGTCCTGTAAGTACCTCACCTTTTTGCCTTGGATAACCCGTCTGTCAGTTTGACATTGATGTTCAGCGCTTGCTCAGGTTTCTCCTGATCTCAAGGACTCCGAATGGTTCATAGGAGGTACTGATGCTTCCAGTTATTTTTTGGTATTCCCGTACGACTGACACTGAAGCCAATGAGCCTATGTGCCAGTGCACGTTCGGTAAGTTCGACCTTGGTGCAGACATCGAGTTTCGTCAAGTATGAGAGTGCTCTCCCTAGTGGTAGACCCAGTAATGGCTTTATGGGTACGGGGAGTTTGGTCTCTGGTATAGGAAAAAGTTTCGCGGACTGTGTGACAGTCTGTGTCATATGGGTAAGTCTTGTTTTCTTTTCTCAGTCTCAGGCCTTTCACTATGTGTGCAGTCCCTTTGTAGGGGTACATGCATGACAGAAGTGAAGCCGGTCTGGCTGCCCCACGACCGTCTTCGGCACAGACCTCGTAATGGTCAGCGCCGTGTTTAATTTTTCTATTTTTTCTGTCTACTTTTTATATATGCTTTTGCATATTTTGTATTTTACTATTGATTGCGACAGAGCGCGCTGGAGCGCTTGAGCGCTTGGAGACAGAGCGCGCTACAAAGCGCGAGACGCGGTCGCCAGATCAGCGATGTGACCGTCAGCATTGACTACAGAGTTTAGGAAAATCACGGATTTACAGTATAAAAAGCCTTTTGAACGCTGTAGTTATAATTATTGCGAATGCCCGCATTTATAAAGACGATTCTCGAATGTTGTAGAGTAGATCGTCACGAAAAGGGCCAGGTGCATGCCCTGTTCTTTGTATGTTACGTGTCTGCAGGTATGCGCCAGTGGTGAGGCCCGGCAAAGGTCTATGAATTATTCGTACAATGGGTATGGATGAACCTCCGACAGAAGGATGCAAAAGACGACATGAAACGTGTTGAGCGTGCATGCCACTGAAGGGGTTCAGGTGTTGCTTGCAGGATTTTGGATAAAATCAGCAAGGTTTTTTCCGAAACAGCAGCGGAGATCAAGGTTTTTCCGAAACAGCAGCGGAGAGCAACGGAAATGGTCGCCAAACACCAAGTCCAGGAGAACCCAAGGGGCTAGGGCACTGGCCCTGTTACAGAATAATTCATAAATGGTTCTACAGGACGGCCCGACTGACAGATGGAGTACGGGCGGACGGACGGACGGACGGATGGACGGACGGACGGTAAGGACGGACGGACGGAGAGACAGACGGACCAATGGACCGACGCCCACGGACCAATGGACCGATGCGCCGACGGACCGACCGACCGACCGATCGACCAAGAGACCGGCCGACCGACCGACCGACCTCGTCAGGGAATGGCAGGTCCTGCACCCACCTTGCCCAGGCCACACCGCATGTCAGAGGACGACGGTGACTTTCATTCTCCACTGCCCAGCTCAGATTCGCGTGCAACGAGTCCGTCATCGCGTACCGAGTGGGAGTCAAGCAGCGCTGCAACCACTGAGGAGGCGCGGAGCGACGGCAATCGAAGCCATGTGGAGTACGAACGCCAGTCCGATCAGCGCAGCCGAAGGAGATCCCTGGTGGACGGATTTGGATGAAGCAACGCTGCAGGAGCTCTTCGAAACCAGTCCAAGGGAGTCCATGGAGTTTCGCGCGGCGAGTGAAGCAGGATCAACGAGCTCAGAGTCCGCTGACGATGCAGCATACGCCATGCAGCGACTATCCATGACGGTGCCGCTGTGGGCACCTATTGTTCAAATGCCTGAGAGCCCAGAGGACCGGCGGCATACTCGTGATGCAGCGGGTCACTGCAAAATATGTGGTCCGGATCTGTACCACATGTGCCTGCCCATGTCCCAGCCAACGAAGTGTCCGTTGAGGAATCGTTGGTAGAGGACAGCCGTCGCCAGCAAAGTCTTCGGAAGCCACACAGACCAAGCACAACGTCCCACGCCACAGGGATTTCGTCAAACCTGGGGAGCGAGTACTCCGATGTGAGGAAGGGGCATCCATGCGTGCCGGCTGCCGAAGCGACGTAGAAGCGACGTATGGAGACCTGACTGTGACCATCCGTGCTAGAGTTGCATGCCGCGAGAGCCGGAAGTGGCAGTTGCACTCGAAGGTACGGTGCGGAAAGATGGAGTGGATGTGCGTGAACAGCCGGTTCCAAAACCGTCGTTTCACTTCTCAGAAGGGGGGTGAAGCCGGTCCGGCTGCCCCACGACCGTCTTCGGCACAGACCTCGTAATGGTCAGCGCCGTGTTTAATATTTCTATTTTTTCTGTCTACTTTTTATATATGCTTTTGCATATTTTGTATTTTACTATTGATTGCGACAGAGCGCGCTGGAGCGCTTGAGCGCTTGGAGACAGAGCGCGCTACAAAGCGCGAGACGCGGTCGCCAGATCAGCGATGTGACCGTCAGCATTGACTACAGAGTTTAGGAAAATCACGGATTTACAGTATAAAAAGCCTTTTGAACCCTGTAGTTATAATTATTGCGAATGCCCGCATTTATAAAGACGATTCTCGAATGTTGTAGAGTAGATCGTCACGAAAAGGGCCAGGTGCATGCCCTGTTCTTTGTATATTACGTGTCTGCAGGTATGCGCCAGTGGTGAGGCCCGGCAAGGGTCTATGAATTATTCGTACAATGGGTATGGATGAACCTCCGACAGAAGGATGCAAAAGACGACATGAAACGTGTTGAGCGTGCATGCCACTGACGGGGTTCAGGTGTTGCTTGCAGGATTTTGGATAAAATCAGCAAGGTTTTTTCCGAAACAGCAGCGGAGATCAAGGTTTTTCCGAAACAGCAGCGGAGAGCAACGGAAATGGTCGCCAAACACCAAGTCCAGGAGAACCCAAGGGGCTAGGGCACTGGCCCTGTTACAGAAGTTTGTCCTGTTCTAACCTTTGTTACCTGAGGTGTCCTGAATTTCTGGTTTTGTGGTACTGACAGCTGGTAGTGACCGGAGGCCCTGTCTGCGTACTGGAGAGTATGGAGGGTTTGGCTACTTGGCATTGTGGATGTTGCGGGTGTACCAGACATTGCAGGCGTTACAGATAGTGTAGTGCAAACTTGCTCAGACATTACAATGTTACAGATAGTGCAAACAGTGCAGTCGTACGCAGACGTTGCAGATAATGCAGACGCGCTCTGTATCAGTGGCCCGTGTTCTCTGTGCCTGCTGGTCCCTGCTTCCCGACTGCCCTGATGTCAGTACCCCAGTGTTCAAATATGCCTGTATCCCAGATGGCAGAATTCAGGGTACCCGGGTGTCCCAGTGTTCCTGTGATCCCAGATGGCAGAATTCAGGGTACCCAAGTGTCCCAATGTGCCTGTGATCCCAGGTGGCAGGATTCGAAGTATCCCAGTTCAGGACTGCTTGCTGTTGTCAGTGATCCTGAATCATTCGACATACTTCAGTTTTTCAAGGGTGTTGAGTGTTAGTTTTTCTCCGTCACGTATCCAGATGTCGAGCTGTCTGTGTTGGCAGGGCAGTCCTTCGAGGTCTGTGGTGTAGCGCCCCTGTAGACATCCCCACTTTCAGTGTAGAGTCTGGGGGGGAGTTGGAAAAAACTGATTTCCTTCAAGGTCGCTACAGTTCAGGTGATTGTGTTGCAGATTTAGACTGTACAGTGCCAGACGGATCGTAGATTACAGTAGGACAGATCGCGTCGCTTGCGGGCCGCGATCAGTACTGACAGGTGCATGATTCAATTCTTTGCTGTCACGCAATCATATTATTGCTGCTTAAAGATCGTGATTGGTTACTTTAGACCGTGTTGCAGCCTGCGCTGCCATCGCCCGAGTATGCGAATATAAGGATTCATTAGGTTTGGTTCTGATTGAACGTTTATCCTCTTCAATTGATTAGCTCGCTTTCGAGGTGGGAATTGTGGTTTCTCGATGGTGCACCACTATTTTGCTTTGTCGCATTCCATGTGTTGCAGTCACAAGCTGTCATTACATTCATTGCATTGTTATGCATTCATTCCATTCAAGCACATATTGTTTGTTTATTGTTGTTCGTATTTTGGTTGTTGCACGTAGTGATGTCCATTGCATGGTTTTTCTATTGTTTACTTACGAGCACGGTTAAAGGTAATGCATGTATGAGAGTTGGATTGGTGTCACACATCTCCTATGCTTTGTTTAGAATGTAGCCGTGGAGGGCCCGGCCCCATTCTTGGGTGCCCAAGTGGGGGTAGAGCCGTACGGATCCTTAATGCCTTGGCCACCACGACCCGCTGCAGTGGAGAAACAGAAATGGTGGGGCCTTGGCAGCCGCACGGCGGCCCCACACCGTCAACAATGACTCGGATGCGGACATGGTTATTTTCTTCGTATCTTCCTTGCTTTGCCTTTGCTCTTCTTTGTTGTTGTTATGTTGGTTGGGGATTGGATTAGGAATATTTTGTATTGAGGGTGTTTTATCAAACAACCAATTGAGATATAGATTTAGATAAATTTTTGCTCGTGTGCAACCCTCCCAAAAATTCTATAGTTTTATGAGACCATTTTCCAAAACTTGTTTTAAGATATCTTAGTGATAGTTTTCAGTTAGTTTTACTTTTCTTTGAATAGTTGAAACATAATCATCTTGGGGATTTTAGGATGAAGAGAAGCACCTATCTAAATGAGTTGAACCTCATTTTATCTTTCTGTGATCATCATCATGGCCTGGGTTGCCTCCCGCAGTCAAGAAGCACCCAATCTCATCAAAGAGCATCACCATCAATGCAAGAACCCTGAATAGTACATTTATTTTGGAAGAAGGAGACGATCGCACATCTCAAATCCGCCAGACCAGCTGATCAACCCTTAGTAAGAAAAAGTCACTGCCATGTCTTTCTTGGAGGGCTTGATCCAGGCCAAGCCCCCCTTAAAACCCTTTTGTTGATGTTAAGACTAACTTAAGTATTTTTATCTCTCTTTTGAACCCTAAAGTACACTTTCTCAAAGTAACTAGGGTTGTAACCCTAGCCCCCCCCATGAAGTTCACCCCTACCACTCAACTGAGCGGAGGTACCTTCCTTCATGGAGGATGTACCGAAATAAAAAAGGCATTTCATGCTTTAGGCCTTGGAGGTTAAGCCTAGTGGTCTCCCACACCAAGACCCCTATACTCAATTGTTTCTACCACTTATTGTGGTTCTACTTTTTAACTGTTTCTGAATTCAGTTGCTTGGCCAAGTCATTTCCTGTGTTGGCCTGACATCTATGCCCCACATTCCTAACCGGCACCATTTCTCCCAAAAGAGTGCACATGAAGTGCCTGATGCTATCTTGGAGGCCAGAGTCAGTCCAGTTTTCATATAAAATCTTTTGTATTATCCAATTGTGATTGAATCTTTGTGTTTATACCTGCTTTGTCTATCTGCAGCCCTTCTGTGTTACACTGGATTCCAAAACCAATCATTGATTCGATCCACATCCTGTTCTTGCTCTACTTGCTGCTTTGGTTTTGGTTTTCAACTTCCAAACCTGCAGGATTTCATCAAAATATCTAGGGCATTAATCAAGGACATCTTTCCGGTAGCAGAGACAGTCCCTTGTGACCTTTTGAACCGACCCTGAGAAGAAGTGCAGCACACAAAGCTCAACAACAAGTTCATCATGTCCACGCCGAGCGTCAGGACCTGGCCCATAAGAACTGTCCAAGTACAAATGGGCAGCATGGCCCACCCTATGAGTGAACCACCTTAACGAGCTCCACAACATCTCAGTGGCGCATCTGGGTCCCAAGGAGATCCAGATTGCAGAAGGGCGGAAGAAAATAAAATCCTTACCACCGAGGCCTTAGCGGCCCACGGTGGAGACAGCCTGCATCATCTCCACAGGCGTGTAGCAGCCTCAGTCTCCCGATTCGCCTGTCCGGCTTCATCCTCAACAGCGATTGGAGGCCCTGAGGAATACGAGGAGCTGAGGAGGAAAATGGATGAATACGTCCTCCATGAGGGGTACTACAAATCCATTCGTGGAGAAGATGGGGAGGAGCCATTGGCAGTACATGGATCCAGACCGGTTACAGACCTAGGGTCCTACACGCACTCTGGCCCGCCGTCCGACAGAGCCGAGACAGCATCCCTGCCAAGACGACCGAGACCCGAGTATCCAAGAGCATGTTGTCCAATCCCAAGGGCTCCCGAAGTGGGCCCGACTCGAGTTGAGCAACAACATCATCCAAGGCCAACCTACGGTGCCCTGGATCATACGGCCGAACTGCTGGCCAAACTTCTGTCTGGATCAGAAGATCCAGATGTGACGGCCCTATCGGAGGCCATTAAGGCAAAACTGGGTATTGCAGAACCCTTACCCAAGCCAGAGTTGTCCTTCCCCTCTCCCGAACTGAGTACCCTGGCCAAAGATCTGAGGCGATCAAGGGTTTCAAGGCTGTTGCCTAAGGGCACCTGCCCCAGCCCCTTTCACCCCCGTGCCAGGACAGTGCCCATGGCAGAACTACAGGACGTGCCTGTGACAGAGACTGAGAAAGAAGGGCTGTCAGCCCTGGCACCTCTTGCCGGCGTATCGCCTTCTGGCCTAACTCCGGGGGGTGGGAAGACGGGCAGACCTATTGCCCAGGCGAACATCCAGCTGGAACTGCCGGAGTTCGACCCCAAAAATCTGCCCGATTGGGCAGAAGAATTTGCTGAGTTTCTTTTGCTGACTGGCCAATCCCATGTGGATGTGGCCACCAAATGCTCCCTGCTGAAACGCTCATGCAAAAAGAAATTTTTGCAAAAACAGGTGAAACAGATTGTGAAAACCTGTTCCACCTGGGCAGAGGTACTCCAGAGGTTGGAGAAAACGTTCCCAGTCTATGAGACTGACCTCAGTGTGCGCACACAGATAGAGGAGCTACCTATGCTCCCTGAGTTTCCTTCCGCTGCGCAAATCTCTGAATACGTGTGCGACTTGGAGTATCTGTTTTCGAGGATAAATGTCGGCTCCTACGGAGCCACTGAGCCCCACCTGTGGCTCATGAGTAAGATCCCCCAACGTACGTGGGATGACTGCCGCTCTACCTCTGAGAGGAAGAGTCGGACCCAATCGTACGATGAACTGGTGGACCTCCTGATTGAGCTAGCTCTTGAGAGAGAGAAAGACTCCCACATGGAGAAATTCTTCAAGAAGCACTTGGGTCGAGGTGGTACCCCTACCCCCGAGCGTGGCGAAGGGAAAGGGTCTAAAACTCCCACTAACACCAACCAGGGAGGTGGTAAAGGGAGGGGTAACCTACGTGCCATGAATGAGGTTAAACCTGATGCAGGTACACCCCCTCTGTTCTACTGCAAACCTGTCAATGACAAGGGGGGGCCTTGTCATGCCTCTGACTGCGATCACCGCAGTAGCTGTATGCTGCAGATTTAACGACGCAGCATACCAAGGATGGGAAACCTGTGACCCGTCAGGATCATTTCAGGTGTACCATCACCTGTGGGTATTGTGGCAAACGTCGTCACTACGAAGACGAATGTCACATAAAGAAACGCGAGAGTGATAAACTCAAGCGTCAGGAGGCCGAACGCCAGAAGACCCAAACACCCACCAGAAATCCCCCGAATGGGGATAAAGGTGGTAAAAAAGGTGGCAAGGGGGGTGGCAAAAATGGACCCCCTAACCCCCATAGGCGCTCATCAGCGCCCGTTGCTACACCCTCTCCTGCTGCTACACCCACTCCTGCCACAGGTGATCCCAAGAAGCGCCCCCAAGGGGATAACGCTACCCCTGAGGGGAATAACTCCAAGAAGAGGCGCTTGGCCTGGATGGCCAGGTCCCTCATAGCTGCAGGGGTGGATGTCAAGTTCCCTGATGAGGAGTAGGGGGGCGGCTCCGAAGAGGAGGACTTGGTTTTCTGGATCCTCGTGAAAATCGGGGATCACGTTTTTCGAGCGGTGCTTGACACCGGTGCAACACTTTCCATAGTGGCCCGGCGCCTGCTGAAGACTTTCAGAAAAACTAAGACCGTGGCCATAAGAGTAGGGGATGGGCGTACCATCCATTCCTTGGGGGGGGTCGATGTGACTATATGCCTGGGCGACGAAACAGTGACCCAACTCGGCAGAGTGCTGGACACCAACGCCTTTGACATCGTCAATGGTACCGAGTTCCTAGGAAGAAACCCCCAGGTAAAAATGCTGTCTCTGCAGCGCCCCTATTCTTTGCACTGCGACTTTGGCAGTGGGCTATTCTCCGTACCTTTGGAGCTGTCAGGACGAAAAGAGTCTGAGCTGCGCTACGCATCCAAGACTAACTATCGTACTGAAAACTACCAATTGGCCCGTCACGTTCTTGAAAATGGACTGGCGGCCCTTCAGGTAAACCTGGATGAGATCCAGGTGGAATTGTTTGCGAGCCAACAACAGCACATCATGCAGTTGTACTGCTCGAAACAATTGAACAATGCTCTCCGTTTCTTCTGGAAAGCAATGGGCCTAGCGTATGCTAACCCTCCCTTCTCCCTGCTCGCGAAGATTCTAACCAAAATCGTTTATGAGGGAGGAAGGGTTGTCATGTGCACCCCTGACTGGGGCTGCTCTGGTGAACATGCTTACTGGCGCCGTATGCTAGATGGAATGACCGTGGGAAGAGTGCAACTCCCCGACGGCCCCATCTATGTGCCTGAGGACTCAGACACAGCTATGCAGGCCCCTGAGTGGGCCAGTTTCCTGTCCATCGTCAATGGATCTCTCAATCCTGTACCCCTGTGTGACCTAGACCAGGTGCTACTGAAAGAGGTCATGGCCGAAAATCGTGGCCTGACTCTTTCTGATCTCAAAAATCGATCTCCTGAGTACCTATCTGCCACACTTACAGGGTGTGAGTCTCCCGAAGACTATCTGGAACCTGCAGCTGTAAAGGAGGATGCTGACAACCAACTGTCTGAGATCGCCAGCACTATTCCTCCTGTTGATCCCAGCTGTGTTGACCTAAAACACAGTGCCTTCCTAGCCCAGCTGTTGCTGGAGGAGGTAGATCTAGAGTCAACCTCTGAACCCGCTTCCCCTGTTGGGAAGCCAGTGCTACACATGCAGCCTATGCACACAGGTCAACCCGTGGCATGGAGTGCTGATGCTCTGGCGCGGCCTGCTGCTAATGACATGCCATTGTCTGAGCGTGACACTCAGGAACTCCGGCGGCTGTTGTGCCTGAAGGCCAAAGGTATTGAGCGCCAAGAGCGGCTGCAATACCTCAGACAGACCTGGAAATCCTCCATCTGGTCTGAGGAGGACGATGATTCCTATAAGCTGCCTGATCCTGAGATACCGCTAGTGTATTCTCTGCACTATGGGCAGCAATGTCCCCCTGAGTGGGACGATGGTTCTGTGCCTGCCGAAACCGCTGGAAAGAACATGGAAAGAGCAACCTCCATGCTGAGGAGGATTTCCTTCAGAAACTCGACAGTCTTAACCTTGACCCCCGCCTGAAGAAACTGCTGATAACCTATGAGGAGGTGTTCGGCGCCTTGCCGCCTCCCCTCTCTTGTAAAAAACTGGTCCAGATGGACCCGAAACTGAAACCTGAGTTTGAAAACACGCGAGTGAGGCGTCGTCCCTTTCCCGCTCCACAGGAACAGGTTGAAGAAATCGAGCGCCAGATCCAGGAGTGTATTGATGCTGGCCTCGTTGAAGAATATAAGCAGGGGGACTACCCCCATCACTGCAGTCCCTGTTTCCTGGTTGCCAAACCAGGGTCGACTGCCCTACGACTGGTTGTAGACTATGGTGAGGTCAACAAGAAAACCCAGAACCACTCAGGGAGTATTCCTAACATGGAAAATACCCTGGAGCGTACTGCCAAATGCAGATACAAGACCAAAATGGACAAACGCTCTGGTTTCTGGCAGGTGGACCTAACCGCCGCAGCTCAGGAGCTGCTGGCCCTTATAACCCCTAAGGGCCGTGTCTTTAAGTGGAAGGTTATGCCTTTCGGGGTGGCTAAAGCCCAAGCGCTCTTCCAGGAGCTAATGAACAAAATTTTGTACATACTGAGGCGCAGGCCTCTAGTACAGGAGTTGATTCCTCGGGGTGCAGAAATGGAGGCTCACATCGACGACGTGAGTTTGGGTACTAATACCAAAGAGGACCATATCCTTCTCCTCCGTGAGTTTTTCATTGTCTGTCAAGAAAACCATCTCCGAATCAAACTCGAAAAAATGTGAGTTTATGAAAGAGGAGATGGAATATTTGGGTTTCGACGTGGGGTACGGTTGGTCGAAACCAGCCGCGTCTAAGATGCAGCCCCTACAGGACATGCAGATTCGCGATGACCCTAAGAAGGGTCTACACGACGTGAGGAGTTTTGTGGGCGCCTGTAGTTTCTATCGGCGTCACATCCACAATTTCACTTACTCCTCTGTCCCCCTCACTGACCTAATCAAGAAAACTACTCCCTGGAGGGGGACCGCCAGAGAGGAAGAGTGTTTCCAGGAGTTGAAGAAGAAGATTGCCTCCTCCAACTGCCTGGGAGTACCCCGCCCTGAGGGCGAGATAGTCCTGATCACTGATGCCAGTGATGTAGGGGGGGGTGGTACGATCTACCAATGGCAGGAGCTTAACCCCGCTGAACTAACCCACTACCATTATCTTACTAGTGGACTGAACCGTGATGGTTCGTTGAAACATGACTATCCTACCAGTGAGTGGCGACTGGTGCCACTGGGACACTGGAATTGGAAATGGAACCAAGCGCGTTCCAATTACAGCACCTATGACCAGGAACTCCTGGCCGGTATGTTGGTGCTTTCGTCACAATCCCGAGATCTAACCCTATTGTCTGGCTGTGTGACCAGGAGCCTGTGAAGTCTTTTCAGAAGGGCCCACCACCAGAGAAAGCAAAGCTAAAACGGTGGTGGACTTACCTGAGCCAGTTCAGGCTGACAGTGCATCATATCCCCGGGATAAAGAATGAACTGTCTGACTATATATGGCGCAACAACTTCGATGCGCTTATAGGTGAGAGCTCTGAGGCGCTCACCAGAGAGGCTTTCCAGCGTATGGATGTCCAGCTTGACCTGTCCATGCGCACTGCTGGAATCCTGGAGGGTTGGAGTCTAACCGACTATCAGTCAGAGTATGAAGAAATTCTCCAAACCCTCAGCACTGGTCTCGAAACCCGTGTCATTGACGGGCACCAGTGGTATAAAAACAATCAGTACCTCTTGTACGAGGCCCGAATTGTGGTGCCTGAGGCACGACTGGATGGATGCCTACAGTGGTCCCATCCCAGTTCTGGTCACACTGGCGCTTATCGCTCAGTGGACTTCTTCCGTGAGTGTTTCTACTCTAGTCTAACCCTGACTGAACTGAGGTCGCGTATGCAGACCATTGTGGATGCTTGTGGCTGTCATGCCAGCAAGCAGAGCGACAGTAGGGATAGGGGCCTGATTTCCAGCTTACCCATACCCTATTGTGCTAACTCTCTTCTCTATGTGGATTTCATCAACGGCCTACCACCCTTCGGCGGCTATGATAGTTGCCTAGTGGTCACCTGTGGCCTATCTCGCTTCACCCGTGTGTTCCCTTGCAATACGAAAGTCACAGGTGAGCAGACTGTGAAAATGTTGGTCGAACAATGGTTCGAACCCTATGGAGCACCTAAGCAGGTGCACTGTGATGAGGATGTACGCATCCGCAGTGACACTGGGTGGTACAAACGAGTGCTAAATGCTCTCAACGTAGAGGTAACCAAAGGTGTGCCCTATACCCACACGTCTAACCCTCTCTGTGAGAGACAGAACTGTGTGGTGGAGCAAAACGTAAGAATTCTGATGAAACAGGAGCGTACCAAGGACTGGGTACGCTTAGTGCCCTGGGCAGTGCTGACCATGAACTCACAGCGGAGCTCCTCTACGGGTTTCACCCCCCACGGACTGTTCCATGGAGGACAACCTGCTTGGTTCTTCAAAACCCCCTTTCCTGAGGACTTCAAGAGCCCTGTGGGAGATTGGCTGGAACACAAGCAGTCTCTGGCTAACCAGGCTGGGACTAACCTGAGACACATCCGTGAAAGTGAAGCTGACGGAACCGCCTACGGCGACCTGCCAGCTTCAAGGTTGGTGACCTTGTTTTGGTTCACCATTCACGCCTACCCTCCTGGCCACGTAACTGCCTACAGGACCCTTTTTTTGGACCCTATCGTATCATCAGGATAGATGGATCCAGGATCCATGTCAGGTGCAGTCCACGTCTAGGTGGTGAACTGCTGTGTGCACCTAAACAGTTGAGGCACTATCACTCCCCTGACGATTTGTCTTGGGATGAGTGGCGCCTCAGCGACAGTGAGGTCGAGCATATAGACCTAGAGAACGCTGCCAGTCCAGAGGAGGCAGACGAACTCGAAGAGATGACTGCCGATGAGATGGCAGTCGATGGTTACTACGTGGTTGCAGGTATTGCTCGCAGCGAGTATAAGCAGGGCTGGAAATTCCTAACCCTGTGGGATGGCTATGGGTTATCTGAGGCGACCTGGGAACCTATGTCAGCCTTCATACAACCAGACGGGAGTATCAACCCCATCTTCCGCACCTACCTCGTTGAGAACAACAAGGGGCAGCTCCTAACCCGTGCTGAGACTATGTCCCAGCGTAAAAAGCGAAACTAATTTCCCTGTGTCAGTCTACTGACAGGTGCAGTGAGCACTCCTCTGACCCTGTCTGTGCCCTGCAGACCCATGCCTATGGTTTCCAGCGTGGGCCAGGTGGCCGCTTATCAGGATTGCAGCCACCCAGCGAGTGTATGCCTTGTTGACCATGTGTTGCATCGGGATTGCCCTGATGTAATGACCTCGGGGAGCCAACGAAGAACGGTGGCTTACTACACCAGGCGGGAATGACAAGCAAGGTGTGATGAGGGAAGGTGTGTCTTCCCTCCTTGGGGACAAACGAGCCCACAGTTGGGACCCCTGACTGGTCCAGACCCATTGAGTTCTACCCTTCCTTACAGGGTTTACCATACCCCTATGTGTGCTACGTATGTCTGTGTGTGTCTCACTTCTCTCCCCGGCGTGGCTCCCGGAGACCGGGCTTCGCTGATGTCGGACCGAAGGTCCTAATCAGGTACTATTGACGCGTTCCCGTGGGGGGCCGGCCACGGGACGCTGCGGTGACACGCACAGGTGAGCAGGCAGGCAAGGCACTACGCTCACAAGGGCATCAATACGCCTGTGTCATGTGACAAAGCGTTTCAGAATCCTTGCCACTCTGCAAAGAGGGAACAAAAGTATATACAACAACACATCAGGATATGTACACATGGGGTTAAGACTGGACTGGGGTAAGGGCATCAAGGGACAATAGACACTCAGTCCCATCTCATATCCCAATCCCAGGTCCGACCCTCTCAGTGGCTGGTAGGGGCGGGGGCTCAAACACAACCCATGCCCTGCTCAGTCCGGACCCTGAAACCCTGCCAATGGGGGAGGGGTCCCGCCTAGCCACAGGCGAGTTCCTGTGAACCAAGTGCCTCCAAGGCCAACCGACAGTGGCTCCCTATGCTCCCTTAACGGCAGGTCCCAACTCCTTTCTGAGTCAGAGATATGGCCCCGCCATTATCACCCAGGAGTTGGTAGCTGAAAATGGGCTGTTTCAGCCCAAACTAAAATTAACTCAAAAATCCCCAAAATTGACCCCTCGTCCGGACCCGCCAGAGGTAGGGACGAGGCAACTGACCCTATGCCCTTCGAGTACGAGCTCCCTGGAGCCCTCACCCAACCTGGTTCCCTCTGAGGTTCCAGCATCAGGGCAACACGGATGAGTCAAGTGGGGTCATGATGCCAAAATCACCAAAATTGGCGTCATTCCCACGCGTGGCTCGCCCGGCCAAAGTATGGCCAATGGCTCACAGGGTAGGAGGCAGGACCTAGGACTTATATCTGAGTGTACAACTTGGATTTAGATCCGGGCTCCCTATGGGCTTAGAGAAATGGGGCCGCCAATTGACCACACGGAAGGGGGAAATTGGGGTCCCAAAATTGGGTCATTTTGGCTGCCTGAAATGAGCCAAAATTCGGTGTGCTCCCAATAGTATATCTCCACGCCCGCTTGGAGATCTGATCCGCCATTCCATACGTGATCCACCGGGAGTCCAACAGAGCCTCCCATGCCCTTGGCTCTCAAAGATCTCCATGCCACTCGGCGTGGTGACGATCCCAATTGGGTCCACTAATGCAAAAATGGCAAAATTGCCCATACTCAATTTGGCCTAGCGCCTTGACGAAGGCAGCTCCGCTTCGCCCACGTGGTGTGTGGACCATGGGGACCATTACCCATAACACCCATGTCATATATGGTCCATTGGTCCATGCGTCCGGCGTGCACGAGGGTTAGAACATAGTGCACGGCGGGCAGCAAAAGTGGAAATATGCTCAAAATGGCCAAAAATGCGCACACTCATGGTTGGGGCAAATGAGGCACATGCCCGACTTGGACCGGAGTGTGCCATAGGATTGATATCAAGTCATATGCGTCCAACATATCTTTGGGGCGTCGCCCAACTCCTCCGGTATTGGGAATGGCAGGGTCGCCAAGTGAGCCCATGATTTGGGATAGTCCCAAATCGCCAACATGGCGGCCACGGTATGCCAAGCCTAAGAGGAGTTATTCGCCGGGTCCAAGATATGTTGGCTACCGAAGTATGTACCCTCATAACATACTTGGTTCATGATGTCAATTGAGCGCAACGTTGAGATACACGGTCGCCACTTGACATCATGACGAGCCAAAAATGGCAAAATTGGCACAATGACACACAAAAGTGCCTTGAAAGGTCTACAATTATATTATAATATCTTCGGATTGGATCGTGCAATCACTTAATCCTTCTAAACACAATGACTTGACACCATTGACCTTCGATCCCACATATGTGCTCCACTTGGGGCGCCTTGAAAGGTTACGAGCGCTACTTCCCAAGTGGGCACATGAAAATATGGAAAATTGCAAAATACACATCTTGCTCCCAACGCATCGCTTCGGGATCACCACACAAGCTTCCCTTCACGAAGGTTAGGCTTGCAATTGACTGTGGGGAGTATGGAGAAGGGGCTTGCACAATATGAGGTCCATTGGCGGGTTCGACTTGGAGCAATGGACCCGCCAAATGGGCACGCAACACAACACATGGCACATACCACATATTGCCTAAAAATGTAGCTCCCACCACGATACGTCATGCCCCTCCAAGGGCATATCTTTGTGTCAATCGCTCATAGGAACTCAAGGAGAGTTCCTATGCCACACCAACACTTGCGCGCTACACTCGAAAGTTATCTTAACGCACGCAATACCATGGCCAATGAGTTGTAACGCAAACTCTACCCTCTTGACCATGATCCATTACACTAGCGCGCACGTGTGGAAACGCAAGGCATATAATGCTTCCTAAATTACGTCGGGAGTATTGTAAATACATCCCACGTTTCCCTATCGTAATTCCTCGCAAGCAACACGAGATATGACCTTCACAAGTGGCCTCACGAATCAACTTTGTTTTGCCCATATCTTTAAGACAAATGGAGGGCAGGATAAAAGGGAAGTTGATTCGTGCATACGGAAGCACGTAGGTCCACTCGAAAGAGGTCAAATCAAGTGCGGGGATGTCGAAGTCGAAAATCCGATTTCGACATCCTGAAAAATTCGGATTAAGGTTGCGAGTATTAATTATGAAAATTGCGGAAGCATCCATGCAGTTCCTGGCGACTTTGGAGCCTTCGTGACGGATAGCGTTAAAATTTCCAATATAAACAGTTAAACTGGCGGTTACGGTAAAGTCGCGAACCAACCGCCAGCAGTCAAAACAGTGAGTATCAGAACGGAAGCGTAAAAATTGACGGAAACAATATGAAAATAAAACCCTGTTGATTCCTGATATTCTGATACACAAATCTCCGCTGGCGGTGCATCGGTTGCCGATGCGGGGCTTCACGGCACGGAACACGCCGTGCATGGGGTTAGTGGACCGGAGACCGGTTGTATGCCGTAACCTGGCCATGGGGTTCTGGGTACCGCTTCACCCCCCTCCTTAGAGCAAACCCTGGGGGGGCTCGATAACACCCACGCATGGCAGCGGGTACCCAGGACCACTTCCTGAAAGGGGGGGGGGTGTCACATCCTCACTTCAGTAAGTCGCAGTAAGATAGGTATCCCACAGTGGGATAGGTATGCTGCTGTAACAGCTCGTAGCACATGTATAGTATCAAGTATCAAGTCCCGGGTCCTGGCGGCGATTGTTCGGCATCCAAGGGACCCGTTAACCCATACCAGGCGCACCGGGTGCCGGCTGCTACGGTCACCACCACAGTGGCAGTGGCATACACGGCCAACATAGGCGTCACACGACGGCCGAGGTGGCCCCACAAGTCGAGAGCGACCACAAAGATCCATCAGGCTACCCCAAGCTTCCCAAGGCCCGCCGACTGGGGAGAGTCCCCACGGGTCCTTCCTCGGGCGCACCATGTCCATATCCATACGACGCGAGTCCAGAGTGCCATAGTCGAACTCCTTACGAACCCCAAATCGTAAGGGAACTCCTCCTGAAGGGATCGGGCATCAAGGCCGTCTTTTCCCTCGCCCTACTGCCACGAAGGCCATACATGAGGGAGTCCTCATGCAGTGTGGGCGGAGGCGTCGACTCCTCAAACCACCAGTTTCCCAGGCAGACTGACCGAGGTCAGGAGCACCGGAGGCCGCCATCCGAATGCAAGTGCGTCTGCAAATCGGTAGGCTCACACTGGGACTGACAGTGGCGGACCGCTGGGAGTGTAGTCAGGCAACTGGGCTTCCCGCCTGGCGCCATCAGGATCTCCACACATCACAGCGAATAGGGCAACACGGTATCACGGGCACTCAAACAGTAGAATCTGTAATCATGTACTGGTCCAGGCTGGACCAGGCTGTAAGGATATGTACACGGCGACTCAAGGCGCCTCTGTATCCCGATTCGTGGTGAAAAACAGTCCATCCCCCAGCGATGGGCTGATGACACTTAACATACAGATGCACATATCCTGGAGGGCAGAAAAACAAGCAACAATTTGGGTAAATAGGCGTGTAAACACACTCAGAACAGAGTGCCAAACCACGCCACGGTCAGGATAAGGCAAATGCAGGAGGATGGACAGGATAACGCCTGGGCTCAGGCATATATAGTCTCGAGACACACGTCGACTGGTCTGGATTCCGCAAATGCCATGGAACCAGACCACACACCAAAAAATCGCAATGCCGATGACAGTGGCATCCGTTGCGCAACGTCGTATGGGCTTCAAGGCCCCAAGAGCTCAGAATTATGAAGGTCAGTCGCCCTACCTGGTTTCCCATGGATTCAGCAGGGGGGGTGAGTGACGAATAGAAATGAAAGAGAGGGGCCATCCTCCTCTGGATTCAGCAGGGGGGGGGTATATGGCCACTCTGTCACCAAAAGATGGAAGAGAGCAAGCAAGTAAGGGACGATTCGTCGGCCTCACAAGCGCTCATAACACATCAGGGGAGAGCTCAGGGCGCTGATCAGGCACCCCTGGCTGCAATCGCCCGGGTGAGTGCTGCCAAGTCCGAAACGTGGATCTTGGTCTTGTGCTTGCGGATGTACTCCATGAAGGGAGTATTGACCCGCGGCACGAACGAGGAGACGGGTTCCCAGGTGTCGTGGGACGGCCCATAGCCTCGCCAACGAACCTTGAACTCCAGACCTCCGGGTGCCGAGGCCTTCGGACGCTGAGCCAGGATCTTCTCGACAGTATAGTCGTCCTGCTCAGCATAGTCGTCGTCCGAATCGGCCTCATGTTTGGCGTAGTCCAGGGACACATGTCGGCCACGGAGGTCGGGTTCCCGCACACGGAGTTGACTCTCGTGGCGCTCCCGGAACTGTCCGTGACCCACCTTGATGCGGTAAGTGTCCTCACCAATCCTGCGGACCACCTCGCCGGGTGTGAACCAGGTTTTGGTGCGGTGGGTGCCCATGGGGCGGGGTCTGATCACCCACACCGGGTCTCCCACCCTGAACTTCTGCGCTGTCGAGCTCGGGGCGGACTTCTGACGCTCAGCATGCTCCTTCTCAAGCAGCTGGCGGATGTCCCGCGCCGTTTGCTCTTGCCGCGCGAAGAACTCCTTGGCATCCATAGCCATGCCATCACCAGACAAGGGAAGTCCCCTACCCAGGGGGTCCCTGCCAAACAGAATCTGGTGAGGGGACAAACCGCCCGGAGTGGGGGTGTCATGATGGGCCTTCAGAGCAGGCCACATCTCCTCGAACCAGTTCCGCCGTGGATTGGTGATGTGGATCTTGCGCAGCTTCTCGAACAGCTGCCGTCCAGCCACTTCAGCACAGCCGTTGGACCGGCTGAGATAGGCAACGCTCTTGGCATGTCGTATTCCCATGAGGGAACACATAGCCTTGAACCAGCCACCAGTAAACTGGGGCCCTCGGTCACTGCAAATGGTGCGGGGGATGTCAAAGACGGTCAGCCAATGACGAATCATCATGACTGCCACTTCCTTGGCAAGCAACCCCTTTTTGCGTGCCGGAACGGCTACAACGTAGCCGCTGTGGCGGTCCACACAGAGAACCACACAGTCAAAGGTCTCCTTGCCAATGTGCACTTCGGGCATGGAGAAGACGTCCATGGCCACGCTCTCCATGGGTTGGTCAGGAACCGGGGTCCATTGGGGTTCCCCCTTGACGTTCCGGTTGTCGGGATTGCAGGCCTGACAGACCGAACAACCCTTCCTGACCTTCTTGATGGCGGTGTAGAGAACGATATGGTCGATCTCGAACCGACGCTGCATGTCAAGAGCTTGCTTCTTGACCCCTGGGTGCAGCATGTGGTGGTGCCAAGCTTCACACAGCTCCAGCACCCGGGACTCTGGGACTAGCAGCTTACCATTCCGGTAGAGCTTGCCATCTTCCTCAGTCAGCCCCTTTGGCCACTTCTGCCCGTCGTCAGGGTCGGTCACAGCCCTATACTCGGCCGCAAAGGCCTCAGACTTGGCGTAATCGTCGGTCCAGTCGTCCTGGAGGCAAGACTCTGGGAAGAGGTGCTTGTCGGACTCCACTCCCACAGGGGGTGCCGGACCGGGCCTTCCGCCCGCGGCACCCACAGGGGCGAGTACACTGACCGCTCTGCTCACCCTCGAGGCGAGGGGGGCACCGGCAGCCATGACGACGAAGCATTTAACATCCTCCTCCTCCATCAGGCGCTCCATTTCAATGATCTTCTTGGCTTCAGCGGTCTCAGCCTCATCGCCATGGGCAGAGATATCCTGCATGCCCTTGCTGGCGGGATAGGCCCACCTACTGAGACAGTCCGCCACGGTGTTATCCTTTCCAGGAATGTAAACAACCGTAAGGTCGAACTTGGCCAAGGTCTCATGCCATCTTGCCCGTCGGGAAGCGGGACCTGAGGGGGTGTCCACGTGCTCCTTGTGCCACGACTGCAGACTCTGATGGTCGGTGCAGACGGTGACGGGATGGAGGGCTATGTACCCAGCCCATTTCCTGAGAGCCATGACGATGGCATACGCCTCCTTTTCACGGGGCGTCCACGTCCGTCTCTGGCCTTCCGCCAGGACTCGGCTCCAGAAGGCCACGGGCACGTGCCTCCCGTCGTCGAGCACTTGCTCCAACACAGCGCCAATGGCGTAGTCGGAAGCGTCGGTGCGCAGGACGAACCCTCGGTCGGGATCCACGAGGTGCAGACCCACTGCGGATAGCAGCGCCTGCTTCATCCCCTCAAAGGCACGGTCGGACTCAGCTGTCCAGACCAGAGGCTTTATGGACCCCTTCTTGGTCTCCTCTCGGTTGCCCTTGAGCATGATCGTCATGGGGGCTGCATACTCGGCATACATTTTGATATACCCCGAGTAGTAGTTGCAGAACCCCAGATACGCCCGTAGCTCAGAGACCGTCTTGGGCTTTTCCCAGTGCTCAATCGCAGCCACCTTGCCAGGTATGGGCTTTCGCTGCCCGTTCCCGACTACGTGGCCAGCGAAGACCACCTCGCTTACCGCAATGGTGGCCTTGTCACTGCTGCCCGTGAGTTTGTGCCGAACCAGAAGGTCCAGCACCCGAGTGACGTCCCTCTCGTGTGCCTCCAGGAGCTCCTCGTAGCTCATGCTGGGGTCCCCGGACGCGATGATCACGTCGTCCACGAAGGGGTCCGCACAGTCGCGCACCGGCTCAAGCAGGTTCTCCAGCATCCGCTGAAAAGCCGCATTGCCGTTGGTAACGCCCATAGGCATCACCTTCCACTGGAGAGGTCCAAGTGGGGTGCTCATGGCTGTGCAGGCACGGGACTCCTCGGCGAGAGGCATCTGATGATAACCATGTTTCAGGTCAATCACCGTGAAGATCCTCCGCCGGTGTTGTTTTTGCAGCATATCCTCAATGAGGGGCAGCGTATAGCTGTCGTGCTGCGTTTGGGCGTTCAGGCCGCGGTAGTCGACCACGAGCCGCCACTCACCGGCAACCTTCTTGGGGACGACGAAGCAGGGAGAGGCCCACTCGGAGTGGCACGGCTCAAGCCAGCCTCTCTGGATGAAGTCACGGAGGATCTTCTCCATGGCCTCTTTCCTCTCGCCCCTCAGGGCAAACTCCCGGTGGCGATACACACGGGGGTCCTGCTTCAGTCGTATCTTGGCCTCGCCATACGGTCCACGCACCGGTGGGGGAAACACAGGCTTACCGCTGAAGAAGGTGTCACCATACTTCTGCTTCAGCCTGGCCCTCAATGCCTGGATCTTGGGGCAGTCATCGGACTCCGCCTTGGCTTTTCCGGGCACTTGAACCACGGAGCTTACTTGAGGGGTAGCGACCCCGCTCGCTTTCGGCTCAGGTGGTCTTCCCAGGTGGCCCAAAGGGCCATCTCTGGTCTTGCCTCGGAACAGATCGCCGTAGGTGGGTGGGTTACCGCCAGGCGGCTCGTCTTGGCTGGACATGTGATCCAGCACCCTCTGCACGAAGGTATTCCCGTCATAGGAACCGGAGACGATTGAGTCCACTTCCCACCAGGCTTTGTCCTGGCCTTTGCCCTCACGCTGGTTCCCCCAGTCGTGAAAGGGCTGATCCATATACCCCTGAACCAGATCCCACTCCTCTTCAGTGAGGGGGTCTTCGGAGTCCGATTCTTCGATGTCAACAGGGGGAACCGCAAAGCATTGCCGCCAGGGCTCTGCTATGATGCGGTTGACACACACGAAGTCCGTGGTATCGGCCTGATCAAGGCCCCCATCCACATAGTGTAATTCCGTTGGCCATCTCTGGGGTGGCATGGGCTGTCCCTTAGCGTCCTGATAGACACTCTCTCCAGCCGGTAGGACGACCTTGTTCAAGGTCATGTTGGTCAATGAGGCTACCCAATGTCGGGTACTCTCCTCCTCGGTGCATCCCATAGGAACAACCAGCACTGCCTTGGAGCGGTCCTTGCGAATCTTCGCTATCGCTCTCGGAATGTCCCAACGGGGGCAATGGATCCACATCAAACCCTGATGCGGACCCCAGTGCTTCTTCCACGCAGAGTCCTGTGCGCTCCAGTACTTCTCACACACCCGCAGATGGGCGGAGGTTCCTGAAGAGAACGCATCCAGGGCCAGATCCGAAGCTCCCAGGTCCGCGACCACTCGGTTCGCCACTTCGGGCCTTACGCCGTACTCCTGGTTTGCTGGCCCAGTGGGCTCAGTGTCCAGCGCGGCCACTTCGAGCTGATTGCGTTCGGGGTGGATCCATTGGCATTCCACATGGTGCTCAGGTGACGAGAGCCACGAGAGTTGGTCGTCCTGGTACAGGGTCATGGAGGCCTGGGCCGGGAGGACGCCGGAGTCCGTCTCCATCATGAAGTCGTACCCGACGATCATGTCCCAGTCCATCTGGGCCTCGTAGAAGCTACCGTGCAGGAGGATTTCCTTGCCGAGGTCTGGGCGGCTCAGCTCACGATGGTTCACGAACTGCAGCCCAATGGCCGCTTCCTTCGTGCCTCCCACCATGTACTGGCCGTTCGCCACCTTCAGCCTGACAGGTTTCCGACTGTCGGTCAGACACTCTGGTGGAAGTAGGCCAGCCTTGACCAAGCTGACTTGGGCTCCCGTGTCGACCAACACGTCGAAAACCTTTTCCACTTCCCCGCATAGGGCACGGACCTTAAGATGCAACTGCCGCTCGCGACCGACACGGCGCACGGCGTGCAAACTCAGGATCTCCGGCCGTTCCAGAAGCTCCACAAGCGACTGGTGCAGGTCGTGGACAATGGGCTCAGGCTGCCCATCTGCAGCATCCAGCTGCGGTCCGGGTGATCCTCCGATACTCTCGGATAGATCCTGTAGTACATCAAACACGTTCTTGGTCGCGAAGGACGGACGGGTGCAAGGGTTCGTGCCTTCACTTGCCCTCACCCCGCCTCCGCGACTGGGCGCCAGACCGGGCCTTCCGCCCGCGGCAGTCCCCTTGTGCTTATCGACTCCCGACTGGGATGGATCGGCGCTTCCCACGTCACCATCCTGCGACCGCCCTAGCTGGGGCCCTTGGCTGCAGGGGCTCCGCTAGGGGGCGTCGGTTGTGGAAGAGGGGGTGTTCTCCTCGGCCTCAACGTCGTTGACGCCCTTCTTTCTTCCCCCTTTACCTCCTCCTTTACCCTTCTTGTCCTTGTCCTTGTTCTGGTCATTCTGGTTGTTCTCCTTGTTCCTGTTGTCCGACCTGGGGACCCAGTTCCGCTTGATCTCCTGGATCTCCTTGGCCAACTCGGTCCCCACCGACGACATCAGCTTGGCCAGCTCGTCCTTGTCGACCTCCATTTTGGCTTCCCGGATACCCGCGGGCGCACGCTTCTTCGACCCGTGCGCCTTCTTGTAAGCCTCCGTGTCGGCCTTGTGGACGGGGCATGTTCGGTGGTCATGGTTGAAGCCTTTCTTCCTCGCATAACACACGAAACAGCCCTGAGGGTGAGCCCGTATGAACTCCCCAAAGGACAGCGGAGGGTCGCCAATGCGGCGAGGGTCCCTCTTCTCCTGCTTCTTCCAACCTTGCTGCAGGGGCTTCCAGTTTGCTGGCTTGGTCCCCGCGCTCAGGTTCTTGGCCACGAAGGCACACACGGCCACTTCGGCGGGCTCATCGTCGTCGTCATCGTCGACGAGAGTCTCATCGCCGCCGGCTCCCGCTGGGTCCATGGCATCTTCCCCGCCAGGTCCCTCGCCAACGTAGTTGACGTCGCGGTCGCCGGGCCTCAACCCGCGGGTGTGGTGGAGGTTTCGGTACTCCTTGAGTACTTCCTCGCCAACCCACTCCAGGATCTCGTCGCAGCTCATCCGCGCCGGGATGGGCTGCAGACGGATGGTCTGGCCGCTCAACTCACAATCGTCAAGGCGCCACATCGCGGTCTTCTCGCGATCGCCCGAGACGGTGATGAGAAGAGCGTTCCGCAGGGAGTGCCGTTTGACATCCCGGGCCACGTTCTTCTTCGCCCAAGACACAACGTTCGTGTGATACTCCTTGGGGAGCATCATCTTGACCGTGTGGTTGGACTTGGCCCTCTTGGATTCCTCCTTGGTGACCCTCTTGATCCATGCTTCCTGTAGCATGGAGAGCAGGCGAGCCTGCTCGTCACCCTCGTTCCAATCCTCCACGTTGCGGCGGAAGAGGGTGTATTTCCCTCGGAAGTCACGCCATTCCCGTAGGCGGATCTCCCGCCCATCATGCTCAAGCTTGATGGACTTCCAGCGCTTGGCAGCCACCTGCGGAGCGTCCACCCGCTCCTGCTCGTTGAGCCACTTCTTGGCGTCCTTGAGGGTCTTGATTCTCCCCTCCTTGGTCGCCACGAAGTATAGCTCGCCGAGCACTTCCGGCAGGCGGTACCTGAACCGTTTGAAGACATACTTCTCCGCATCAGCGGGAGGCAGGTCTTCAGTGACGGTCAGCCCCCAATCGTCCAGCTTCTCCAAGAAGCGGTCGAGGTTGAGGGGGTTGCCGTCGTACATGGGGGGCTTGATGTCCTTCAAGTCTTCCCACACGGCGGCATCCGCGGCCTTAGAGACCATGAACGCCGGCCGCGAGGTCGACCGAGGTTCCCATCGCCCTCGCCCACGGACTCCCACGGCCGCCACGTCCATCTCCTCCATGGAATCCCTGTGGCTACGCCGCGGTTCCTCCACGTACGCTGAACCGAAATGTTCACGCCGTACTGCATCCATGTACGCATCCTCATCACGGCGCCGGCGGCTGCGTTCAGCGGCCTCCCGTCGTACACCACGCGGCGGGCTGATGTCGAACTCCTCCAGGTCCAGGTCCAGGTCCAGGTCCTCACCTTCGCCGACATCCCACTCCACGTCTCCTCTGGGGACCTCATCCCTGAGTCCACCATAACGTCCTCCAGCACTGGGGATTGGCACCGGGGCTGGTGGCGGGCGTCGGGGGCGTACAGGCGTCCGCAGTGGAGCACGGCGGTTGTGGTACTCCGCGCTGAGCCACTCATCGCGCCATTCCTCACTGCCACTGCCGGGCGGCACGCGCTCGTTGCGGCGGCCCGCGCTGTGGTGAGAGGGGGCGGTGAGAGAGGGGGCACTGGCGCTGGGGCGACTCCTGGGGGCTCCGCCGGGGGCGTGGGGTCTGCCTGGACCTGGTCCGGGTCCCCAGCCGTCGTCCGACGAGCCTGACTCCAGGGGTGGGTGGTCGCTGCCGACTCTCCCACGGGCTTCCAGCGCATCCAGCCTCTCCTGCAGGCCGCTGACGACGTTGGTCAGCGACTTGGTCTCGGCTCTGGCGATGTCCAGGTCCTTCTGCGCGCGCGCGGCGACCCCGGAGATGCGAGCCATCTCGACCTTGCCCGTGTCTACCTCGCACTCGAGGGCAAAGACCCTCCTGCGGAGGTAGACAATCCACCGCCAGGTGGTATCCGGGTCGCCGTTCCCTGGTGGGTCGTCGGGGTCCCCAGGGGGTCCTCCAGGAGGGCCTCCGCCGGGTCCGCCCGGTCCAGGGGGTCCTCCCCCGCCCGGTGGTCCGCCTCCAGGGGGTCCACTCGGTGGGCGTCCTCCAGGGGGTCCTGATGGTCCTCCGCCAGGGGGTCCCGGTGGGTCTCCGCCGGGTCGCCTCGGTGGGTCCGAGGATGGGCGCTTCCTCGTGATGCCGAACTCCATGTCGTCATCCTCGTCCATGTCGCCCCACCTGGGCGTCTCGGTCACGGAGGACTCCGAGCTCCGGTAGGGAGGAGGGGGATCCTCATCCTCACCTTCCGGTTCCATGGGGACGTCTCCGCCGCCTCCGCCCGTCCAAGCCACCACTTGGCGATGTCGACGGCCTCGTTCATCCCCGTCACTGGCGGTGAAGAAGGGGTCACTGTCGTGGGGGTGCCCACCCGCTGGCCTCCGCGGCCTCTCGGGGGTCTTCCCCTTGCCCTTCCTCCGTCGACGGGCGGTGGTGCCACCGCTCCCACTGCTGCCCGTGTCCGCCTCATCCAGCTTCATCCTGGAGGAGGCGTCCCCTTCGAAAAGCCTTCGAAGGGTCTCCACTCGCGATCCTCCCGGGGGAGTCTCGTGGCGGAGTTTGGCCTCTGCCTCCTCCATTGCGGCGGCGGTGGCTGCGGCAGCTCGTGCTTCGGCTTCCTCCCGAGCACGAGCCGCCTCGGCTTCCCGGGCCTGCAGCAGCTGCGCCTTCTGCGCCTCCAACGCCGCCAGCTCCGCCTCCGTCTTGGCCTTCTCCTCAGCGACCTTCCGTCGCGCGGCCTCGATGGCTTCCTTCTTGGCGGCGTCCTCCTGGGCCTTAGCCGTCGCTTCGGCGTGGGCCCTTTCCTCCGCCTCCTTCTTTGCCCTCCCTTGGGCAAGCGCCTCTTCCAGCGCCTTCACCTCGGCCTCCTTGCAGGCAATGGCCTCCTGCGTCAGGCGGGCTTCCTCGTCGGCTGCCGCCAACTCACCGTTGACCCAGGCGGTCGCCGCCCCATGGGCGGCTACGGCCGTGAGTCCGGCCGCAATGGCCGCCAGGGGCTGGGCGTGGATGGCCATGCCATGCGCCCACTGCGCAGCCTCCTCCTGGGCGATGCCGGTGGCGCCCTCCACGGCAGCGCTGTACTGCCGGGCCCGTTGCCGGGCAACCCGACGGTTGCAGGGCACCCCACAGGCGCGCTCACAGGCGCGCGCCACGTCCCTTTCGGGAGCGACGCTGCTGCTGGAGCTGGCCTGGTCGGCCGGCATCCTCCCGCGGTGGGCCGACTCGATGTCGCTGCTGGGGCCTGCTGAGGCCTGCCGGGCCTTCAGGAGCAGCGAACGGGGCTTGGCCTGGGTCTGCTTGGCGACTTGGATGTAGTCGCCAAGGGTGGTGGAGCCGGGGTGGTGTCCACCATTGGGCCGTTGGGGACTGGGGGCTGGGGTTCCGCCCTTGGCGCCTTGGGCGGCTTCGGCAGCCAGGGACTCCTGGTACTCCCGCCACCTCCGGTCCCTCTTCTTGTCCCCGGCGGACCGCTTCTCCTTCCCCGGAGACGCGCTGCTGCTGCCCTGCAGCCTGCGCTCGCTCCCCGGTTCCGGGAAGTTCTTCTCGATCACGTCCCACAGGGAGACGTTGATCGAGGCGCCCGACGGGTAGGCGTTGGGCTCCTCGTCCTCCTCAATCCCGTCGGGACGCAGGCCTTCGCCGGGCCTGTCCGGCCGGGTCCACGTCCTCCAGCGCCTCTGCTGGTGGCGGTACTCGTACCCCTCCGCCCGCAGCCAGTCCTCCACGGCCTGCAGGCGGTCGGGGGCGATGTCCGTGCGGAGCTCGAAGCTCCGGGGCATGCCGCCTTCGCACTGGGGGTTGCTGTGGCGGTAGTGCTGGTCCCAAACCAACCCACACAGCAGGCGTGCTGCATGGGGGTGGGGCCGCGGCCACGTCCTGCCCGCTTCCTGCCAATTCACCATGGCAGCGGGGGCGTAGTTGATCTTGAGGTCCTTGATGTGCACTCGTTCAACTCAACGAACTGGTTGTGGTTGTTGAGGAGGGTGCTGCAGCACTGGATTGGAAGTGCGGCTGGTGCTGGTCAGCCGGTGGTTGTGGAGGTGGTTGACGCGGCCTTGCTGGTCGGCCGATGGGACTCCGGGTCGGCCGATGGGGCTGATGCAGGAGTCCTGGTCTGTGCACCTCTTTCACGGCTGCCGCGCGGTCAGGGCGAAGCTCTGAACGGCGCTGCTGGCTCCGTGACGAACTCGGCGCTGTCGCTGAGTGGCGCTGCGAGCTGCTGCGCTGCGCTGCGAGACGCTGCGCTGCGCTGCGAGCTGCGAGCTGCGCCGCGCTGCTGAGACGCGCTGCTCGGGGTTGTTGGCCCCGAGTGGCACGCGAGGGCTGGGTAACCCCGCGGCGGTGAAACGCTTTTGACGCGTTCCCGTGGGGGGCCGGCCACGGGACGCTGCGGTGACACGCACAGGTGAGCAGGCAGGCAAGGCACTACGCTCACAAGGGCATCAATACGCCTGTGTCATGTGACAAAGCGTTTCAGAATCCTTGCCACTCTGCAAAGAGGGAACAAAAGTATATACAACAACACATCAGGATATGTACACGTGGGGTTAAGACTGGACTGGGGTAAGGGCATCAAGGGACAATAGACTCTCAGTCCCAACTCATATCCCAATCCCAGGTCCGACCCTCTCAGTGGCTGGTAGGGGCGGGGGCTCAAACACAACCCATGCCCTGCTCAGTCCGGACCCTGAAACCCTGCCAATGGGGGAGGTGTCCCGCCTAGCCAGAGGCGAGTTCCTGTGAACCAAGTGCCTCCAAGGCCAACCGACAGTGGCTCCCTATGCTCCCTTAACGGCAGGTCCCAACTCCTCTCTGAGCCAGAGATGTGGCCCCGCCATTATCACCCAGGAGTTGGTAGCTGAAAATGGGCTGTTTCAGCCCAAACTAAAATTAACTCAAAAATCCCCAAAATTGACCCCTCGTCCGGACCCGCCAGAGGTAGGGACGAGGCAACTGACCCTATGCCCTTCGAGTACGAACTCCCTGGAGCCCTCACCCAACCTGGTTCCCTCTGAGGTTCCGGCATCAGGGCAACACGGATGAGTCAAGTGGGGTCATGATGCCAAAATCACCAAAATTGGCGTCATTCCCACGCGTGGCTCGCCCGGCCAAAGTATGGCCAATGGCTCACAGGGTAGGAGGCAGGACCTAGGACTTATATCTGAGTGTACAACTTGGATTTAGGTCCGGGCTCCATATGGGCTTACAGAAATGGGGCCGCCAATTGACCACACGGAAGGGGGAAATTGGGGTCCCAAAATTGGGTCATTTTGGCTGCCTGAAATGAGCCAAAATTCGGTGTGCTCCCAATAGTATATCTCCACGCCGGCTTGGAGATCGGATCCGCCATTCCATACGTGATCCACCGGGAGTCCAACAGAGCCTCCCATGCCCTTGGCTCTCAAAGATCTCCATGCCACTCGGCGTGGTGACGATCCCAATTGGGTCCACTAATGCAAAAATGGCAAAATTGCCCATACTCAATTTGGCCTAGCGCCTTGACGAAGGCAGCTCCGCTTCGCCCACGTGGTGTGTGGACCATGGGGACCATTACCCATAACACCCATGTCATATATGGTCCATTGGTCCATGCGTCCGGCATGCACGAGGGTTAGAACATAGTGCACGGCGGGCAGCAAAAGTGGAAATATGCTCAAAATGGCCAAAAATGCGCACACTCATGGTTGGGGCAAATGAGGCACATGCCCGACTTGGACCGGAGTGTGCCATAGGATTGATATCAAGTCATATGCGTCCAACATATCTTTGGGGCGTCGCCCAACTCCTCCGGTATTGGGAATGGCAGGGTCGCCAAGTGAGCCCATGATTTGGGATAGTCCCAAATCGCCAACATGGCGGCCACGGTATGCCAAGCCTAAGAGGAGTTATTCGCCAGGTCCAAGATATGTTGGCTACCGAAGTATGTACCCTCATAACATACTTGGTTCATGATGTCAATTGAGCGCAACGTTGAGATACAGGGTCGCCACTTGACATCATGACGAGCCAAAAATGGCAAAATTGGCACAATGACACACAAAAGTGCCTTGAAAGGTCTACAATTATATTATAATATCTCCGGCTTGGATCGTGCAATCACTTAATCCTTCTAAACACAATGACTTCACACCATTGACCTTCGATCCCACATATGTGCTCCACTTGGGGCGCCTTGAAAGGTTACGAGCGCTACTTCCCAAGTGGGCACATGAAAATATGGAAAATTGCAAAATACACATCTTGCTCCCAACGCATCGCTTCGGGATCACCACACAAGCTTCCCTTCACGAAGGTTAGGCTTGCAATTGACCGTAGGGAGTATGGAGAAGGGGCTTGCACAATATGAGGTCCATTGGCGGGTTCGACTTGGAGCAATGGACCCGCCAAATGGGCACGCAACACAACACATGGCACATACCACATATTGCCTAAAAATGTAGCTCCCACCACGATACGTCATGCCCCTCCAAGGGCATATCTTTGTGTCAATCGCTCATAGGAACTCAAGGAGAGTTCCTATGCCACACCAACACTTGCGCGCTACACTCGAAAGTTATCTTAACGCACGCAATATCATGGCCAATGAGTTGTAACGCAAACTCTACCCTCTTGACCATGATCCATTACACTAGCGCGCACGTGTGGAAACGCAAGGCATATAATGCTTCCTAAATTACGTCGGGAGTATTGTGAATACATCCCACGTTTCCCTATCGTAATTCCTCGCAAGCAACACGAGATATGACCTTCACAAGTGGCCTCACGAATCAACTTTGTTTTGCCCATATCTTTAAGACAAATGGAGGGCAGGATAAAAGGGAAGTTGATTCGTGCATACGGAAGCACGTAGGTCCACTCGAAAGAGGTCAAATCAAGTGCGGGGATGTCGAGGTCGAAAATCCGATTTCGACATCCTGAAAAATTCGGATTAAGGTTGCGAGTATTAATTATGAAAATTGCGGAAGCATCCATGCAGTTCCTGGCGACTTTGGAGCCTTCGTGACGGATAGCGTTAAAATTTCCATTATAAACAGTTAAACTGGCGGTTACGGTAAAGTCGCGAACCAACCGCCAGCAGTCAAAACAGTGAGTATCAGAACGGAAGCGTAAAAATTGACGGAAACAATATGAAAATAAAACCCTGTTGATTCCTGATATTCTGATACACAAATCTCCGCTGGCGGTGCATCGGTTGCCGATGCGGGGCTTCACGGCACGGAACACGCCGTGCATGGGGTTAGTGGACCGGAGACCGGTTGTATGCCGTAACCTGGCCATGGGGTTCTGGGTACCGCTTCACTATTACCACTCCTATGGCGCCCAATTTCTGTGCTGGCGCCTATCCTTGGGGGAAGACGGCAAAAGGCCTACCTACTAGAGGGGAGGGGTGGCCAAGTGTGCTAAGGGCATACAAAACGCCCATTTTTGCTACAGGCCAAAAGCTAGCGCACTCCCCTGCCCACGAGGAAAAGCACTCGGGACAGGAGACACCACTACACTACACTCACTAACGCCAGCACCGGCCTTCGAAGGCAGGGTGAGCACTCATCACTTGCACTCAACCCCTGCCAGGCCTGCTGACCCTAACCCCTACACACGCTACTTGGTGTTGCTGTCAATGAGGTCTCGGGTCCTAATGACCCTCCTGTGAAGAAGACAAGAGAACACAGCGCTGCTAAGCAACTGTGGCCTAACAGGGATGTCACAACACGTTTCCCTGCTAGGGCTTGAAGGGAAGGGATGCTCTTGTTGCGTGCACAGCGCGGATGTCGATGGAGTCGAACTGCCAACGCCACTCCTGGCTGAGGCGCAGTCAATTGATTGTGTGATCAGCGCCCCTGTTTTGCTGGGGCAGAAAAATGGGATAGCCGCCGAAGGCAGCTGCTGCGTGCACCAATCACCCTGAACCTCTCCCACCTGTACAACAGAGGCCAATGAAGGGGTGTTTGCGGCTGACGAACCAAGCCACACTCCACGTATTATACGCTTCTCAGTGTGACCTATAATACACTGTCCTGAAACAGCCCCTGTCAAGCAAGCAAGCGTTAAGAGACTCCTCAGGTTCTCTTAAAGAACGTACCGAGGAGCCCCTGGGTAACCTAAACAAGGTTTACCGTGCGCATTTCGTGTGGCCTACCCTTTAATGCATCGTGTGCACGCATGTAGGGAAGGGAGGCGGAACCTTAACCACTGACTCAACCAGGAGGTGAGCTCCTCCTGGGCTAACCTACCTTACTCACCATGCATCGTGTGAATGCCGAAGTGAAGCGAACGCAAAACAACCCTATTGCGAGTTATAAACAAGCCTAAGCGTTTTGAGCAACCCTACTTTAACGCTACGGCTACACATGAACAAACACTTTCTTTTCTTACCTGTGAAGAGTAAACAAGGATGAATTGGGGTACAGGGAAAGCGTCACAGCGTTTAAATACCTCAATTAGGCACATGCATCGCGAGCACAGCGCATATTCTAACCCTACGTGCGCGCTACGCGCTCCATTCGCAACGCATACCTTGCATTCCTGTTTTGAATTGTGCAGAGCAAAGGAGATGAGCGCCCGAACCCCCAACGAACACAGCGTTGACAACCCTAACGTTTTAACGAAGCAACCAACACAAACGCAATGCATGCGTGTGAGATGAAACTGGCATACCTGAGAGGTGGGTTGTCCACATGCTCTGTGGTGTGGGTTCAGTTTGAATACTTTTCCCTACAGTTTATAAAAATTTTGATGCAACTGTGCAAAAATTTCCTTTAGAACTGTAAAAACTACGGCTCATAACTTCTTTTACAAAAGCCGTTTACGCTTGCGCAACCTTGTTTTTGAAGTCCGCTTCCTTTGCGCTTGTCTGCGACTTTGAGTGATGTGTAAAAATGACGATTTCCCGCGTGATTTCGTCAATTTTTAGCGATTTGACTTGTTATATCGCTACCCCTTTCTCTAAACCGCAGGAATCACTCCCTGTTGGTTACATTTTCTATTTTTTTCAGCTCCTGGAGAATTTGTGTCCTCCATTGGGAGTATTGCTCCGCCCTGGCCCTTGGTCAGGACGTTTACTAAAACGCTGTTTATACAGCGATCGCCGTCCGCATCGGAGTGGTCGACTGTACCCTAGTGGGCAAGCACATGAGCTCTAGGGAGGGAGTCCTGGGTTCAAACCCCACTACCCCCAAATTTTTACCAAAAGTTTTCGTCGCATGCCGGCGACTTTTGAGGAATGCCCCATCGAAGGGACATCATTCACGGTACATTACACTGTTTTTCGAGGGTACCTACAGTGTGATAGGCTTCTATGAAGTGATGAGGATGTTTTTGGTAAATTTGATGCATTTTTTGAGGTAATTTTGGGAATATTTGAGCCTTTTTCCTTGGTCCTACTAGCTTAGCTAGCTAGTACTCTAGGGGGGAGTAAGAAAAAGTCACTGCCATGTCTTTCTTGGAGGGCTTGATCCAGGCCAAGCCCCCCTTGAAACCCTTTTGTTGATGCTAAGACTAACTTAAGTATTTTTATCTCTCTTTTGAACCCTAAAGTACACTTTCTCAAAGTAACTAGGGTTGTAACCCTAGCCCCCCCCATGAAGTTCACCCCTACTACTCAACTGAGCGGAGGTACCTTCCTTCATGGAGGATGTACCGAAAAAAAAATAGGCATTTCATGCTTTAGGCCTTGGAGGTTAAGCCTAGTGGTCTCCCACCCCAAGACCCCTATACTCAATTGTTTCTACCACTTATTCTGGTTCTACGTTTTAACTGTTTCTGAATTCAGTTGCTTGGCCAAGTCATTTCCTGTGTTGGCCTGACATCTATGCCCCACATTCCTAACCGGCACCATTTCACCCAAAAGAGTGCACATGAAGTGCCTGATGCTATCTTGGAGGCCAGAGTCAGTCCAGTTTTCATATAAAATCTTTTGTATTATCCAATTGTGATTGAATCTTTGTGTTTATACCTGCTTTGTCTATCTGCAGCCCTTCTGTGTTACACTAGATTCCAAAACCAATCATTGATTCGATCCACATCCTGTTCTTGCTCTACTTGCTGCTTTGGTTTTGGTTTTCAACTTCAAAACCTGCAGGATTTCATCAAAATATCTAGGGCATTCATCAAGGACATCTTTCTCCCTTCACTGAGAAGATTCGTCAAGTTGTCGCTGTGCGACAGGATGGTCCGATACGGCATCAGAAGCCACAACAAACAGATTCCTATCAGAACGTCTCTCGACATGTCCGAGAGAACAACGAAAAGCCGGCTGGTCCAGTGTGTCAGCGCATGGTGCAAGGAAACGAGAAGAGCGCGACAAATAGTGACATCATGGGATAGGTGCTCCAAGCGGTTCCCATCGCCGACTCAGTGGATGCCATGCCTAAACCTTTCCGTGTCATTTAGCTTGGACTGCCTGAAGAGGATATTGCTTCCCTTCTCTTCAATTAGCATGTCATTGAAGCAGCCGATAAAGCAAGTGATCATGAACCCAAAGCAAAGGCCTGTGCAGCACCTGAAGCCCCTGCAACACCTTGCCCCCTTGAAGCACCGCAAAGTGCCCATCTGGCCTGTTTGCCCTCAAGGAGCGAGAGATGTGCCAGACAAGCATCCGATCGTTAGGTGAGGGCTGTCCAGCGCAATGCCCTGCTGCAGGATTCCGATGTCTCTGACAGGAGTGATACCGTCGCAGAGCTTTCTACGTACGTCGACGTCAGCTACTCCGTGCCAAAAGACACCTGCTTTGTTTTATTAACACCGACGGCAGTGATACCTTCGCAGAGGTCTCTGAGTACGTCGACGTCATCTACTCCGGGCCAAAAGACACCTGCTTTGTTCTATTAATACCGACAGCAGTGATACCTTCGCAGAGCTTTCTGGGTACGTCAACGTCAGCTACTCCAGGTCAACGAACACCTGCTTTTGTTGGGCCAGCTAGCTTATTTGCGCTCATGCCAGCTAGGGTATTTGTTTCCCCGCTTTTTTTTTGGCCATCAGCTCTTCACCATTTGACCTGTGTTTGTGTAAGGCTGTGGCACTTCAGCCATCAGCCAGCTGTGGCGCCTCAGCAACCAGCCAAGCGGACCTAGAGGTCCTGCCAAGTGGCACGGCGTCGGGACGCTCAGTGCACCCAATGTAGTGTTCTGATGGGCTGCAGCCAATGTGAAGGGTGGGGACAGGGGAAGGACTAGGGCTGCATTGCGTGGTTTGAGCCCTGGCAGGAGGTCTGCTTTTTCTTTCATCCCGATTACCATTCTCCGTTGAAAGAAAAAGCAATACTGCAATTAGTCTCTGTGCAAATGTGCAAGGGTTCAAAGGAAAAGGTACCATTGTTTTCGACTGGAAGGGCAAATGAAAATAAACAATGAAAAAAAGATACGAAAAGCTGCAGGGGCAAACGATAAGAAGCACATTCATAAAATACGAAATAAAAGCATAGGTAAAAAAGCATGTTTGCACTTTACAAAAAAAAGGTAGAAAAACATTTTTGCACTTTACAAAAAAAGATAACGGTTGTTGCATTGCAATGCCAAAGGTGGTGCAGTTAAGAACATTTTGGCAAAGAAGAAGGAAGGATTGCAAATAGTTGTGAGAAGTAGAGAACATTGTCTAAAACCGGAGAAAAGTTTTGAAAAGGTTTGGCAGGTTTCAAAGTATTTGGAAATATTTTTTGTTCGAAACCGAGCTAAGAACATTCTAGCCTAGTATGCCTAGTATGAAGTTTTGGTGACAAAAGTGTTAGTTTGAGGCCTACCTGGTCTGAGATTTTGGTGCTAAAACGGGAAAAAATGGCAAGGTGCCTAAATTTAAGGCGAATGAAATTGTTGCCTGCCCTGTAGGTACCCATATCGGCTCCACTTCAGGAACACTCAGGGCCACCGGAAATCAGGGGCAAACAAAACACCCTAAACAATGGTAGCTAGAGTATAAAGTTGAATTTTTTTTTGTAAATGCAACTTGCATTGCATTATTGTACGCCCGTGCAAATATTTTTCATGTGTTTTGTGTGTGCCCTTGTATGTAAGCATTGCACAGCCATGCGGCACAATTTTCGATGTTGCATAATCGTTTCGATCCTTTCTGATTCTTTTCAAAAAATGGCACTGCAAGATTGAAAGACTTTAAAAATAGATGCATCTATATTCAAACCGTCCAACACATAAGCCTCATCTGGTACCATCCTTTGCTCTCTCTTTGTTGGTCGATTTTGTGTGCCCAAAGCTCTGATTTCCGCCGATTTGCCCAATGCTTTGATTTTGACTTCTCCTTTTCCTAGCAGATTTACAACCACACGCATGATGTCCCAAACACACTATTCGCTATGCCGTCATTTGTGGCAACAACTCCAGACATATTGGAAACCTATTGGATGAGACCGTCAATCCATAAATCCACGAAACATCATCGAAAATTAAACATGACATCAAACCGGGCTACTTCGGGGGGCAACACAATACCTATTTTGGTCGGCTGAAACAAATGAAATCATAAAACAAAACATTCACCCACTAGCTTCACACCCCACATACAGGGGGTGGTAATAGTTCATATATGCAGCGGTTGGTAAAAGGTGATCTTAGACGTGTTTTTCATGCAGCGGTTGGTAAAAGGCTGGTGTTTTTCCATTTAAAGGTTGGTACCGACATCCTCTTCTTTTGTTTACCTTAATGTTTCTTTGTATTTTCCATTTTGAATGCATTATGATGTCCCGTTTGAAAAACCAGAATGCTTCTTTTTGCTTGAATTTTTCTTTTTCTACTATAGAGAGTATTCTTTCACTGTAGAAACATCATTTCTTCTTCTAAAACTCTTAGGGTTCTCATTTGTACAACAGTGGTACTATTTCTCTCTCCTCGTTTTTTCAAAACGTTACACTTTTATTTTCTACACCTTGCACTCTTGCTATTTGTGTAAAATGTTTTATCTCCGGTTTTTTTTTTCAAAACCTGCACTCCTTTTTGTGCTGAAAAACCTACACTGTTTCTTTTTGTCACTCACTTCTGCATTCAAAATGCGGTTTTTTTTTACGTACTGAAATATTGTTTGTTTTTTTTTGTCATTGACTTCTATGTTGAAAATCCTGTTTTTTTTTATATTTTTTTTCTTCTCTGAAGTGGTCAGAGTTCCTGCTTTTTTATGGACCACCATTGCCGGGCGCAACTCGCGTGAATTAGGAAAAATGCCCACCAAAAAGAAAGTGCTCTCGTGTGCAAATCGTCCAACCCTACAGACTTCACCGCCCTTTGAGGGACATGTCGCTGTTGCAAAGGATGAACCACATATTCAATTTGATCGATTCGCTGTTATTCAAGAGGAAACAGGAGGTACTACTCTCTTTCACTCATGGTAAGCATCACTGCACAGCTCAAAGTGCCTTCATCATCCAAAGTCTGCACTGCCTCCCGCGCCTCCCTTGCCCTTTGCCTGTTCTCCCTGGCCACACGCTGAGCATGTACATCACGTGGTGCAGCACGAAACCTTTTGGCAAGTCTGTCCAACCGGGTCTCAGCCCTCCTCTTTGCTGCTCTTTGTACAGGTGGTGTGCCTGGGACTGACAGGACGTCAATGTTGTCCTCCACCTCTGCCCCAGAGGCTTCATCTGCCTCTGCCTTTGCCTCTCAGGCTTCCTCTGAATCTGAAACATGACCAGGAACAACAGACAGCAAAGGTGCAGGCATGGGGATGGCTGCTGAAGGGCAGGGGAGGTCGACATCATCTACAGATTCTGTCACTGGCACCTCTGTAAACACCATGTTCGAGCCGCTGAGGATGTGTGTGGTTGTCAAAGGGGATGCAGCCCGTTCAGCAAGCCAAGTTACAAGGAGCGCCTTCATCGTACGCTCGCTGCTATCCAGCTTGGAGTGCTTTGGCAGCAGTCCATCGTGGATCTTCAGGCAATGGTCAATGTGGCGACGCTTCAGTTTGTCGCGCAACCATGCTCTCATGCCTGGATTGATGACCTGATCGCCAACATTGCTGACATGGCTGCGACGAGCGCGGCCAAAGAAAACATACATGTGTGGCCGCGCCACAAAATAGTATAAGTTGGCCAGCCTTATTTCAGCGTCGTCGACGCGCTTCAACTCGTCATCGTCGAGATGGCTTCCAACCCAGTCCATGATGACGACAGATGGGTAATTCTGCGCAACGCCATGGTCGCGTCTGTCCTTCGCAACTTCAGTGTCGACCTCGATCATCAGGCGTTTGAACGTGTCGCCAGTCTGAAACTTCTTCTCCGCGTGGTCTTCGTGCATGTAGAATGGCAGGCCCTGAGGCAGGTCGAGATGCGCATGGCAGCGACCTGTCTTTCCTCTGTGCAACACTTGTAGTACCTTTACGGTGCCTTCACGGTTGACCACAGGCGTGGCCGTGGCCTGTCGCTTGTCAGCATTGCTATAGTGTCTGACCTGTTTTTCTCCGGCTGCATACCCTCCGCGCAATATGGGCGCGTACTGGAGGGGCGTCTCGTCCAGGCCCAGCTGCGCCCACGGCGGCAGCGACTGGGGTTCACCTTCAGGGATATGCACACCATACTTTTGGGGCTGCTCAACGAGGTCCAAGAATTCACGTCTCCATTTGTTGTCGGGCGCTAAGTCAGACACTGTAGAAGGCAGCTCAGTCGTGATCTTCTTGAGACAACCCATCTTGTGCCTGCGACGAAAGTTTGCAGCCCATTGGCGGTCCAAAACGGGAGCAAGACCAGGCCCACGAGACCTCTCAGCGACTGTTCTTCCAAGCGCCGCAATGGTGTCCAGGTCAATCACGGCAGCCTCATACTTCAACTCTTTGATGAACTTCAGAATGGTCTCCTCCTCTGTGCGGCTGAGAACTGAGTTGGTGCCGTACCCTTCCAGTGGCTCACCCTGCTGCACCTTGCCAGCCCAGGTGCGAAGCATGTTAAGGGGCGGGGCTTGACACCCGTAACGCAGCACAACGTGGTTGTAGTTACCTTCCACGAACAGTTGCACACAAAGGGACTTTTGCGACGGCGTCCACTCTAGCCAAGTCCTCGGCGCTGAGCCCTTGTATTGCCGGGCCTTAGAACTGGTGGAGACCTTCTTGCTCTGGGACTGCGACACCACTGCAGCCAGAGCGTCGTTCATGGACTGGCCTCCCTTTGTGAGGAAGCGCTGCATGACTAAAGACAGAAAAATTATGAATGTTATTGATCATTATTGTTACTATCATCATTATTACTACTATTATGACCACAGAAGCTCAACAGAGCGCGATACAAAAGCCTCTATTCTCCTTTCCCAAATCTGACCAATCCCGGAACACATCTGTGCGGTTTTAGTTCGTTGCTGCTGCGGTTTCTACATGCAGCAATTCGGAACACCACCCATACGAACTGCTACAAAACGAACCTTTACACTTACGAACTATTACCACCCCCTGTAGCATACCAATGCTCGACAGCACAACCATACGTACACAACCAGGCCATGAGCAAAACACCACCAACACCCCCGCACTTGGTTTCTACACAAATCGTGCTTGCTAAGTCACCCTCAGAATTTCCTACCTGCCGCTCAATCCATTTTCTTGACTGAAAAATGAAAAAACTGTTTTTGCAACCATGGACACTATATTCCTCTAGCTCACAGAATGAAAAACTCGATCAATGCTACCCCAAATGGGATGTACAACAAAAACCCAAATGGGAGACAACTCTACGGTGCTGTTGCTCTTCTTACGTACATTGTCTTGTCCGGGCAGAATGACAAATGCAAAGAATTTTGAGCCACTTTGTTGCATATGCAAACGACCCAACTTGCGAAGACCTTGTGTATCGTGTGGTGTGTAGATGCATGGCGGTTCAATTGTTGGTTTCAACACTTGCAAGCAAGAGAATTGTGTGTTCCAACATGGGGCGCTTCGCACTTCTCAACATCAACATCAATTAAATGAATAATAATGGAACTGCAATCAATCCAAACCACTTCTACTGCTTGCTGAAATGGTAATTTCAAATAGCACTTTGTTGCAGACTCCAGGGAATCAAACTTGAAACCTGCAAAACAGAGACCCTCAACTTCTGGGGTAATTATTTTGCCTGATCCCACAGCAACCCAACAGAAACCAACCACAAACCCAAGAAGCCACGGGCAAAAAGAGGTAGCGCATCCCTCAAATATCTTGAAGCCCAGGTGTATTTCTGTGTGGAGCAGCCAAGAGCACAGGTTTTCGAAAAACCTTGAAAACCAGGGATCCTCCAGAGGACATACGCAGCAGGTTTTCCATTGATGCCCACGTTTACTGAATGTATGGACTCCCCCAGGCAGAGGACCGCTGCCAGCAAGGAAAAAAGTGTAGTGCAGCAGCATAAACCTGTCCAATGTCCAAAAATTTCTACTTTCCCAACCATGGTGGACATCAACTATTAATCAAATCCATGTGAGTGACACTCTAAGTTGCAGAAGCATGCTTACTGCGGTCATGAGACCTGCTATTAACAATATGCGCAACATTTACACATGTGACATGGGCAGATGTGACACTGGCAAACCCAACCCTCCTCCTTGCATGTGTTGTAGAAATCAATTTCATGTTCTCATAATAAGGCACACCAAAAGCAGGTCAATTTCTGGGGTTCGTCTGTCGGTCTGCATGTTGTCTATTATCTGTGAAAGTACCAAATGTAAAAGCTGCTGCACTGACATCGAGGGCTGTGTCTCACGCATGATGCATGTAAAATGGATTAGAACAGTTGAATTCGAGCAATTGAGCACTGAATCATCAGTGGCAAAATGAAAACCGGACGTAACTTGCAAAGAAATCTTTTCGAGCATACCCACGGCACCCAATTTACATGTCTCCAATACCAATCCATCCTTGCCACATTGTATCAGCGAAAAACATTTGAGCAATGGTCCAGTCAAGACCCCAAACCACCATTTGTTGCCTGCTGCAACGCTGCCAGCATGCTTCTGCTCCTGCCCAGACCTTTGCTTAGCAAGGGGGGGGGGGGGGAGGGGGGCCCTCTGGGCCTGCCTCAGGACCAGCCAGCCCACCCACCCACCCACCCAGCCACCCAACCAGACCCCCCCTACCCCCCGCGTAGGGGGGGGGGGGGGTGTCTGTGCTGTTACAATCAGCTGGTAACACAAAAACCCTGTGTATTTGCCCCCCAAAAAAGTTGTCCTTCGGTCACTATGGGATCTTTGAACGAATCAATGGCAGAACCGGCATTTACCCTAGTAGTAGATCACTGCGCCGACAACCTGCTAAAGCGTTGGTTCCAACCCCACTGCTTGCGGACCGGAAATTTTTGCCACTTTTTACCATCATTCTCTCAGTGAAAATTGTGTCGGGCCGGAAATTTTTGCCACTTTTTACCATCATTCTCTCAGTGAAAATTGTGTTCTCATACACACCCACCCACCCACCCACCCACCCAGACCCTACCCCCCCCCCAGGGGGGGGGGTAGGCACTTTGGGCCAAATTGCCCCAAACAAAACTAACCCACCCACCCACAGGCCACAGACCCCCCCACCCGAACCCCCTCCCCCCCCGTGGGGTGGGACTACCCTTAAGCAAAGGTCTGCTCCTGCCTCAGTTTGCCAAACTGCACTTGCCTTCGGCTTCCCTCTGTCTTAAGTAATCACTTGGTTAGGGTCACTAATAACCCTGGTCTGTTATTTCTGGCACCTTGGCGTGTGGTTCGTGATGCCAACTCACCAGACAGCCTGAAACCTGGCATTCAACAAATGAGTGGTAAAACTGTGCGGTCCACACCCACCCTCCAAGAGGGCAGGCTTTGGTGTTAATTGAGGAAGAGCAACCATGCAACCAACAACCAACCAATATCAGCTCTGGGCGTTGGGAAAATTCATTTTGGGGGGGGGAGGGGTTCAAGCGTATTTTCGGGGAAACCCCCCCATGGGGGCTTCGGGATGCGGAAAGAGGGGGGGGGGAGAGACAAAAACGATGGAAATAGGTGCGAGAAAACGAAAACGCACTGGCAAAGCACAAAACCAACTGCATGTCTTTGCTTTTCGGGGCCTTCTGGGGGAGGGACAACACTATATGTTTCAAAGCCGCTTCGCGTTGCTTTGCCCGATTTCAATCTGGTTTTCCAAGAACATACCTTCGGTCACGAGAGCCCCTTTCGCCCCATTTTTGGGGTGGGGGCTCGAACGCCCCCACCCCCCATTTGAAAATTTTCACCAACCCTGATTGTGCTGTCCCTGGGCGCCTGTCGGATTCATTCAGGTCAGCAACTATGCGAGGAGCCTATACCGTGCGTGCTGAGGTTTAGGCATGGATGGTGCCGTGTGAGATGTTGTGTTGGATGTCTGTTGTCAGTCTGTCCATTTCCACCCTTGCACTGATTGCTCGTTGAAAAACTGAGGAAGAGACCGGGGACCCACTGCAACAGAGGCGAGGAATACAACCACAGACATTCAACACGTCTCCGCAAGGTTGTGGTGCGCAGCGTTGCCACAACATCGAATGTGGATCGAAAACGTGCCGGATGTTATGATTGTGGACTCAACTGGCGAGGCAATTTACCCCACAAAGCAGGCGAGGGCCTCCGGGGGCCAGTTGCAAGCTTTCCTGATCACAGGGAAACGACTCAGTGAGTGGCCATCTGTACTGCCGCGCATCCCTGCCTTGGCCCAATCCATTCTCCAAAACCCGAGTACCGCCCAAAGGGGATCCCGAATTGAAACATCAGAACAACGCTCGTGGCATTTGGCTGAGGCCGGGGAAGCCTGTGCTCCCTCCCACTACATACCTCCCTCATATTCGATCTGCACAGCTGGGGTTAGGGCTAACATTTCCTATGCCTTTCGGTTAGTGAACCAACTGTCGTGTTTCGTGCCCCACTCTACTTGACGTCTGACATTGCCCTCCAATCCCCGTCGCAGAGCATTGTCTAGGTAACCTCGGTGCGGGGCAGCCTGTATGGGGAATGCAGCCTCTTGGCTTAGAGATGCAGGCGATTCCACGGGACTGTTTGATCAACTGTACGCTTTCCCAGCAGTCTTTGGAAGGGCCACAAGCCGTCAACCGTACAGAACGTACTAGCGCCGAGAAAACCTGTCCGACTTCAATCGTTCTCTTGCCTCTTTTGCCTTAGCCTCCCTTTCGTCCTTCTGCCGGGCCTTTTCAGCCTGATGAGCAGTAATCATCTTCTCCCTCTGCAACTTCACCAGCTTCTTGGACCACGGAGTCTCATATTGACCAACCATGTGCCTCTGCTCCTGCAAATCACTCACCAAGCTGTTGTATTTTGCGGTGCGGATTTCGTCGTCTTTGGCGGCTTCAGCTTCACGGGCCTGCTGCAAATACCTCGCGTCGCCACGAATGGCCTTCACAGCTGCCTTCAGGTGACGCCTGTATTCCTTCTTCTCCTCCCGCTTTGTTCTGTTTGCCCTCTTTTCTTTGGCATCCCCAGGCAGCGTAATGAGAGGCTCCAACAGTTTCAGGGGAATAGGTCTGCGAACCCTCATTGTTATTGGCCGTCTTTGGCTGCGCACTACATCAGTAATCCTCTCAATTTCTGCCATCAAAGCCTTGCACCTCTTTGCAAGCACACTGGGAACAGCATGCACTACGTTTTGTAACGTCTGAAGCACCATTCCAAACATTTCGGGATAAGCTGGGTGGTTGCAATATATCGTATGAAAGAAATTTACGTGCTGCAACACGGCCTTCAACAACTGGGCCTTGACCATGGGGGTTGCATCTGGCTCAGACAATAGAACCCTTGTGAGCTGCAAACGAGGTATGCTTTCATCTCCAAAAATTGCTCCCTGGTCTGCCTGATCAGGGGTGCATCCCTCCTCCAGCTGAGGTATTTTTGTCACCTCCCCGGGGTCGATATGCAGCAGCCCAAGGGTCACGGGAAGCTCATGGACAGTTCGAGGCAACCATGGATTGCGTCGCTCGAACCCGTCGGCACTGGTCTCAGAATCGCCCGGCGCGTCAGTCTGGCCTGGACAACACAAGGTCAAAAGGTTGCAGAGGATGAAGAAAGGTTCCTGACAAAATCTTTCCGCTTCTGTCACAAATTCCAACACCAACGTGAGCCGAAACAACGCCAGACTGACCTGATGGAGGGATAAAATTGAATTCTGTGCCAAGGTCCCGCTCAACCATATTGACAGCGGCGTGCAAATGGGGTGCCGTGCATCAGTGACAGGGAAGCAGACCATCAGCAACTTGGCAAACATAGCACCAAAAATATCAGCAAAGCAAACAGAGGGTTGACTGAGGCTTGGGTCCTTCTTAGCCTTGAGGGCTCTCATTTGCCACTCTTCGTACAGGGTGTGCAAAACCGGGTGAATGGTCCCGGCAGCAGCCTGGTTATGAACACGGGTAACCTGGACAATGTGCTGTGTGACGGAATCAAGCTTCTCAATATCCACTTCGCTGCCTTGTTTACAGCAGTCTTCAAACTCTTGGAGGAGGTCCCCCAGGACGCTCTTTGCCGCATTTTCCGCGTCGAGCTCTCGCTCCACATCCCCTTGCTTGTCCTCCTCTCCTGGGGTTTGCTTGTCTGCTTCCTCATCTTCAGCCAAGTCATCGCCACACATTCTCGCCTCTTTCGCTTCCGTCAGTTTATCCATACTTGCCCGTGCCGCGGCCAACACTTCTGCGTCCGTGGGGGTACGGGACGTTGCACGACCACTTCGCGCATCCTGCGCAAAGATGGCCTCTAACTCGTCAAAAGACGCCGACTGAATTTCTGCAAGGGACAAACGCGGCTTGTATTCATTGTCCACACCGGTGCCCTCCGTACTGTCGTTCCCATGTCCCTCCTCTTCGTCAATCCCTGTAGAAATTTCACCGGACTGTGGCTCTGTGGAGCTCTCTGCCTGTATTTGGTTTGCCTCGGGTACATGTGCACTTGGGTTGAACTGTTCTCCATCGGGGAGAACAATGGTGACCCGCTTATGCTGACTTCCGCTGTTTTGTCCACCACGGAGTAGTCCTTTTGCAACCTGCGAAGATCCACCTTCTGCAGGTGCGGGGGCCAGTGAATCGTGAACGGTAGTGGATTCCATGGGATTGCCTAGCAGTCGGAAGGCACCAAGCGAAGTGTTGGGTTTCAACAAACTCTTGATATCATCGAATGCCTGGTCTACTTCCTTCAGATCCGCCCTTTCTTGTTCCCTCTCAGCGTGCCGCTCCATCTTACCCATTTTGCTTTTCAGCATGATCTCTTGCATGACTTCCTTTCTGGTCTTTTTCTTTTTGGGCCCGTCCTCGTCATCCTTTTCCTCTGGGGAAATGGGCACTTCAGCGTGGCTGGTTCTGACCCCGAGCGAATCCTCTTCATACATGGTAGATTCTTGGGTTTCCAAGTCAAACACACTCCGTTTCCGTTTGGCAAGCTGTTGGCGGTGTCGCACCAGACGCTCCCACATGCGATCTTCGTCGTTGCTGCTTTTGTCTTGCGGATCGCGTTTGTCAATGAACACATTATTCTTATTTCGATTCTCGAATTCGACGCCCAATGTGCGCTTGCGAAGCTCCATGCCAGCAACACCCTTTCGGTCCCTTGGGTTTTCGAAGCTGAAATCCTCCTGCGCTTGTGCGCCCAGCTTCTTGGCCCGTTTCGCTGCATTTTTTTTGCGGAGGCCACCCTTTTTGGCTTTCTTTTTCTTCCCGTCACTTCCGGCAGCCATGTTGCGAACTGCCTAGAGCAACCTGAGCCGAGGATTGAAGGATGCATCTCATGACGGCTCTGTTGTGAAAGAGCTTGGCATGCACGATGTACGGTTGGTTGTGGAACAGACCAAGGGTGGGAGGAGTACACAAGAGGAACAGGAGGAACACACAAGAAAGGCAGGTGAGGGGTGCACTACAAAGAGCAAAGTTGGTGGCCTCACAGTCGCGTGCGTTGCAGTGCAAAAACATCGTGTGATGCAGTCCACCTTCAATTCTTCATCTTCTACTGGTGCAAGCCTCGCGCCACACTTGCAACAAAGCAATGTCCCGGCCGAAATCAAGCCAATTGGAACATTCCACAAGACTTCTGGGCCACCAATTGGGACACGACGACATTTTTCCTATATGGACTGGTTGGAAGCATTTGGAACATTACGAGACTTTTTCCGAGACACTCACATAAGCACAAGTGCACAAAGTGCGCATGGCGCCCAGGGCAACTTTTTCACTTGGCCCCGGCAGGGCCGCGGTATTCTTCTGAGCGTGGGGAGTGGCGCATGTGGGGCCCCGACAGCACGCAGTAACCGATCAGCTTGTCCAACCGCTGCCTAGGGAATACTAGGGAGGCCGAAAATCCGACGGCTCATAACTCGTGCTACGTGTGTATTTCCCGTACACCGTTAGACTGGGGGCCTCACATCCGTAGAATTGATAGGGCAAAGCGGCGCATACGGGAAATCCACGGTTCATTTTCGACCCCCCCGAGCCCTTCGGGTGTCTCCCTCCTACCTGTCTGGACCTGTTCAGACAGCAGCAAAACCCTACCCTAGGCCGCAACTTGCATTGACGGAAGCATATTGCACCATACTCAATAAAGGCATTCCAATCATGCTTTGTATACAAAAGACGGATCTTGGGCTTCATAAGGTTCCGGATGAGCCTCAATTTGATCCAACAAAGAGGCACGGTTCCCTCCCACCCTCAATCCTGCATGCCGAAATGTTGAAGAGGCCTTGATCGCTTTAATGGCACCCTTCAAGACATCTACAGATAACTTCTTAAGACTGGGATTATGCAACAAGCTACAACGATCAAGGGCATCACATATTGTTGCATCTCGCTCCACTACCTTCTCTTTACATTCCTCTTCATGGCACTTGTCTAAGAGGAGTGCCGCCTTATCTACATTATATTGTTTGAGCCCTTTTTCCTTATCATCTTCAATGAGGCGTGCAAACTCCCTAAAGTGAGGACCATGGTTTGTATAATGGGTATAAGGCTCATCGCAAAAATGACTAAGGCGGCGGATATATGCTTCCATGTGCAAGCAGCTTGTGCGTTCATTCTCGGCTAGGCGGACACGGGTGTACCGGAACATGGTCTCACCAAAGCGGTTGACCAGGTTGATTCACTTAGGAGCACGAATGTTCAACTTATGTTTTTTAACCACGGCGGCAAGTCATTGAATGTACAACTGCAACCAAATTTGATGGTATGCCAATAAGGTAAACTGCTCAAATAGTGCAGCACTTTTGTGCTGGCCAAAATCGACGATTGCCGTAAAGGCAGAAGTTGGTTAGAATTTATGTTAGAGATAATTAAAAGAGCAACACAATTATTTCCTGTTTTCCGATGTAAATTTGCCAGAAGCCGGATTTCGCGCCTGGTAAACTGCCGCAGAATTCTCGCCACCGCCTAACGTGCCCTAATTGTCATTGCCTTCCTATGCTTCCATCAAGATTCTTATGCAGAAATCAATGTAAACATTTAGAAAACAACTTACTTTAATTATTCTGTACTTCAGTCGTGAGAATTGCAGTCTCAAGCACAAGTATTTCTGATGTCTTACGCAGATGCTGCCCAATTTGGTGTACCCTGGTGAAATGGTAAGTGAAGTGGCCGAAAGTCTTTTCAAGTTTGCCGTAGGTCTGCCGCAACGCGTCTCCGTTCAAAAAGAGGTGCCGGAAAAGGTCTGAGAGCCACCCAAAGTGTGCTGGAAAAGGTCTGAGGTCTTACCAAATTGTGCTGGAAAAGGTCTGCAGCTTGTCGGAAGACGTCTGAGGTTTGAACCAAGCCGGCAAAGGTGGGACAATTTGCCGGTAACGGTAGCAGAGAGGTTGCCCAAAAGACCTAAGTGCTTCAGATCGTGTGTCCGTACCGCATAATGTCTGAAAGTATGCCGGAAAACACACACCGACACTTGCAGGCTGTCCTATACCCCGTCCCGCTGGCTACAAAAGCTCAACGCTTTGCGAAAAGGAAAGAACAAGGCCACCGCCGTCGTGCTTCCACGTCATCAAGATGCCAGGAACCTGCGCAGCCCCAACCACAATACATATGTTTTGTGAGGCCTGGCATCTGGGGTCGACAACGCAAATGCAATCTGACTGCTAGATGCTGCAATGCGGTGGTTGGATGGTGCATTGCGACTGCATTGTGTTGTGCTGATGCTGCATGCATGAAATCATCTGATGTTACAAAACGCCCTAAGCGTAGGGAGTACACGTCGCGCTCTGCTCGCTAGGCGTCATTGATCTGGCGACCGCTGCACTGCGTGCCAGCCTGTCATCACACTGTCTGGTCCTCTGATCGTGCTAGTGGTGCCTCATGTGCTAATCGTGTTGGTACGGAAAAAGGAACGGGTTGAGGGCATGCAACGGGTGCAGTGTGACGGATGCGGTTTCGAGGGGCATGAGCCACATACATGGCAAAATCAAATGAGAAAATTCCCGCTTCACGAAAACCATTGAAGATCGCATTGCAACATCCAATAGCCGTCTTGCCCCTAAGGGCAGGCAACTTGCACGGAAAAGAAAGTTTAGTGGACTGCACTCTGGTGGCGTGCGAAGCAAAGCACCCCGCTGCATCCTTCGCGATCAAGATAGTGCCGGCGACACTGATTGGCACCCTCTTGACACTGTCCGTATGTTAAAGAAGGTCCCTACCAGGACCGGCCCCCGCTGTACCCCTTCCGCCTGTAACCCCTGCCGATTTGCTCCTGATCAACGATTGCATTGCTCAAAATCCAAGGTTCCAAATCCAAAAATATAGAAAATAAAATCCTCCTTCAACCCTGAATGGCAACCAGATCCCACAAATACAGCAATAACCCAATTCACAATCCAAATCAGGCTGCGGGCTTCCGTTCAGCACATCGATGGTCTCACGATGGCGGGCATGTACAAGAATTGCACCAAGGAAGAAAGCCCTGAAATTGGCATATGAACACAAATAAAGCAAAGTTGGGGAAAGATGGAAACTTACACAATCACAGCCATAGACCCCTCATTCCCTGGACTCAAGACCTTCCCTTGAATCACCAACATGATGCCCTGAACCCAGTCCAATAAGATGGTTAAATGCCATGTATCAAAAGTCACTACATAAACCCCAAAAATGTGTTCACTCCCAAGCCTCTAAATCCTAGCCCAATAGGGGAGGTGCCGTGTCAGGGCCTAGAGTGGCACTCAGGACCATGCCCTACCCTGACATAACCTTGGTTGGACTTGGAGTCGAATGGGCTTGGAGATATGCCCCATGAGTTTGAACTCATAACCTGCCACAAAACTGCCAATTCACACCATATTGGCCATATATCAAATATATGCTCAAAATTGAGATTACCACTTATCCGAAGGCTCAAAGCAAGCATGGAATCGAAGTCTAGTATTCATGGAGGATAGAGACCAAAGGCCAATGCCCATGTACATCCCCATTTTACCCTCGAAACCCCTTCGGATATGGGCGCCACGCACTGCCCAAGTCAGCCCATGATCTTGAGACCAATTTTTGTAATCCTTCGTGTGCCAAGCCAAATGGAGTACTCGATCCGGCATATGGTGGTGTTCAACTCCAAAGCATATGCCAACATATGAACAACATACCATGGTTCGACTCTCCATGGGCTTCTTGCTGTTTGCCGACCAGGTAAGTACACAAAACGCAAAAATGAGCAAAAATTGAGGTCAAAAACACGAAAATATGTCCGAATACCAAGTTGTCATGATAGTATATCTCTATGCTCACCCATGATATCCGCTCATGGTTCAATACACAAATGATTGGAACCATTTGCGAACAATTCCCCCACTTGGATCCCCAATCGGGCGCATGGAGATACCTTCGCCACTCATATCTACATGCCCCATGAAAATGGGAGTGCACTCATGGATCTCTTTTCCAAACATACCATGAGCAATACATATGCGGTAGACTTGGTCTAGCGCTTTGAATTCCACAATTGGGACATGGGCAAAGCCCTTGTCACGTATGGCTCCCCATCTCTTTGGCCACACGAAGATATATAACATGGGCGTGAGCATATCAAACATATACCATGCATATAACACATACCCTCAAAATGTGGCTCCCACCATGATATGCCATGTCCCTCCATGGACATAACTTCACGTTAAAAATACGTAGGAACCCAAGGAAAGTTGCTATACAACCCCAACACTCATGCGGCACACTCGAAAGTCGCATTAAAATATTCGGTTGCACGGTCCAAGAGTTATATATCACTTTATACCCTCTTGACCCTTTTCCCTTGCTACACCGGGCATGTGTGCGCACCAAAGGCGTTTGATGCTTCCTAAATTAACTTGAGACTAAGGCGCTTGCAACCCAACCTTCCTTATTCTCTTTCCTCACACTCGCGCGTAGATATGGTCCTTCAAAGTGGTCCCACGATTCACTTTTGTTTCCCTTATATCTCCAAGCCAAATGGGTGGCAAGCATAAGGGAAACCTGATTCGGGCATAGGGAAAAGAGTATGACCACTCGAAGAAGTCCAAATCAAGTGCGGCGATGTCGAAGTCGAAAATCCGATTTCGACATCGCGAAAAATTCAGATTAAAATTTCGAGTGCTTATTTAGAAAATTGCGGAAGCAACGAACCCTTTGCTGATGAAATCTGACCCTTCAACGGAGTATCCGCCAAAATATCTGGAAATAACAGTTAACCAATCGGTTAACGCAAAATCGCGAGCCAACTGACAGTCGCCGATACATTGACCATCAGGACGAAAGGCTGAAAAATTACGGAAACATTACGATAATAAAACCCTGTTGATTCCTGATATTCCGATATATAAATCTCCGCTGGCGGCGCCTCGGTTCTGAATATGGCCGCTCATAGCCGGAATGGCCAAACCTATCACACTATCACATCGGGTTAGGTCAGGTGGATGGGAGAGTATGATATCAGCCAATGGCGGCTTGCCGGCACATAGATACACACCCCAAGTGACCCCAAGATGGCCACGGGGGTCCGAACCGGCTTCACCCCCCTTCTCAGAGCGTTGTTACCGCTCGGAAGTCATTGAAGAGAGGACGGGAGGACCCCAGTGGGCTCCAACCCCCCCCTCCATGTCCCAAGGACACATGGAGGCCCCACACACGTCGTAGGCGTCCCCCATGCCCCAAGGGAGGGGTGAGGACACTGATAATCGGTGCCCTACGCCATATCCGGTCTCCTCTTGATCTACAACATGGACCAAGGGGATCAAAGATAGAAAAACGTCGTCGGTCGACCTAAATAAGTATACCACAGTAAAATATATATGTGGAGATCGAGTGAAGGGGGTATATGGCCAATCAAGGCCGAAAAATCCCCGGATGAACGCCCTCACTTGTCTCCCCAAGCACAGAAACAAACAAAATGCCAAGGGGGGATCCATTACGGTGCTACAGCAGCAACCAAATGGACCAACACGTCCTTGACATCCAAAGAAATATTCTTTTTCTTTAGGTAGTCCATCCAGACCGTGGTATACCTCGGCACAAAACTGCTCGGAGGTTCCCACGAATCCCTGGATGCGGCGAAACCCTTCCAACGGACTTTATAAAGCCTACCCCCAGGCGTCCCCGGGTCCGGCTTGTCCGCCAGGATCTTCTCAGCGGTGAAGTCGTCGTCCTCACCCTCGTCGTCCGAGTCCACATCGCCGGCCGTGAACTCGAAGGTGACGGGACGTCCGCTGGGGTCGGGTGCTCGGGGACGAAGCTGGGTATGGTCGCGGTCCAGGATCTTGTTATCCCCCACACGAACCGCATACACATCCTGCCCGACCTTCCGCACGATTACCCCCGGCACATACCAAGATGCCTGCTGATGCCTGGACAGGACATCCTTGTGGTGCCGCTCCACCCACACGGTGTCTTGGAGAGCATACTTCTGGACCTTTCCCTGCTTGAAGTACTTGGCCCTCTTGTCATGCTCGTCCTGAAGTGCCTTGCACACCTTGGCCGCCGTGTCGTCCGCCTCAGCCATCATAGCGTTCGCATCCCGGGCCACTTTGCCATGGTTCAACCACGGGAGAGTGCGTGACACTCGATCCCGTAGGAACAGGATGCGATGGGGCGACAGTCCAGTGGGTCCCGGAAGGTCGTGATACGCTTGGAGCACTCTCCACAGCGAGTTATACCAGTTCCGGCCCGGTTCGTCAATGTGCAGCTGGCGGAACTTCTCGAACATCTGCCGCCCGGCCACCTCAGCACGGCCATTCGACCGGCTGTGGTACGCCACGGTCTTGGCGTGCCGAATCCCCATGTGCTTGCACATCGTCTTGAACCACGTTCCCACGAATCGACTGCCCCGATCGCTGCAGATGACAGCTGGGACATCGAAAATCGTCAGCCAATGCCTGATCATGGCATTAGCAACGGTCTTGGCCTGCAGACCCACTCCATGCTTGTCCTTCTTGTCCTTCTTCTTGGACTTCTTGCCCGGGACTGGCACGATATACCCGCTGTGCCTGTCCACCGCCAGGATGACACAGTCGTAGGTCTCTCCTTCCACGGTGACCTCAGGCATGGCGAATACATCCATGGCCACGGACCGCATAGGGGCCTCCGGTATAGCCGTATACACCGGGTTGCCCGCTGTGGAGTGGTTGGGGCTCTTCGTGGTCCGACACACGGCACAGTCCCTGCAGTACCTATCCAGGATGGCGTAGTACCCCGGAGGGAACTTGAAACGCCACTCCAGGTCCTGCTGTAACGGCAGCAGTGACAGCACTCAATTATACACTGATGTGATCAGAATTTCAATGATTCTCAGATGTACATTGGTGCAGTAAATTTTCCGCTTCATTTCATGTTTTCCGTTCGCCGTCAGATGTCGCCTGTGAGCGCGCGTCGAGTCGCATTGTAAGTGCGGCTAGCCCCATCTGCTCAGATTTTCAGACATTCTGCCCAGATTGGCTACATTTTGGTCATTTTCTTTGCTTCGGCGGAATCGCCGCCTCGCAGCTCAGTCTCAGGATATTTCCTATATATTTCTGATATGCCGGATTTGATTCCGCGGTCCATTCCCCGTAAATCCGCCGCGGTCCGCTATTTTAGCTGGAATCGCCATTTGCCGCTGACGCGCGCTCGCGGGCCAGATCGGCCAAACATTTTTACATAATTGGATTATTTAAATCTTTTCAGACAGTTTTGGACACTCAGATGTATTTAGAATAATTCGCATCAATTTTCTTCATAGACTGGGATTTTCTGCCGGACCACAATCAGCATGGACCTTGCTTCAGTTGTTGCTGCTCTCGCCTCTGTTGGTGTCCGAGTATCCGGTTCTACCTCCAATAACAACATCCAGGGAGACTCCTCGCGTGCCTGCCCCACTGGTCTTGCCGGCCCCGAGCCCTCCGGCACCCTCAACGACCCAGGGCAGCACTTTCATGGTAGCAGAGGCTACCTGAATGTTGTTCCTTTGGTGTCCCAACCACAGCTAGCTCCCCAGTACGGCCCCGTAGACTCCGCCACCTCCGGAGACGTAACGATTACGCTGCCGTGGTGCTGTGCGAACGAGGCCTTGAGAGGAATGCCTTGCGCAAGCCCAAATTGCCCAAGAAGGGCACAAATCAACAGCTGTGGAGGCCCAGATTACAATCAAGATCCCAGTCGAAATTGGCCATCAAGCAGCTGGAATCTCCCAGCCTACGCCGATGGCAACGCTCCGGTGGAGCTTACGGACCTGGCAGGTACTAATACTCCTTACCAATGTCCACATTTTGAGACCATCGACGCCGACATTGACGACATTGAGATGGGTGGTCCAGGTGAGGTACCTACCTATAATCGACCAGCCAATTGGGCACAATGGGACAACCATTTGTCTTCAGAAGTGACCCGTAACCTTGAGGCGCTTGAGGCCCTTTGTCTATTAGCCACGTCTAAGCTGATAGGTCAAGAAAGAATCGCCTCTGATTTTTTATTTGAATATTTTTTCCTTCTTCAGGAAGAAATTAATACCAGGATGTGGTGGCGTTCTCAAGAAGATGAATCTTTTGCCATTTTTTTGCAGATCTGGGAGGCAAGCCCCTTCCCGAAGGAGAAGACCAAGGCACCTGTTGCCGGGCCCTCCGCCCCTCATCCCTCTGTTTCCATCCGCGACGATCTAGCCGCCGCGGTTGAGGAAGGAATTTTAGAGGCAGCCAGGCAGGCAAGCCTAGAAATTAGGGCTGAAGGAGCTCCCCAAGTGGACTCTTGGCTGCGAACCACTGAGATTAGCGGTCCGACAGCTTGCTCAGGCCCTTCAGGACACGGTATGTACTGTCCTGCCGACTGCTCTTGCAGATTACAGCGAGATACTGAGCTCCAATTGCTCAAAGATCAAATGCAACTCATCATTCAGACGCTGGGAATTAAAGATCTTTTCAAGACACACATGCGGTCTGAGGGCGCATCATTGGTGGAACAAACAACAGAACCGTCGGAGGAGGCGACAGAAATTTTTTCGATTGCTCCTTCGGTGGACTCTAAGACCACCGATGCCAGGATCAGCAGGACTAAGCTAAAGGAAAGGGTTACAATCTCTCGATCTCAGAGTAGGTCGGCGAAGGCTAGGACTGAGGCTCAGAATGCCAAGCGAACTGCCTCCCGTACTGCCCTTCCTGCTGTTGATTCCAATGCAATAGCACAGATGTTGCTCGCCCAGACCCTCGCCGGAGCTGGTGTGGCTAACGATGCCGCCAAGGTGTCTGCCATTACGGCCGGTGTTGGGCTGGATTCACTCCTTAATCCTACATCATTGCGACTTCGCCAGGTTGCCAAGCAACCGAAGTATAATGGAAACCCCAGACGTTGGCCTCAGTTACAACGGGAATTTAAACTGTGGGTTAAGACTCAAAAGCTCCAGGATGATCAGTTCCTGATGGCCCTCTTGGACTGCCTTGAGGGAGCGCCGGCCAACACTTGGCTCAGGACCTGGAGTGATCGTGAAGATTCAAGTTCCCCCCTTACCTTTGATGAGGTGTGGGAACAGTTGGAGGTACGTGGATCCCGGCTGCCTGAGGACCATTACCACCAGATGTTGAAGAATTTTCCTTCATTCTCTCGATTAATCTTGCACGAAGTGCAGGACAAGAGACAGCGCTTCTGGAATCTCGTAGAAGAATCTGAACATTCAGGCGAAAAATTTTCCAGTGCCGAGCTGAAAAATCTGATTTTTGACAAGATCCCCTCAGAAACCGCCGCCACCCTTCGGAATAAACAGTCCGAAGAAAAGGTCAAGACCTGGTGGGCGGAGGTCGATGGCTTCGACGCCTCGGCCAACAGGTTCACCGTCAGGGAATCACTTCAAAAGTGTTCCCCCACGTCGTTTACCAAGGTGAAATTCACTGAAAACACGTGGAAAATCAAGTTTAATGAACACGAGGATCGGGACTTGTTTGTCCAAGTCCTCAATAGGGGAGTAAGTTTCCACGGCCATCGCCTGAAGGCCAGGAATTGGGTGTTTTCGTTCACTCCGCAGGAACTGTGGGAAGAGGTTGAGCGGCTCGCTGACGCCGCCAATCAAAATTTCCATGAGGGTCTTGGGGGAAACAAGAATACCCAGCAAAACACCCAAAATGGGGCCCAAAAGGGCAACAAAAAGGTGAGTGACACCCGGAATGTTCAGGATCATTGTAGCATCTGCCTTCTTTTAGGTTCTACGAACCGAGCTAAGACGCATTCTACTGGTAATCACCGATGGTCTGCTTACGATCACAAGGTGATTGGTGAAAATGTCAGTAATTCGCAGAATTCAGACAGGAATGACAGACAGGTGCATGGTGCAAAGGGGGGAAAGGGTAATCCGACCCCCTCCGGTGGAAACAAAAATACTGGAGGCCCTGGCGGGTCCCAAGGCAAAGGAAATCGGACTCCATCCGGCTTCGGTGGGCAGCCAAACGGCCAGACAAGTCTCAATGGCAACGCCGGAGGCGGAAATCGAAATCCAGGCCAAACCCCTCAATCCGGTACAAACAAAGGAAATGCTCCAGGATCACAGGGTAAGGGTAAGGGAAATCCTTCAGGAACCCCTTTCTCTGGTAAGGGCAGAGGGCGTGGCGACGGTGGTGGCCCATCATCCGGCGGCCGTGGCCGTGGACGTGGAAAGGGCAACCATCGTGTGGATCAGGTCTCAGGTGCAGATCAGGTGTCCGATGCGGATCGAGATTACGTCGAAAATGCCTTGAATCCAGCAGATGATCCGTTCCAAGATGAGTGGGTCGACGAATCAGGGTGTGTTCACAACGTTAACGCATCCACTGGAGGTCAGAACGCCTAGGGGAGCCACGAAAATCGCCCCTCCCCAGGCGATTTCAGGCATGATCCCCAGATTCCTGATCGACCATTACTTGATGTAGGGTCGCTTGTCTCCTCTCCCCTGGATCCGGCAGCGGATCCTTCTGTTGTAGTGGACGAGGTTGGTGTACAGTCCAAGCACAGGGCTCGTCAGTTTGTCACAAAGCTGTGGGTCTCTGATTGCAAGGGAAATTTCCACCTCGCCACTTGTTTGTGTGACAATGGATCAGAGGTAAATCTCCAATCCAATTCATTCTTACCCGACGACTGCGTGTTTGAGTCGCCTCATCCTGTTACCCTCGAGGGAGTTTCTGGACATTCTCTCGCAGGTGGGCAACGCGGTTGTTATATATCAACTCATTTGGTCGCTCAAGACCTTTGGGAACAGCAAAATGTGGAAGAAGTTGTCCTTAAGGATGACTACTTCTATCGTGCCGACATAAAGTATGACCTTTATTCTGGGCCATCCTTGGCTTCGCAAGAACAGGGTAGCGCCCGTAGGTCATCGTCGTTGTTTTTTGCTGGAGTCAGGTCCCTTGGAGCGTCCTGAATTTCGTTTTTTGCATGCAGGGTTTAAAAGTGCAGAAGAATTTTTGAAGCAAAAAGTTACACCAAAATTTGGCGAAGATGTCACCATTGCAGAGGTGAATGGGAGTGCCGATTACTCCCAAGAGTTAGAATGTCTTCGTAGGGACTCCCAGCCACGACGCCCTTCGCGCTGGCACTCTTCATCCTACAGAGTTGTCGACAAATGGCGCGATGCAATTTGTGAATATTTTCATGAACACCATTCCTTTTGGCCACAGTATGATGCCTTTGCTAACCGTATGAACAAGCGCTTCGACAAGCACTTTAGCGACGCTTGGACCCATAAATGGGACAAGAAGTTGTGGATTAATCCTCCGTTTCACTTAATCCAGCAGGTCATCCACAAAATCAAGCAGGATAAAACCCAGGCAATTTTAGTTGTGCCCTTGTGGGACGACAAGCCTTGGTTTCAGGAATTACAGGACATTTGTGTAGATTACATCGAACTTCCCAGGAAGATTAAGCTGTATGCCAGGGACGACACAGGTCCCCTGCCACAGCGGTCCTGGAGTTCGCTTGCATTCCTGGTGGATGGAAAGCTTTCTGACTCTAATTCTGCTGATTCTGGTACTGATTCTTGTGTTGGGTCTGAATCTGAGGTTGAGCGTGGTACTGATGATGAATCTATTTTTTCTGATTTTTGTCCGTCAGATACCCAAGGTGATTCAACGTCCAATGGATCCGCCTCGTCTCCCTCTTCCCCAATACGGTCGACATCGAAAAGAATCTTCAGTGCACGGGCGAAGAAAAATTTGAAATTGCGCCGCAAATTCAGAGTTTTTTTATGAAAAACCCCCTGTGGAAGCTTTCATGGATCCTTTCGAGGAGCTGGATCACGAAGAGAATCTCTGGGATTTCGACACACGACCCACCTATCTTCAAGAGGCAGTTGATACGGACCTGTTTAGGGACATCCGTAAGAAGATTCTTCCTGCCAAAGCCGAAGAAGTCGCCAAAGTTTTTTCGACAGTAATTCCTGGCGATCAGGTGGACACTGAATTGTGTTCCAAGTCAAGAGAAAAGATTTTTGAGGAACGGAAGGACACAACCCTTTCAGGGAAGTTGATCAAAGATCCCCCTGTCCGTGGACAGTTCGGTGAAGCCTTCATCGAGCTTCGTGAAGGGTACAAGGCAAAAAAACAGCGCCCTTATGAAAACCATGGACACAAACATGAGATACTCAGAAAAATCATCGAGAGAAATCTCAGGGAATTTGGTTGGCTTGAGGGTTGTATGACCAGCGAATGGTGCTGTGCACCCTTCACAGTCCCGAAGCCACCGCCTGCAGACCAGAACACCATTGATGGTTGGCGAATGGTGGTTGATTTTCGCAACCTCAACGCTGAAACCAAGGCGGATTCACACCCCCTGCCCCTCATTGAGGAGGAAATCGCCAAGAGGGCAAGAGGTCGTTTGTTTTCTGTGCTGGATCTCCGTCACGGCTTTCACCAAATGCCGTTGAGGAAGGACAGCCGACCTCTCACCTGTATGTGCACGCCATGTGGCCCAGTCCAATGGACTGTCATGCCCATGGGGCTGAAGAACGCCCCCTCATTTTTTCAAAGAATGATGGAGGATGTGCTGTTCACAACCCATCCTGAGCTTCGTGCCTTCGTGAGTGTGTACATAGATGACATAATCATCGCGACGGAAGGGGAGGGACTGACCGAAGCCGAGCTGGTGGCCCTACATGAGAAGCAGCTGAACCAAGTTTTGGACATTCTTGACGCCTATCAGCTGATTTGTGGGCCAAAGAAGGGAAAATTATTTTTAAAATCAGTCGAATTTTGTGGTTCTCTCCTAGAGAATGGCACCCGACGACCCAGTCCAGGGAAGCTCGTCGCTATTCAGAAGTGGAAGCGCCCTGAGACGATCACGGAGTTGAGAGGATTCCTGGGTTGTTGCAATTTTTACCACACTTTTGTGCCGAATTATGCCAAATTTGCTGCCCCCCTCACTGAATTATTGAAGGTAGGGAGAGATGCGGGCAAGGCAGGTTCAAAGGTTCGTGTTAAGTGGACTGACGAGTGCGAGGAGGCCTTCCATCACTTGAAGGCAGCCCTCTGCGAAGTCGCCACGTTGCATGTGCCCCAATTTGACCGACCCTTCTACATTAGAACCGACGCTTCTAGGTACGCGATCGGAGCTGTCCTTGAACAGGTTGATGAAGCCACCGGCGATCATTACCCTCTTGCATTTTGGTCTCGGAAGCTAGCCCCACGCCAAATGCAATGGTCGCCGCGTGAGCAAGAAACATATGCCATCATCTGTGCTTTAAAAAAGTACCAATCGTGGGTTGGCACCAATCGAGTCGAGGTCCTGACGGATCATCGATCTCTGGAGTATTGGGCCACCGAACACATTGATACTGTCGCGAGCCCAGCTGGTCGACGGGCCAGATGGCACGAATTTCTCTCTCTGTTTGACCTCCATGTGTCGTATTTGCCTGGAAAACACAACACGGTAGCGGATGCTCTGAGCCGATGGGCTTACCCCGCTTCAGAGGGGCTGCAAAGTACCAACATCCATGGTACGGAGCAGGACCGCCATGTCATCATCGAATGGGATCAGGAAGAAAAGAAACTCATTCGACGTGCATGCATGCAATGCGCTGTTAAACAACACGCATTACCGTGTCACGACATCACGGCCATCACAGATCCAGCGCATGCTCATGAGATCTGCACCAAAACACTGAAAGTCGTGGAAAAAGTCACCGATCCCTCCTCAGGGAGTGTGAAACGGTTTGACTACACCCGACGAGTAAGTCGATTTCGGTTGATCCAGGGCATTAAGCGTCGAGATCCGGCCAAAACTCCACCCCTGCCTAAAGATTCCCTGATAATCCGTGACTGGACGTCCGATTACCTGCAGGATCCCATGTTTAAAAAGGTCTTTGGAAATCTCCAATCCAAAGATGCTCACAAGGATGGGACTTTTGCTGAGTACTCGTTGGATGGGGGGAAGCTGTGGATGGAGGGTAAATTGTGTGTGCCAGATGCCCTAGCCCCCCGAGTGTTAAACTGGTGGCACAAATGGGAGTCCCCCCACGCACATGGCCGTCGACTGTGGTCGATGATTAAACATAGGTTGTTTGGCTCACGGCTATATACTCACTGCATGAAAGTAGCCGCCGGATGTGCCCAATGTGCTGTCTCGACGCCCCCCAGCGCGAAGAAGCACGGCCATCTGAGGCCTCATCCTATTCCGGAGCGCCTCTTTAACAGAGTCACCAGTGATTTCTTCTATCTCGGTGAACTCGATGACGAAGAGTGCCATTGGACTAACAGAAAAGTCAATGGTGTGCTCCTTATTCAGTGCCGTCATTCCGGCTACATTCAAGTGTTGCCTTGCAACATTGAGTCGATGACTGGCAAGGCTGCCGCCAAATGGTGCGCGCAGACCTGGATGGGAGGTTGGGACGTCCCATCCGAGGTGGTGACGGATTCAGGCAAAGAGTACACCTCCGAATGGTGGAGAGAATTATGTGCTCGCCTTGGAATCCACCACCTCCGATGTGAAATCCACTCGCATCGAGCGCTGCCTGGCGAAAGAGCCGGCCGCTCAATTATTAATATGCTTCGTAAGGAGCTCGCGAGTGAAAAGGATTTCCATTGGATGGAAGTTCTCTTCGCATTGCTTCGCCGTTACCACAACACGCCTTTGTATCATGGCCTTTCTCCAAATGAAATTGTCTTTGGACGAAAGAAGTGTTGGTGGAACATGCCGTTGAATAATCCTCGCCCCTGTAAAGATGCTTCGCTGTTTTTGGACGAAGTCCAACGAGCAGATAAATCTGTGTCGAAATTAATCGAGAAGCATCAGGCTGACTGGCTTTGGGTTCAAAATCAAGGTCGAAAAAACCCCCACAATTTTGAAGTCGATGATCGAGTTTGGCTTCGAAAATCCGAAACCACCCTGGACGGAGATGATAAGCTTCTTCCCTTGTGGGAGGGGCCATTCGCTGTTACAGCGCGTCTTGGTGAGAACAGGTGGAGGATTCGTGTGGATGTCAGCAGGGAAATTGACGTTTCGGGCGATCGCCTCAAGAGAGAGATCCCCTCCCCCAAGGATCGGGTTAAACCCCTTTTTTGGACTGCGAAACATTTGTCTGATCGGGTCATCGAAGGGGGGAAGTATGAACTCAAGAGGATTGTTGAAGCAAGACGTGACGCCAAGGGCGAATGGGAATTTCTGTGTGAGTGGAGGGGCTTTGATTCCAGTCACAACAACTGGGAACCAGCCCAATCTTTTGTCCATGGATACACCAAGGGGTTCATTGACTTCCTCAAGAAGCACCCCGAAATTGGCGTACTCCTGACAGACTGTTTGTCGAAACCAGACAGACAAGTGGAGAGCGACGGAAAACGACCTGTGGTGAATCGAGATCCAGCCTTTTACGGCCCTCAGCAGCCACATTCCAGGGCTGATCCGTCGATCCCCCCTCCTGCGGTCAGGCCAGCCCAGGAGCCAAATGAGGACCAAGCTTCGAGTTCGGCCGCTGATTTGCAGCGCCCAAGCCGTACGAGGGCCAGGCCAGACAGGTTGGTGGTCACATGTATTCGTGCTTGGCCGAATTGAGGAAGCCATCCTACCACATTCTGCTCAATCCACTGTTCATTCTTTCTGTTTATGTCATGATGTGGATAACTGCGAATGTTTGATAATTTGACGTCAATCAATCCATTTTTCTTTGGTCTCCGTTCGGTAACGTATCGAAAGTCGAAAGCCGAAAGCCACGGAGTGTGCTGCCGTGTTCAGAAAAAACCAAACTCAGGCTTAATTCAGGCAGATTCGGGGTAATCTTGTCTCTGTTGGTCTGTGCATCTTTGGAATTTGGCTACTCGTGCAGATGGAAGCAAATGTACATAATCAAAACACCGCCCGGTGACATTCACCCCTACAGGCACCCCCTGTAGTACTGGCTGCACCAGATGCGACGCCAGGGACTCAGATCTCACCTTCATTTGCTGTGATGCTGACGCCAAAGTCCAGATTCAGATCCAGGATCCTCAAATTTGCCTTGAATTTCTCAGGTTTGTCCATCATTCTGCCACTGTTGTACGAAACCCAGACGTCAATTGTTCAGACAACCTTCAGATAGGAGCTCTAGGGACTTCTAAAAGCAACCTCTGAAGTCCGTAAGCTTCGTTGTATTTTTGGCACACGCCAATGTGAGCTCAATCCGACCTGAAACTGTCGAAAATGGTGAATCCAAGTGTCTTGTGGGACTCCATCGAAAGATTGGCCTTGTCCAAGTCGATTGACACCACCGCCACTGTAAATTCGGTGTCTCTCAGTTATATACTGTCAGTAAAGCGCCTTCAGCGAACCTTCGGCGCGTTACATGCCAAGGATCCAGGGCCAGCATGTCCCATCATGATGCATCATCACATGATCCACATTTTCATAGAATCTGTTAGATGCTCGCGAACCAACGTGCCGGAAAGCACAATTGAGCTGAATAAACGACAATATATATGTACTTTAGTCTAAACGAAAGTGTTAGTAGTTTCAGTTCCAGACATTCCGCTTCATTTCACCTCCATCTTAGGGAATTTCCTCATTTTAGGACAATTCAGATTGATTTCCTTGTCATCTCTTCACATTCCTCGAAGATCTGTTTAGATCTAAGTGCACAGAAAAACCTCTCTACCTTCAATGGTGCACTTAGGGTCTGTAGAATTCATTTGTATTTGTTTTACCTCTCTGTGACTGTTTAATCTCCTTCATCTTTGCTCCAAATGAATGCTGAATCTTGTGATCATCCACCAGATGTGCCAAATCTGACGCACATGCTGCACTTTTCAGAACGAGAAAAGCGGGAATAACACGATGTAGAGTTCGGCGAGGACACCGTAGCGTGCCCGCGACAGCGAAACTGTGCCAGAGCGCTGAGATGTCACTCCAATTCTTGATCCCCCCACTCAATCCACCAATAATCTACCTCATTCTCAACCAATGCATGGTTTGGTATCAATTCTTGATACGTTTACATGCTTTTTACCCCTTAACCTAATGTTTTACTGCACGGAGGACTGTTCGTCACTTCTCATTCTGTCTCATTTCAGGTTCATCCAGCCTGATTCAGTGCCAATTCAGCCCAAATCAGGTCAGATCAAGCAGATTTCGCCCCATCGAGGCTACATTTCTATTTTTTTCTGGGACTTACCCGCACTACGTTCTTCGTTGACGTAGCGACACACCCCAGTGTGTTTTTGGAGGGGGAGTGTAAGTGCGGCTAGCCCCATCTGCTCAGATTTTCAGACATTCTGCCCAGATTGGCTACATTTTGGTCATTTTCTTTGCTTCGGCGGAATCGCCGCCTCGCAGCTCAGTCTCAGGATATTTCCTATATATTTCTGATATGCCGGATTTGATTCCGCGGTCCATTCCCCGTAAATCCGCCGCGGTCCGCTATTTTAGCTGGAATCGCCATTTGCCGCTGACGCGCGCTCGCGGGCCAGATCGGCCAAACATTTTTACATAATTGGATTATTTAAATCTTTTCAGACAGTTTTGGACACTCAGATGTATTTAGAATAATTCGCATCAATTTTCTTCATAGACTGGGATTTTCTGCCGGACCACAATCAGCATGGACCTTGCTTCAGTTGTTGCTGCTCTCGCCTCTGTTGGTGTCCGAGTATCCGGTTCTACCTCCAATAACAACATCCAGGGAGACTCCTCGCGTGCCTGCCCCACTGGTCTTGCCGGCCCCGAGCCCTCCGGCACCCTCAACGACCCAGGGCAGCACTTTCACGCATTTGTCTTTCGTGATTTCCCAATCGGATTTATTTAAATTATTTCGAATGATTTCACGATGTGTCATTAATTGCGATGAATGCGCATTGAGATTTTATGTCTGCTCCATTTTTGTAGACCGGGTTTTCGTACTCTTCATATCTCACCATGGAGTTCAAAGGACTTACAAGTGCTTCGCATATGTCGCTCCAAGAGGCTGGATATGGGTCTGAAGAGGGTCAGTTGGGTTCGGAGATATCAGGGGCAGTGTCGGGCGTTACGACCCCTGGGGCATCAAGGCTACAGGCTTCGCAATCACAAGAAAGATCAACCACTATGCAGCGGTTACATGGTAGCAGAGGAAATCATGACTCTGCTTCTGGAATCTCCACGGACACTCTTAGATCATCGGACTTTAGCGGGGCTATTACTCCTTCTGGGTCGCTGCGTGTTCCCCCTGAGGTTACCTTCGTAGCATCTCCCCAACAAACCGAAGATCAACCATCAGAGTGCCCTTACTGTGGCCATAGGCATTGGCCTGGAGTTCATACTTGTGCTGATTGTTGTGTGAACGCCCCACCCAACCTTAAACCCGGTCGAGAATCTCCCTCCTCGAGGGAATCTGGTTCCTCCTCTCACGCTTTGCCTGATCTGGAAGACAGCAGCAGCGAAGGAGAGCAGTCTGGTACTGGAATTAGTGGTGATTACTGGGAAAACCACTTCCAGCAGATCTGGAATGAGGAAATTCTGCACAGGCAGAATTGGCTGCTGGCGGAGGCGGGCTATCGTGGCCGCCTGAGGGACTGGTTCCGGGCGTCGTGCCAGTTCATCAGGGACAGCGGCCGCCTGCGATTCGACGCCCAGCTGCAGGAACAAGAGGATTGGGAAGAGCTGCTGGACCAGTTCGACCACCAGGCCGCCGTGATGGTGCAGATGGCCATCATCGCCGAGGAGAGACGCCAGAATGTGCGTCAGCACGCTGGTCCGTCGGGCGCCTGGGGTCGACACGACGAAGACGTCGACGAAATGAGGTGTGATTCGACACATTCTCACCTCTCCAGGGAGCAACGGTCCAAGCTTCCTGACTCCAACTCCAGTGTTGACAGCTGGGTTGATGAAGTCAGAAGCAAAGGAAAGGGTACCAGATGTCCATCCTGTGGCGAGTGCGCCAAAGACTGCTCCTGTCGACGACAGATTTCGTCGCTGGAAACCAGGGTGAAGGAGCTGAAGAAGGCCGCCAAGGAGAAAAAGAGAAATGATGACAGCAAGTGGAAGGAGATGGAACAGAAGTTGGAGAAGCTTACAGATCTGGTACAAAATCTGAGCACTACTGGGCTCTCTGGACCAGCACCTACAATGGCAAGCCACCCAGCACCTACCTCCTCAGCTGCACCCACATCCACGCCTTACGGCGTTCCACATTCTCCAGCACCCCCAGCTTTTACTGGCCACCATCCAGCTTTTACTGGAATTTCTGGTATCCCCCCTACTGGAATTACAAGTCCTATTGGGTTCAATCTGGGTACCGAAGGAGGAGAATCTTCGTCAGGGAAGTCTGTACTGTCCGTGGGTACTGTCGGAGATATTGATGGAGAAGCAAGGACCACCGTGAAGGAGCGATCAATGGCCTTGAAGAAGAAGGACCGGCAGCAAAAAGAAAATGAGGCCAAGATCAAAGAAAAGCAGAAGAAATTGAAGGAGATGAGACTGCATCAAGCCCAACCGACGCCGTTCGTGCAGCCTACTGTGGACCAGGCGTTGTTGGCGTCCGCAATTGCGCAAGCACAGGCAATGGGAGGCGCTGCAGTCAATCCAGTGTTCGTCAATCCGGTTGGCACAGCCACAAATTTCAACCTGAACCACTTGCTGAACCCTTTGCATATGAGGCTGAGAGGGTCAGTAATGAAGCAGCCGAAGTTCTCAGGGCACCCAAATTACTGGGCGTCCTTCGAGAGGCAGTTCATGGTGTGGCTGCAGACGGAGAAGCTGGACAAGGAGCTCTGGATCCTTGGGTTGATGGACTGCTTGACTGGCAAGCTCAGGGAAAGTACCTACAATCTTTATGTCGAAAGACAAAATCAAGGGAACCCCCTGACTTACGAGGAGCTGTACCGCAGTCTGAAGAAGAAAGGCTCTCGACTTCCTGAAGATCATTACAGGAACCGCCTGGAGAACTTCAGGGCGATCGAGAAATTGTTTCTGGAAGAAATTCAAATTGCAAGGCAAGATTGGGAGTTTTTGGTGCAAGAGGCGGAGAACTCTGGAGAAGGACTTTCTGAAGGCGAAATGAAGAAGATCCTCCTGAGCAAGCTCACGCCGGAGACCAAGCAGAAGATCAGGGACTCTCAGGCGGACCAAAAAGTCCTGGGCAACTGGGTTGAAGTCCGAGGATTGCCAGAAACTTTGGGAAAAATGGCTGTTCGTGAGTTGCTACACTCTATCGGTGCTACTGGATTGAAGGACATTACTATTCGTGAGGGCAGATGGAGAGTTGGTTTCCACGATTCTGAACAGTCGGAGTTTTTCTGCAGTATGGTGGATGGAAAAGTGAAGTACAAGGGAACAGTTTTGAGGGTACGACCGTGGATCTTCAGTTATGGAGTCGAGCAGATCTGGGACCAACTTGAAAAGTATGCAAACTTGGAACGCCAGAAGTCCCAGGATGCACATGGCTTCGGAGGCAAGGTCAACGCCGTTGGTGAGAAGGGATGCTCTGTGTGCATTGCCCTTGGAAAAGAAGGTCGAGCGGCGACTCACACGACCGCGGATCACAGGTGGACGCCCTCAGATCTCAAGACAATTCAGTCCAAAATGGATGGAAAGGGAAATTCTCCCAAAAATCCCCAGCAGGATGGAGCACGAGATGCTGACCAGCATGGAAGGGGAAAGGGTAAAGGGCAGTCCAAAGGAAAGAACAGAGACTGGACACCAAAAGATTACTCGCAGCAAGGCGGAGATCCAAGCGACTCAAGATGGACCGATGCTGGTGAAAAAAATGGTGGAAAAAATGGCCGAAAAGGTGGAAATGGCAAGGGAAAGTCCGGGAATCAAGATGATTCCAAGGTGAATGGCAACCCCCTGTACGCGGAGACGCCAGCGAACAAGACCTTCGGCAACAACAAGGATACTGGAGGTCGAGGCAAGGGCAGATCCAACGAATCCAACCCAAATTCCAACACCTCCAACAACAAAGGTCAAGGTGGTAAGAAAGGTGGTGGTGGAAAGTCATTTGGTGGTCGTGGATGTGGAAAACGAGTGAATGCCGTCGAAGTGAAGCCGGTTCGGACCCCCGTGGCCATCTTGGGGTCACTTGGGGTGTGCATCTATGTGCCGGCAAGCCGCCATTGGCTGATATCATACTCTCCCATCCACCTGACCTAACCCGATGTGATAGTGTGATAGGTTTGGCCATTCCGGCTATGAGCGGCCATATTCAGAACCGAGGCGCCGCCAGCGGAGATTTATATATCGGAATATCAGGAATCAACAGGGTTTTATTATCGTAATGTTTCCGTAATTTTTCAGCCTTTCGTTCTGATGGTCAATGTATCGGCGACTGTCAGTTGGCTCGCGATTTTGCGTTAACCGATTGGTTAACTGTTATTTCCAGATATTTTGGCGGATATTCCGTTGAAGGGTCAGATTTCATCAGCAAAGGGTTCGTTGCTTCTGCAATCTTCTAAATAAGCACTCAAAATTTTAATCTGAATTTTTCGCGATGTCGAAATCGGATTTTCGACTTCGACATCGCCGCACTTGATTTTGTCGTCTTCGAGTGGTCATACTCTTTTCCCTATGCCCGAATCAGGTTTCCCTTATACTTGCCACCCATTTGACTTGGAGATATAAGGGAAACAAAAGCGAATCGTGGGACCACTTTGAAGGGCCATATCTACGCGCGAGTGTGAGGAAAGAGAATAAGGAAGGTTGGGTTGCAAGCGCATTGGTCTCAAGTTAATTTAGAAAGCATCAAAGCCTTTGGTGTGTACACATGCCCGGTGTAGCAAGGAATAATGGTCAAGAGGGTATAAAGTGATATATAACTCTTGGACCGTGCAACCGAATATTTTAATGCGACTTTCGAGTGTACCGCATGAGTGTTGGGGTTGCATAGATATTTTCTTTGGGTTCCTACGTATTTTTAACGTGAAGTTACGTCCATGGAGGGACATGGCATATCATGGTGGGAGCCACTTTTCGAGGGTATGTTTTATATGCATGGTATATGTCTTGATATGCTCACGCCCATGTTATATATCTTCGTGTGGCCGAAGAGATGGGGAGCCACACGTGACAAGGGCTTTGCCCATGTCCCAATTGTGGAATTCAAAGCGCTAGACTAAGTCTACCGCATATGTATTGCTCATGGTATGTTAGGCAAAGAGATCCATGAGTGCACTCCCATTTTCATGGGGCATGTAGATATGAGTGGTGAAGGTATCTCCATGCGCCCGATTGGGGATCCAAGTGGGGGAATTGTTCGCAAATGGTTCCAATCATTTGTGTATTGAACCATGAGCGGATATCATGGGTGAGCATAGAGATGTACTATCATGAAAACTTTGTATTTGGTCATATTTTCGTGTTTTTGACCTCAATTTTTGCTCATTTTTGTATTTTGTGTGCTCAACTGGTCGGCAAACAGCAAGAAGCCTATGGAGAGTCGAACCATGGTATGTTGTTCATATGTTGGCATATGCTTTGGGATTGAAAACCACCATATGCCGGATCGAGTACTCCATTTGGCTTGGCGCACGAAGGATCACAAGAATTGGTCTCAAGATCACGGGCTGACTTGGGCAGTGCGTGGCGCCCATATCCGAAGGGGTTTCGAGGGTAAAATGGGGATGTACATGGGCATTAGCTTTTGGTCTCTATCCTCCATGAATACTAGACTTCGATTCCATACATGCTTTGAGCCTTTGGATAAGTGGTAACTTCAATTTTGAGCATATATGTGATATATGGCCAATATGGTGTGAATTGGCAGTTTTTTGGCAGGTTATGAGTTCAAACTCATGGGGCATATCTCCAAGCCCATTCGACTCCAAGTCCAGCCAAGGTTATGTCAGGGTAGGGCATGGTCCTGAGTGCAACTCTAGGCCATGACACGCCACCGCCCCTATTGGGCTAGGATTTAGAGGCTTCGGAGTGAACACATTTTTGGGGTTTGTGTAATGACTTGTGACACATGGCATTCAGCCATCTCATTTGACCTGGTTCAGGGCAATATGTTGGTGAGTCAAGGGAAGGTCTTGAGTCCAGGGAATGAGGGGGTTATGGCTGTGAATGTGTATGTTTACCTCTTTCCCCAACTTTGCTATATTTGTGTTCATATGCCAATTTCAGGGCTTTCTTCCTTGGTGCAATTCTTGTACATGCCCGCCACCGTGGGAATACCGGTGTGCTGAACGGAAGCCCGCAGCCTAATTTGGATTGTGAATTGGGTTATTGCTGTATTTGTGGGATCTGGTTGCCATTCAGGGTTGAAGGAGGATTTTATTTTCTATATTTTTGGATTTGGAACCTTGGATTTTGAGCAATGCAATCGTTGATCAGGAGCAAATCGGCAGGGGTTACAGGCGGAAGGGGCACAGCGGGGGCCGGTCCTGGTAGGGACCTTCTTTATGGTAGCAGAGAGCCAAGGAGGATCGGGAACCCACCGCTCTCGTTCCGAGAGTACAGGTCTCAGCACGACGGGTGCTGGGTCTGTTATGGCAAGGGAAACAACCATGCACACGACCATCGTCAGTGCAAGGTGTATGAGGCGGACAAGAAGGCCTACTTCGCTGCTCACCCCGAGAAGAAGCCCAAGGAGCAGCGGATTTCCGATTGGAAGGCGAAGGGCGGAGACGGGGGAAAAGGCCAAGGCAAAGGCCAAGGAAAAGGCGGAGGAAGAGGCTATGGTGGTGGACCTGGCCAAGACCGACGAGTGAGGTCGATCGAGGAGGTTGCTGAGGACATGTTGAGGACGTTGGAGGAACTCAAAGCCCAGCAACGTGGTGGACAAAGTCCTGGCGGATCGCAGCCGGAAGGGGCTGCGGGAAGCCAAGTCTAGAGGAGCCCCCACGGGAGTGGGACCTCAGAGGTCTCTCCTCCGAAAATCAGTGGAATCCCAGAGAAAGCGAAGGCACATCGGGTGCCGAAGAAGGCTCCAGAAGAGCCAAAACCACTGAGTTTCGCCACTCCCAACCCCTGGAGCGCCCTGCCAAGGGAAGTACATGTGGGTACGGGACATGGCAAAAAGGAAGGAGCGACCACGGAGAGCCCCGTGGACGGGGAGGACCAACCCAAGATCTACACCATCCGTGACCATACCCTTGAAGTCCTGATGCACCCGGACGTGCTAGAGTTGCATGCCGTAAGAGTCGTCCATACACCTCATGGCGACGAGCGGCAGTTGCACTTGAAAGTGCGAGTACGGTGCGGACGAGAGGAGAAGGTGGTGGATGTGTTAGTGGATACGGGTGCCCAGGTGAGCCTGGTCCGGAGAGGGTTGTTCAAGGAGGAACTCCTGCAGCCCAGCCGGAGACCGGTCCGCCTGAAGGTCGCCAACGGAGATCTAATGGGTGGTGGCACCCCTGAGGCCACTATCAGTATGGAATTCCCGGAGCATGAGCGCTTGAACCGCCCTGATCAGGCGAAGAGAAGCACTCTATCCGGGAACTTCTATGTGGCCGACATTACCGATTGGGATATGATCATGGGGTATGACTTCATGGTGGCCAACGCCATCGGAGCCCTTCCCCATCGTGCAACGCTGGTCCGGGAGGATGATGAATGCCTAACATGGCTGTCCAAGGACTATGCATGCGGATCATCCGAATGGAATGCTGAGGAAGAGGATCAAATCGTCCGAGCGGTGCAAGCTGTGGGTGCCAAGTCCAGAGGAGACCGTGGAGTTCAGCTCACGGAGTATGGAATGGCGCCGCAAGTGTACGCCAGGATGATTCAGACGCTGGGAGCTGAAGCGCCCGAGACGGACGTCTTCGCTTCCCGGGATGCCCCACTTTTGCGGAAGTGTAGGAGGCATTGGCATCGAGGAGACTCAGCCTGGCACAGGCATTGGGGTATGAAGGAGTGGGGGCCCATGTATTGGCATGGCTCCCTGGATAACACCAGACGTACTGTGGAGAAGATCGTCGCGGATAGGGCGAAGGGGATCCTGGTCATAACCGGCATAGGATCCACCCCATGTCCGCTGGAGGGTCTCAAGTCGACGCTGGACTGCATCACCCTGAACGAGATGTCATTGGGGCCAGAAGAGGAGTTGTTCATCGACGCCAAGGGTGTATCAATGCCCTCCCCGGGTCAAGCGTGGGGTACCAAGGCTTTCCTGGTGGATGGGGCGCAAGCCCAGCCCACGGGTGATGAAGCATTCATCCGTAGGGTGGAGGCGGTGCCCATGAAGGTCCAGTTTGAGCCCAAGGAGGGGACGGATCAATCAGTGGATGGCATCGACATCCTGTCTCACTCTGAGATCCATGACGTCGAAGGTCATGTTTGAGCCCAAGGAGGGGACGGATCAGCCTATTGATGGCATTGACGTCCTGTCCCACGCCGAGATCGACGACGTCGTCAACTACATGCGGATGGGGATGCACGACCGTGTGACAGCCAAGAAGAGGCGGGCCATGGTCACATCTCCGCATTGGTGGGATGACAAGATGTTGGTCACCGGCAAGTACGAGAAGGATGAGCTCGTGGCGAGGGTCATGGATCACATCGCGGACCAATACGATGATCCGGTTGGGTCGGACCCACCAACGTGGGGTTTTCCAAGAGTGGGAACCGGTAGCGACGAGCACCAGCCCGAGGCCGCAAATTTTCGAAGATTATCGGTGGGAGTCGAGACCAACGACGATGAAGACGGCATATCGGACGAGGAGAAGTCGGACTCGGACCCAGAAGAGGCCTATACCCCAGTGCGGTCGGTTGTATCGATACCAAAGCAAGCGGCTGAAGAGGCCCAGGAGAACCCGAAGGTCGCCGAGCTGAAGGAGAGGCTGATCAAGGCCTATCCGCGGCTATTCAGTGGCGTCGCCAACAAGAACCCTCCAGATCGTGGGAGGTTTGGCACAGCGAAGATCAAGCTGAAGCCGAACCCCAAGATCTATCGTCATCGGGAGTACCAACTTCAGGGCGATCGGGCCGAGGCCATGAAGAAGCTGTTGGCCGAGTTCATTGAGCGGGGATGGATCGAACCCTCCGACAGTGAGTGGGCCAGCCCAGCCTTCATCGTGCCCAAAAAGGAGAAGGGCGAGTGGAGGTTGGTGGTTGATTACAGAGGTTTGAACGAGCAGACCGAGCACGACTCGTACTCGCTTCCCCTGATCGACTCCATCCTCCAAAAACAACAGAAAAAGCGGATCTTCACGGTGTCAGACCTGAAACATGGTTATCACCACACAGAGAACATGACTGAGGATGAGCTCATCGACGCGCATGAGAAGGATCTGCGCCGAGTGCTCAGTGAGTTGGACAAGCACAACATGGTGTGCAAGCCCACCAAAGCCTCACTCTTCGTGAAGGAAGTGGAGTTCGCGGGTCACGTGGTTGGTCACGGGCAACGCCGTCCCATGCCTGGGAATCTGGCGTCCCTGCACCACGGGGAGAAGCCCCAGACCATCAGCGAACTCCGATCCTTCATGGGGTTCTGCAATTACTATTCGGGCTATGTCCGGATGTATGCAGAACTGTCGGGGCCGCTGCACAAGATGCTGCAAGTGGGCAAGTTTGATGGCCGGAAGGGGAGCAAGAAGAAGCTTGCCTGGACCCCTGAGGCTGAGGATGCGTTCAGCCGCCTGAAGGAGCGACTCCTGGGGCAGTTGGGGCTGTTCCTGGTGGACCCGAACAAGGGATTCGTGCTACGGACGGACGCCTCGGACTATGCCGTGGGGGCAGTCCTCGAGCAAGTCCGGGACGACGGGACTCATGTTCCCGTGGCGTTTTGGAGCAGGATCCTGGCCGAGGGCCAACGCCGAACATGGACCGCGAGGGAGAAGGAGACATACGCCATTGTATGTGCGCTCAGGAAGTGGTCTGGCCACATCGGACTGCAGCCGGTAGTGGTTTGCACGGACCACCAGTCCCTACAGAGCTGGCACAAAGAGCATGTCGACACCCCCTCAGGACCAGCGGCTAGGAGGGCCCGATGGCACGAGACGTTCGCCAAGTTCGACCTCAGCGTCGTGTACGTCCCGGGGAAGGACAACACTGTGGCAGATTGCCTCAGTCGATGGGCCTACCCCGCGGGCAAGGCGTGGATGGACATATCCAGCCATGGCGACGCCGAGGAGACCGAGGAGGCCAAGCGCATCATCGAGATGGAGAAGGTCATGGAGCAAGAGGGGGTCAAGTGTTTTGTGGTGATGGCAAACCGTACGGACCTGGCTAAGTTCCGGGGCGCCCGAGTCCAGGCTATTCGAGAGGAAACCCTCGAGTAATGGATGGTGGCCCCTGTAGAGCTAGTCAGGTCGGTGCTCACAGAGGACTGGTCGGATGACTACGCGGCATCCGAGCACTGGAGCAAGTACTGGAATGCCGTGAGCGCCCCGTCAGACGACGAATGGCCCGAGGGCTTGACTGAGGATGGGGACAAGTTGTTCCTCAAGGACAAGCTGCTGGTGCCCGAGAACCGAGTGGAGGAGCTCATTGACCATTGGCACAACGCCCAGCTCATGCATCCTGGCCGAAACAAGATGCAGCAGGACCTGGAGTGGCGTTTCAAGTTCCCTCCGGGGTACTACGCCGTCCTGGATAGGTACTGCAGCGACTGTGCCGTGTGTCGGGCCACGAAGAGCCCCAACCACTCCACAGCGGGCAACCCGGTGTACACGGCTATACCGGAGGCCCCTATGCGGTCCGTGGCCATGGATGTATTCGCCATGCCTGAGGTCACCGTGGAAGGAGAGACCTACGACTGTGTCATCCTGGCGATGGATAGGCACAGTGGGTATATCGTGGCGGTCCCTGGCAAGAAGTCCAAGAAGAAGGACAAGAAGGACAAGCATGGAGTGGGGCTGCAGGCCAAGACCGTCGCTAATGCCATGATCAGGCATTGGCTGACGATTTTTGATGTCCCAGCTGTCATCTGCAGCGATTGGGGCAGTCAATTCGTGGGGACGTGGTTCAAGACGATGTGCAAGCACATGGGGATTCGGCACGCCAAGTCCGTGGCGTACCACAGCCGGTCGAATGGCCGTGCTGAGGTGGCCGGGCGGCAGATGTTCGAGAAGTTCCGCCAGCTGCACATTGACGAACCGGGCCGGAACTGGTATAACTCGCTGTGGAGGGTGCTCCAAGCGTATCACGACCTTCCGGGACCCACTGGACTGTCGCCCCATCGCATCCTGTTCCTACGGGATCGAGTGTCACGCACTCTCCCGTGGTTGAACCATGGCAAAGTGGCCCGGGATGCGAACGCTATGATGGCTGAGGCGGACGACACGGCGGCCAAGGTGTGTAAGGCACTACAGGACGAGCATGACAAGAGGGCCAAGTACTTCAAGCAGGGAAAAGTCCAGAAGTATGCTCTCCAAGACACCGTGTGGGTGGAGCGGCACCACAAGGATGTCCTGTCCAGGCATCGGCAGGCATCTTGGTATGTGCCGGGGGTAATCGTGCGGAAGGTCGGGCAGGATGTGTACGCAGTTCGTGTGGGGGATAACAAGATCCTGGACCGCGACCATACCCAGCTTCGTCCCCGAGCACCAGACCCCAGCGGACGTCCCGTCACCTTCGAGTTCACGGCCGGCGATGTGGACTCGGACGACGAGGGTGAGGACGACGACTTCACCGCTGAGAAGATCCTGGCGGACAAGCCGGACCCGGGGACGCCTGGGGGTAGGCTTTATAAAGTCCGTTGGAAGGGTTTCGCCGCATCCAGGGATTCGTGGGAGCCTCCGAGCAGTTTTGTGCCGAGGTACACCACGGTCTGGATGGACTACCTAAAGAAAAAGAACATTTCTTTGGATGTCAAGGACGTGTTGGTCCACTTGGTAGCTGCTGTAGCACCATAATGGATCCCCCTTGGCATTTTGTTTGTTTCTGTGCTTGGGGAGACAAGTGAGGGCGTTCATCCGGGGATTTTTCGGCCTTGATTGGCCATATACCCCCTTCACTCGATCTCCACGTATATATTTCACTGTGGTATACTTATTTAGGTCGACCGACGACGTTTTTCTATCTTTGATCCCCTTGGTCCGTGTTGTAGATCAAGTGGAGACCGGATATGGCGTAGGGCGCTGAGTATCAGTGTCCTCACCCCTCCCTTGGGGCATGGGGGACGCCTACGACGTGTGTGGGGCCTCCATGTGTCCTGGGGACATGGAGGGGGGGGTTGGAGCCCATTGGGGTCCTCCCGTCCTCTCTTCAATGACTTCCGAGCGGTAACAAGGCTCTGAGAAGGGGGGTGAAGCCGGTTCGGACCCCCGTGGCCATCTTGGGGTCACTTGGAATGTGCATCTATGTGCCGGCAAGCCGCCATTGGCTGATATCATACTCTCCCATCCACCTGACCTAACCCGATGTGATAGTGTGATAGGTTTGGCCATTCCGGCTATGAGCGGCCATATTCAGTACCGGGGCGCCGCCAGCGGAGATTTATATATCGGAATATCAGGAATCAACAGGGTTTTATTATCATGATGTTTCCGTAATTTTTCAGCCTTTCGTTCTGATGGTCAATGTATCGGCGACTGTCAGTTGGCTCGCGATTTTGCGTTAACTGATTGGTTAACTGTTATTTCCAGATATTTTGGCGGATATTCCGTTGAAGGGTCAGATTTCATCAGCAAAGGGTTCGTTGCTTCCGCAATCTTCTAAATAAGCACTCGAAATTTTAATCTGAATTTTTCGCGATGTCGAAATCGGATTTTCGACTTCGACATCGCCGCACTTGATTTTGTCGTCTTTGAGTGGTCATACTCTTTTCCCTATGCCTGAATCAGGTTTCCCTTATACTTGCCACCCATTTGACTTGGAGATATAAGGGAAACAAAAGCGAATCGTGGGACCACTTTGAAGGGCCATATCTACGCGCGAGTGTGAGGAAAGAGAATAAGGAAGGTTGGGTTGCAAGCGCATTGGTCTCAGCTTAATTTAGGAAGCATCAAACGCCTTTGGTGTGTACACATGCCTGGTGTAGCAAGGAATAATGGTCAAGAGGGTATAAAGTGATATATAACTCTTGGACCGTGCAACCGAATATTTTAATGCGACTTTCGAGTGTACCGCATGAGTGTTGGGGTTGCATAGATACTTTCCTTGGGTTCCTACGTATTTTTAACGTGAAGTTACGTCCATGGAGGGACATGGCATATCATGGTGGGAGCCACTTTTTGAGGGTATGTTTCATATGCATGGTATATGTCTTGATATGCTCACGCCCATGTTATATATCTTCGTGTGGCCGAAGAGATGGGGAGCCATACGTGACAAGGGCTTTGCCCATGTCCCAATTGTGGAATTCAAAGCGCTAGACTAAGTCTACCGCATATGTATTGCTCATGGTATGTTAGGCAAAGAGATTCATGAGTGCACTCCCATTTTCATGGGGCATGTAGATATGAGTGGTAAAGGTATCTCCATGCGCCCGATTGGGGATCCAAGTGGGGGAATTGTTCGCAAATGGTTCCAATCATTTGTGTATTGAACCATGAGCGGATATCATGGGTGAGCATAGAGATATACTATCATGAAAACTTTGTATTTGGTCATATTTTCATGTTTTTGACCTCAATTTTTGCTCATTTTTGTATTTTGTGTGCTCAACTGGTCAGCAAACAGCAAGAAGCCTATGGGGCGTCGAACCATGGTATGTTGTTCATATGTTGGCATATGCTTTGGAGTTGAACACCACCATATGCCGGATCGAGTACTCCATTTGGCTTGGCGCACGAAGGATCACAAGAATTGGTCTCAAGATCATGGGCTGACTTGGGCAGTGCGTGGCGCCCATATCCGAAGGGGTTTCGAGGGTAAAATGGGGATGTACATGGGCATTGGCCTTTGGTCTCTATCCTCCATGAATACTAGACTTCGATTCCATACATGCTTTGAGCCTTCGGATAAGTGGTAACTTCAACTTTGAGCATATATGTGATATATGGCCAATATGGTGTGAATTGGCAGTTTTTTGGCAGGTCATGAGTTCAAACTCATGGGGCATATCTCCAAGCCCATTCGACTCCAAGTCCAACCAAGGTTATGTCAGGGTAGGGCATGGTCCTGAGTGCCACTCTAAGCCATGACACGCCACCGCCCCTACTGGGCTAGGATTTAGAGGCTTGGGAGTGAACACATTTTTGGGGTTTGTGTAATGACTTGTGACACATGGCATTCAGCCATCTCATTTGACCTGGTTCAGGGCAATATGTTGGTGAGTCAAGGGAAGGTCTTGAGTCCAGGGAATGAGGGGGTTATGGCTGCGAATGTGTATGTTTACCTCTTTCCCCAACTTTGCTATATTTGTGTTCATATGCCAATTTCAGGGCTTTCTTCCTTGGTGCAATTCTTGTACATGCCCGCCACCGTGGGAATACCGGTGTGCTGAACGGAAGCCCGCAGCCTAATTTGGATTGTGAATTGGGTTATTGCTGTATTTGTGGGATCTGGTTGCCATTCAGGGTTGAAGGAGGATTTTATTTTCTATATTTTGGGATTTGGAACCTTGGATTTTGAGCAATGCAATCGTTGATCAGGAGCAAATCGGCAGGGGTTACAGGCGGAAGGGGCACAGCGGGGGCCGGTCCTGGTAGGGACCTTCTTTAGAAGCAGGAGAAGAATGGGTTGACGAAGGACAAGTACAGGACGTACAGCCGAACGAAGAAGAAGAATGGCAATAGGGAAGCCAACTTGACCCAAATCCCAACACTGGGGTTGAGTGGCAGGAGACAAAACCCATCAGGGTAGTTGGGGCGGTGGATGGACGCTGCTTGGACCGGCTGGCGCGCTCCTCCGGCCTCCTGTACCCTGCCTGGGTCCTCAGCGCTGTCCGGCGAGGCAAGCAGCGCCAGTTTGTCTGCTGGATCCAGGTCAGATCGACGGATGGCAAGGTTAAACTTGCCAGATGTCTGGTTGACAATGGTTCAGAGGTCAATCTGGTGAGGAAAGCCTTTCTGCAGGAGGATGAGACGAAGATGTCCTCCACCCCTGTCCAGCTGGAGGGAGTCAGCGGACATCGCCTTGACGGTGGCGACAGAGAAGCAGAATTGGCGGTCAGATTGGTGAAACAATCTGTCTGGAGCGTGGAAGAGACGGTCACTGAGGAGTGGTTTGCTCGAAAATTCTATGAAGCCAGCATAAAGTACGATTTATTCTTGGGTCAACCATGGCTTCACGCTCACCGTGTGTCGCCCATGGGACACAGGACGTGCTTCCTCCAGGATCCGTCGACCAGCGACCCGTCTGACCTGTATTATCTGCACCCATATACCAAGAGTATCCACCAATTCAAGGAGAGAAATAAGCTGCATTTTCAGCAAGATGGGCAGGAATGGACAAGGAATCAAGAAGATTTCGACGAAGGAAAGGTGGATTCGTTGAACAGCAAGAAGTGGAAGTCAGTTTGCTATCGAGTGGTCGACAAATGGCGGGACATTCTGGTGGATTATTTTGAAAAGAACCACAATTTTCGTCCTGAAGTTGATGCCTTTGCAAACAAAAAGAATAAAAGATTTCCGAAGTTCTACGACGATGCCTGGAGTGAGGACTGGTCTGAACCTCTTTGGATCAATCCGCCCTTCGACGTTTTTCCTCGTGTGGTGCAGAAGCTGAAGCAATCTGGCGCAAAGGCGATTTTAATTGTCCCCAATTGGCCAAGACAAGAGTGGTTCAAGGACATTATGGACATTTCAGTCGACATTGTCGAGCTACCTCACAAAGGCGTGAAGCTGTATTGCGAAGACAATGGCAAGCCTTTGCCACAGCGTTCGTGGAGCACGTTGGCGTGCTTAGTTGACGGGAATCTGGGAGATTATTGGCAAGATGACAGTGAAATGGGAACAGAAGAGGTTGCATCAAATTCCTCAAGAATCGACCAAATTGAGGTGGATGAAGACGATCGAGAGCGGAATCCCGACGTATCGTCGCGGAAGGAGGGAAGGACAATCGGCGTCCCTCAAGAGAACGCCTCCATCCATTACAATTCGTCCCCATCAGACAAGAATCAAGCCAAAGAAGTCAAGATTTCAAGCAAGAATCAAGACAAATCTCCAAGAATCTCGCCTGAATTGACAGGAATGAAGCTGAATTCGTCCGACCATCCCTTCAAGACATTCGTGGACCCCTTTCATTGGTGGGATCCCACGGAGGAGCGAGCTCTGGTGAGCTTCATCCGCCAACAATGCGACGAAGAAGTTTGGAATGAAGTGGCCAAGAATATGAGACCACGACCAACAATTCGCAAATTGGTGGACATAATGTCGGTGATTAAATGTGGGAATCAGGTCGACGGAGACAAGATATCTGCAAGAAGGGACGCAGTGTTCGAAGATTATCAAGATGACGTGCTGAGTGGGAAGTTGTGGAAAAACCCCCCAATTCGATGTGAAAATGGGGAAGCCAAGATTGACATAATCGAAGGCTCAAAGGTGCACAAACAACGTCCATTCTATCTACACGGCACCAAAGCAGATGCCCTGCGAAAGATTATTGAGCGCAATCTCTATGAGTTCGGATGGTTGGAGGGCTGCATGAGTTCTGAGTGGTGTTCAGCACCATTTACTGTGCCAAAACCCCCACCTGCTGACCAATCCAGCATAGATGCTTGGCGTCTAGTGGTGGATTACAGAGCCCTGAACGCCGCCACAGTACCAGACACGCATCCTCTTCCTTTAATCGAGAAAGAGATCGCCGCAAGAGCCAAAGGCAAGCTCTTTACTGTGTTGGATTTGCGCCATGGCTTTCATCAGATGCCCCTTCGAAAGGAGGATAGGCATTTGACGGCAATGTGCACGCCCTGTGGCACTGTCCAGTGGACTGTACTGCCGATGGGTCTGAAGAATGCGCCGTCGATGTTCCAGAAGATGATGGAGACTATTTTATTTCAGAAGCACAAGTCTCTGGATTTACAAGAATTCTGCAGCATCTACATTGACGACCTTCTGATTGCCACGCCGTTGGGAAACAACTTTGATGAGTGCCTGAAGTTGCACGAAGAACAAGTTCGAAAAGTTCTCGAAGTCCTTCGACAAGAGAAGCTCGTGTGTGGACCCAAGAAGGGCAAGATGTTCCTCCAGAGTGTGGAATTTTGTGGCTCTGTCTTGGAAGATGGGACAAGAAGACCAGCCCCAGGAAAAATGGCTGCCCTGCAGCTCTGGGAAAGGCCTAAAACCATCACGCAGCTTCGTGCCTTTTTAGGCTGCTGCAATTATTACCACGAGTTCCTTCCTCTCTACGCCAAGTTCTCTGGTCCATTGACAGAGTTACTCAAGGTTGGCAAAATAGAAGGAAAGAAGGGATCTCAAGTCAAGCTCAAGTGGACGCCAGAATGTGAAGAGGCATTTACTGGTCTCAAGGAAGCACTGGCGAATGTGGTTACATTAACGACTCCGTGGTTGGATGGAAGACCTTTTTATATTCGTACAGACGCCAGTCGTTACGCCATTGGTGCTACGATCGAACAAGTCGATGACGAAGGTCACCATCATCCTCTGGTCTTCTGGTCTCGCAAGCTTACAACAAGGCAGCGAAATTGGAGTCCAAGGGAACAAGAAGCCTACACAATCCTTTGTGCCTTACGGCGTTATGAAGGTTGGATCTTGGGCCATCGCGTTGAGGTACTGACTGACCACAAGTCACTGGAGAGCTGGAGGACAGAACATGTGGATACCCCTGGTGGACCAGCTGGGAGAAGGGGCCGTTGGCATGAAACTCTCAGCAGATTTGACCTCCATGTGACTTACATTCCGGGTCGCTACAACACAGTGGCGGACGCCCTGAGTCGCTGGGCCTACCCAGCCTCAGAGGCTTACTCCGAAGTGAGTTTTCATGGGACAGCGACAGATAAAGCTGAAGCCATCGAGTTCGACAAGGAGGAACAAGCACTGATCAAGAAACATTGTCTCCAATGTTCGATTAAAAATCGGATGAAGGTGGATTTGGTCAGATGCAAGGAGATTACCAAGGCAGATCAGACTGCAGGAGTTAACTCTGACTCTGAGTCGTCGCTGCCACTCCTGAATGTGTTTCCTACGACAAGATCCAAAGCGAAATCCACGCTCCCTCCACAACAAAAGGACAAGGAAACTTCCTTCCTCTATGTGGATTGGACGAAGATGTACAAGGAGGACAGGTTCTTTGGGTCTGTATACCACAAGTTGAAAGGGGACAAGCCTTACGACTCTGAAGAGACGTCTGATTTCAAAATCCAAGGCGACAAGTTATTTTGGCAAGGACGGATTTGTGTTCCTGATTGTCTGATTGACCAATATGTCAAACATTGGCATCGGAATGAGACAGCCCACACACATTCTCGTGTGCTGGAGCAGGAGCTACGTCACAGAGTGTACACAAGGGACCTCAAGAGTGCCTGTGAACGAGTTGCCAAAGGATGCAAGCAATGTCAGGCGACCATCCCCAAGAATCAAAAGGCAGAAGGACTACTGAAGGGATTACCAATTCCTGAGAGGTTGTTCGACAAGGTGACGGCGGATGTCTTCGAGTTGGGACAAATCCAAGAGGAATGTCTCTACACGAGAAAGCCTATCGATGGGGTTTTGTTAATTCAAGACCGCCACAGTGGCTACATCCAGGTCCTCCCTTGCAACACGAAGCATCTACCCTCTGAAATGGCTGCCAAGTGGACTGCAAGTCAGTGGATGAGTAACTGGGATGTGCCCAGTGAAATTCTGACGGACAGTGGGAAAGAGTTCATTGGGACTTGGTGGGAGAACATGTGTGCCCTATTGGGAGTTCATCACCTTCGTGCCCGAGTCTACGACCATCGAGCTCTCCCTGCTGAACGCGCTGGAAGAATTCTTATCTCCATTCTGAGAAAATTCATGGCGACTGAAAAAGACTACAATTGGTTGGAGACAATTTACTGTGTCTTGAGAAGATACCATCGCACCAAGAATTACACTGGATTAAGTCCGAATGAGTTGGTTTTTGGTCGTGAGAAGATGGGTCCAGGACCAGTGATGTATCATCCAAGGCAGTGCTACGACGCCTCGCAATGGTTTGAAAGGATCAAGGATCTAGAGTCCAAGTGGATCCAAGCCAAAGTGGAAAGTCAAGCAGATTGGTTGAATTTCAAAAATAAGTCAAGAACGCAAGGAAAACCCTTCGAGAAAGGCCAGCAAGTTTGGCTTCGTAAGTCAGACGAGACCCTGAAGGACGACAACAAATTGTTACCTTTGTGGGATGGCCCATTCCAAGTCAAAAGTCAACTAAGTGAGACTACATTCAACATTGAAATTGAGCCAGGCAGGCATCAAGAAGTACATCGAGATCGTTTGAAGGCCGAAGTACCCTGCCCCAAAGGAAGGTTCAAGCCTCTCTATTGGACTTCGAAGTACCTAAGCGACAGGAAGATGGTCACAAGCAGTTTCGAGTTGGAGAAGATTCTTAGGTACAAGAAGAATGCTCGAGGCAAGTGGTACTTTCTGTGCAGATGGAAAGGATTCGGTCCAGAAGAAGACAAATGGGAGCCAGCTTCAAGTTTCATCCATGGGTATACGGATACTTTCATCAAGTTCCTGAAGAAACACCCTGAGATTGACAAAGAGCTCTCGCTGATCAAGGATTGTGTCACCAAGGAAGACTTACAAGCACAAGAGGAAGCTCCAATTGTGGCATCATCCATTCCAGACAAGATCTGATCAGAATTTGAATCGCCGAAACTTTCGAAGAGGTTTACGGTTGACATATACCCTTGGCATGGGGACAATACAGTCCAGACGCATCGTCTATGTGGTTCGACGAACAGATGATGGGACATTCTGGGGTCATCCTGGTCATTCCATCCATCATTCCCATCATGGTCATCATGTGAATCATGTGCTTCATCTCAGATGATTCCAATCCGAAGATCCGAAAGGCCATTATCCTCAACCACGACGACACTATCGCCTTTTGCTGTCGACTGGGCCCCTCTACTCGCCTTGGGAAGGACTCGTTCGAGTTCGTGCTCATTACAGAGATTCTGGCACATGACTGAGTCTGATCCATTTCATGTGTTTGACGGATCTGGTCAGAATGTGATTTCCATCAGCTCTTACATTGAGACAGTTGGTTTCTCTTCCAAACGACCACTGTCAAAGGGCTTATATAGACCAAGTGACGACGATGGTGTTCTTACTTGTGTCGACTCGCTGTTCATCTGTGGATTGTGTTGGAATCCCCCTCAGAATCAGCTGAATTTTGGCAAATTCCCAGTACCAAGCATTGGATGCTTATACATTCTGGGACTATAACGAGTCAATTACCCCTTCTGGCTCATACTGGATTAAACATGAAGCCCTGGGAACAATACTGACAGTGTGGGGATACCCCACTGGGTTTTCTTGGCTATCATTACTTTAAATGATTGGATTTCCATCATGGGATTCATCATCATCCTGAGGATTTGACCTGGATTGGCTATGAATGAGAACTGGATTTCCGTTCAACACTACACACAGTGTCTATCGACATTGAATTGGACCTATTTTGGCTTGCTGTGAACTTCGCCACCCTCAATCCGTGGGCGATTCACTGATTTTGGTCTCAATTCAGGTACATTTTGTACCATAATCTGGCATCTGGTCTCATGACTGCAAATGACACCAGCCAGTTTCACACATCTTGGACTCCATGAAGGGATACCCTATTTTTTTGACGCTCTACGACATGGCGACGCTCGTTTTCTGTTTTCTGGCAGTGGGATGTCAGATCCTGATTTCATCATGAATCATGGATCATGAATCATCATGTACATTCTTCACTCAGACTTTCAATTTTCGAATTTTCGAGCTTGAACGAAGCTTTTTCTGTGTGCCCTGAGGTACCTATACGTTTCATTCAAGTCGATGGCCATCGCGAAGCACAGATCTCAGCACAATTTTGCTCAATTCAGCTCATTTTCACACATTTTGCCTTAGATTAGTCGGTTTTTGGTCACTTTCGCCGTTTCGTTCACTTCACTTGACCCAGCCTGACATACTGGCGTATGTTTTCAGAGGGGGAGTGTAACGGCAGCAGTGACAGCACTCAATTATACACTGATGTGATCAGAATTTCAATGATTCTCAGATGTACATTAGTGCAGTAAATTTTCCGCTTCATTTCATGTTTTCCGTTCGCCGTCAGATGTCGCCTGTGAGCGCGCGTCGAGTCGCATTTGTCTTTCGTGATTTCCCAATCGGATTTATTTAAATTATTTCGAATGATTTCACGATGTGTCATTAATTGCGATGAATGCGCATTGAGATTCTATGTCTGCTCCATTTTTGTAGACCGGGTTTTCGTACTCTTCATATCTCACCATGGAGTTCAAAGGACTTACAAGTGCTTCGCATATGTCGCTCCAAGAGGCTGGATATGGGTCTGAAGAGGGTCAGTTGGGTTCGGAGATATCAGGGGCAGTGTCGGGCGTTACGACCCCTGGGGCATCAAGGCTACAGGCTTCGCAATCACAAGAAAGATCAACCACTATGCAGCGGTTACACCTGCTGCATCTTGTCTCGGCCAGGATGCATGAGCTGGGCGTTGTGCCAATGGTCAATGAGCTCCTCCACTCGGTTCTCGCGCACCAGCAGCTTGTCCTTGAGGAACAACTTGTCGCCATCCTCGGTCAAGCCCTCGGGCCATTCGTCGTCCGACGGGGCGCTCACGGCATTCCAGTACTTGCTCCAGTGCTCGGATGCCGCATAGTCATCCGACCAGTCCTCTGTGAGCACCGACCTGACTAGCTCTACAGGGGCCACCATCAATTGCTCGAGGGTTTCCTCTCGAATAGCTTGGACGCGGGCACCCCGGAACTTGGCCAGGTCCATACGGTTTGCCATCACCACAAAGCACTTGACCCCCTCTTGCTCCCTGGCCTTCTCCATCTCGATGATGCGCTTGGCCTCCTCGGTCTCCTCGGCGTCTCCATGGCTGGATATGTCCATCCAAGCCTTGCCCGCGGGGTAGGCCCACCGACTGAGGCAATCTGCCACAGTGTTGTCCTTCCCCGGGACGTATACGACGCTGAGGTCGAACTTGGCGAACGTCTCGTGCCATCGGGCCCTCCTTGCCGCCGGTCCCGAGGGGTTGTCGACGTGCTCCTTGTGCCAGCTCTGCAAGGACTGATGGTCCGTGCAAACCACTACCGGCTGCAATCCGATGTGGCCAGACCACTTCCTGAGCGCACAAACAATGGCGTACGTCTCCTTCTCCCTCGCGGTCCAGGTGCGGCGTTGGCCCTCGGCCAGGATCCGGCTCCAGAACGCCACGGGTACATGTGACCCGTCGTCTCGGATCTGCCCGAGGACTGCCCCCACAGCATAGTCCGAGGCGTCCGTCCGTAGCACGAATCCCTTGTCTGGGTCAACCAGGAATAGCCCCAGCTGCCCCAGGAGTCGCTCCTTCAGGCGGCTGAACGCATCTTCGGCCTCAGGGGTCCAAGCAAGCTTCTTCTTGCTTCCCTTCCGGCCATCGAACTTGCCCACTTGCAGCATCTTGTGCAGCGGCCCCGACAGTTCTGCATACATCCGGACATAGCCCGAATAGTAGTTGCAGAACCCCATGAAGGACCGGAGTTCGCTGATGGTCTGGGGCTTCTCCCAGTGGTGCAGGGACGCCAGTTTCCCAGGCATGGGACGGCGTTGCCCGTGACCAACCACGTGACCCGCGAACTCCACTTCCTTCACGAAGAGTGAGGCTTTGGTGGGCTTGGACAGCATGTTGTGCTTGTCCAACTCGCTGAGCACTCGGCGCAGATCCTTCTCATGCGCGTCGATGAGCTCGTCCTCAGTCATGTTCTCCGTGCCGGACCCGATGATGATGTCATCCACGAAGGGGTCGGCACAGTCCCGGACAGGACCGAGTAGGTCCTCCATCATGCGCTGGAAAGCAGCGTTGCCATTCTTGGCGCCCATGGGCACCACTTTCCACTGCATGGGCCCCAGCGGCGTCGACATCGCTGTGCAGGGCCTGGAGTCCGGGTGTAGCGGCATCTGGTGATAACCGTGTTTCAGGTCCAGCACCGTGAAAATCCGCTTTTTCTGTTGTTTTTGGAGGATGGAGTCGATCAGGGGGGGCGAGTACGAGTCGTGCTCGGTCTGCTCGTTCAAACCTCTGTAATCAACCACCAACCTCCACTCGCCCTTCTCCTTCTTGGGCACGATGAAGGCTGGGCTGGCCCACTCACTGTCGGAGGGTTCGATCCATCCCCGCTCAATGAACTCGGCCAACAACTTCTTCATGGCCTTGGCTCGATCGCCCTGAAGTTGGTACTCCCGATGACGATAGATCTTGGGGTTCGGCTTCAGCTTGATCTTCGCTGTGCCAAACCTCCCACGATCTGGAGGGTTCTTGTTGGCGACGCCACTGAATAGCCGCGGATAGGCCTTGATCAACCTCTCCTTCAGCTCGGCGACCTTTGGGTTCTCCTGGGCGTCTTCAGCCGCTTGCTTCGGTATCGATACAACCGACCGCACTGCGGTATAGGCCTCTTCCGGGTCCGAATCCGACTTCTCCTCGTCCGATATGCCGTCTTCATCGTCGTGGGGTGCACTTCCCACCGATAATCTTCGGAAATTTGCGGCGTCGGGCTGGTTACTGTCGCTATCGGCCCCCATTCTTGGAAAATCCCATGTCGGCGGGTCAGACCCAACCGGACCATCGTATTGGTCCGCGATGTGATTCATGACCCTCGCCACGAACTCATCCTTCTCGTACATGCCGGTGACCAACATCTTGTCATCCCACCAATGCGGAGATGTGACCATGGCCCGCCTCTTCTTGGCTGCCACACGGTCGTGCATCCCCATTCGCATGTAGTTGACGACGTCATGGATCTCAGAGTGAGACAGGATGTCGATGCCATCCACTGATTGATCCGTCCCCTCCTTGGGCTCAAACTGGACCTTCATGGGCACCGCCTCCACCCTACGGATGAATGCTTCATCACCCGTGGGCTGGGCTTGCGCCCCATCCACCAGGAAAGCCTTGGTACCCCACGCTTGACCCGGGGAGGGCAATGATACACCCTTGGCGTCGATGAACAGCTCCTCTTCTGGCCCCAATGACATCTCGTTCAGGGTGATGCAGTCCAGCGTCGACTTGAGACCCTCCAGCGGACATGGGGTGGATCCTATGCCAGTTATGACCAGGATCCCCTTCGCCCTATCCGCGATAATATTCTCCACGGTACGTCTGGTATTGTCCAAGGAGCCATGCCAATACATGGGTCCCCACTCCTTCAAACCCCAATGCCTGTGCCAGGCTGAGTCTCCTCGATGCCAATGCCCCCTACACTTCCGCAGAAGTGGGGCATCCCGGGAAGCGAAGACGTCCGTCTCGGGCGCTTCGGCTCCCAGCGTCTGGATCATCCTGTCGTACACCTGCGGCGCCATTCCATACTCCGTGAGCTGAACTCCGCGGTCTCCTCTGGACTTGGCACCCACAGCTTGCACCGCTCGGACGATCCGATCCTCTTCCTCAGCATTCCATTGGGGTGATCCGCATGCATAGTCCGTGGACAGCCATGTGAGGCATTCATCATCCTCCCGGACCAGCGTTGCACGATGGGGAAGGGCTCCAATGGCGTTTGCCACCATGAAGTCATACCCCATGATCATATCCCAATCGGTAATGTCGGCCACATAGAAGTTCCCGGATAGAGTGCTTCTCTTCGCCTGATCAGGGCGGTTCAAGCGCTCATGCTCCCAGAATTCCATACTGATGGTGGCCTCATGGGTGCCGCCACCCATAATCTCTCCGTTGGCGACCTTCAGGCGGACCGGTCTCCGGCTGGGCTGCAGGAGTTCCTCCTTGAACAACCCTCTCCGGACCAGGCTCACCTGGGCACCCGTATCCACTAACACATCCACCACCTTCTCCTCTCGTCCGCACCGTACTCGCACTTTCAAGTGCAACTGCCGCTCGTCACCATGAGGTGTATGGACGACTTTCACGGCATGCAACTCTAGCACGTCCGGGTGCATCAGGACTTCAAGGGTATGGTCACGGATGGTGTTGATCTTGGGTTGGTCCTGCCTGTCCATGGGGCTCTCCGTGGTCGCTCCTTCCTTCTTGCCATGTCCCGTACCCACATGTACTTCCCTTGGCAGGGCGCTCCAGGGGTTGGGAGTGGCGAAACTCAGTGGTTTTGGCTCTTCGGAAGCCTTCTTCGGCACCCGATGTGCCTTCGCTTTCTCTGGGATTCCACTGATTTTCGGAGGAGAGACCTCCGAGGTCCCACTCCCGTGGGGGCTCCTCTAGACTTGGCTTCCCGCAGCCCCTTCCGGCTGCGATCCGCCAGGACTTTGTCCACCACGTTGCTGGGCTTTGAGTTCCTCTAACGTCCTCAACATGTCCTCAGCAACCTCCTCGATCGACCTCACTCGTCGATCTTGGCCAGGTCCACCATTATAGCCTCTTCCTCCGCCTTTTCCTTGGCCTTTGCCTTGGCCTTTTCCCCCGTCTCCGCCCTTCGCTTTCCAATCGGAAATCCGCTGCTCCTTGGGCTTCTTCTCGGGGTGGGCGGCGAAGTAGGCCTTCTTGTCCGCCTCGTACACCTTGCACTGACGGTGGTCGTGTGCATGGTTGTTTCCCTTGCCATAACAGACCCAGCACCCGTCGTGCTGAGACCTGTACTCTCGGAACGAGAGCGGTGGGTTCCCGATCGTCCTTGGCTCTCTGCTCTTCTTGGGTCCCAGCTGGCTCCATCTGGACCGATCCTGCCCATGGTTCTTCACGTTGTGCGCCACAAACGCGAAGAAATGGGCCTCCTCGTGATCCTCCCGGGACCCGGTCCAGTGGTCTTGGCCACTTCCACTACCATCCTCCGCGGAGTTGGCCGTGTCCTCCTGGATCTCCCGATGATGGCGGTCTTCTCGGTGGCCTCGTTGTCCATGACCATGTCGATCCTGCACGTGGGCCTCGTTCTTCGCATTGAGCTTCAACTCCACCGTGATGTACTTCACGATCTCGTCCAGGCTCATGCGGGCGAAGATGACTTGCATCCTCAGCGGCTCCCCGCGCCTCCACTCCACTTTGTTGAGGCGCAGCAACCTTTGCCCCATGGAGTCTCCAAACACCTCCACGTACACGGCGTTCTTCAATCCCAACATCCGGTTGGGTTCGCCCAGGTTCCTCCTGAAGAACTCCATGATACCCGCGTGGGTATCCTCTGCCGCCATGATCCTGACCGCCACCCGCTTCTTGGCGCGCTTCTTCTCCTCGTCCTCCACTCTCCTCTTCCAGTGGCCGGGGAGGACGTCCTTCAGGAGGTGGCGGATCTCGCTGGCCTCGTTCCAGTCCTCCACCAGCTTGAGGCATCTGCGGTACTTCCGCAGATACCGGTTCCACTCCCGGACCCGCAAATCACCGCGGTCCAGCGGCAGTGGAATGGACCACAGGTCCTCCAGATTCTGGTTCGGAGCGTCCACCCGCTCCTCATCCTCCAAACACTGGAGGCAGGCCTGCTCCGTACGGATCAATCCTTCCCGGATCTGATCCCGCAGCTCCTCCTTCAGGTCCTGCGCCAGCCGGTGTGGGAATGTCCGGCATACCCACTTGTCCCGCGGCGCTCCCCGCATCTCGCCGACGACCTCCTCGGCGAAATCCTCCCAATCCAGGATGAAGTCATCCAGGTTGGAGGGGTTGCCATCGTAATAGGGGATTTTGATTCCCCTGAGGTCGTCAATCCTGATGGCGTCTCCGACGTCTCCAGCCACCACTCCACCGAGTCGGATACCACCTGTGGCCGGGGGGTGTGAGTACACTCCCCGTACACCCCTCTCCTCCATGTAGTGCGGTCCAGTTGGGCCTGAACCCATGGGGTTTGGAATGCGGGAAGGATTTGCCCCATCGGCCGTCCATATCCCCGTATTGGGGTCCTTCGCCCACAGGTTTCCGCCTGGATGACCTTGACCATGTCCGTCGGCGCTTCCCATGGTTCGCCCCTGCATCATGTGGTTCTCGATCTTCTCTTCCGCATAAACTACCATATTCGTCGTGATCGGTACATCCTGGGCGGCATGGGACATCTGTACCGTCAGGCTCCTCGGGTCCGTGGTTACGTGCCCTTCCCGCATGGACCCAGCCGGTGCCGTGTGTTCCCCGAGCATTGTGGATTCGCTGAACATGGGAACAAACGGCAGCGCACCCGGGTCAACACGCGGAGGCGCGTATGGTGCCTCTGCAGGGCCGCCCATGGGTTTCTCCATGGCGCTCCTGAGGGTCTTAACCCGCTCCACAAGCTCTACCGCGGCCGGCTTTGCCGGGAGCTCCGGACCCGAGGCGAGGGGCTGTAGCTCCTCTAGCCTTTTCAGGCGTCCCGACATGTCCTCCACCAGGTGGAGGAGGCTGTCCACCACTCGCTGCTGCTTCTCCAGGGCCAGCTCCAGATTCTCCCGGTACCGGTCCCGTTCCGCACGCAGCTCCTCCATGTCTTTCTCCGCGGCCGACTGGTCGTCCAGGATCCCCGCGACGTCCTCCTCTAGACCGTCCTTGGCGTTGTTCAGACGGTCAAGGCGATGCACGATGGCGTCCATCCCCATCTTCGGGTACTTGCCCATGAGGAAGGACACGTGCTCGCAGTGGCACGCAGCGTGCTTTCCGGCGGATTCAGTGCATCCCGCGGTTCCCGGTACCTCGGACTCATCGCCCATGGGCGTATCGCCTATGGCGTCCGTCTCTGTTCCCGTGTGCCGGGGCACAGGTGCCGTCCGGGCCCTGGCTGGCCTCTCCAAGCCCTCGGCGTCGTGCTTCAGGGCGGGCTCGGGGGCCGTATGCGCCCTGGCAATCTGCGCGGACATCTCCGGTCCCGAAGGTGGCTCGTAGGCTGTCCGATAGCCCTCGAAGTGCCCCTCGGATTCCCACAGCCTGACCAGGCTGGGGTCCGTGTCCATAGCCCCGGCGTCCCTTGCCGCGGACTTGGGTGACCCGCGCTTCCGGTAGCGCCGGGCCCGTCCTCCACTGCTGCCTGAATGGCAGGCCTCGTCAGAGTCCTCCGCAGCGGAGCGGAGATTGCATGCCTTTCGGCAGCGACGCTCACACATGGAGACCAGGTCCTCCATGTCACGTCCTCCTCTTCCCGAATGTCGTACTTCTCTTCGGGCTTCAACTTCCGGAGTTCGCCATGCTCTTGAACGTCTCGGTTCTTCTATGGCTCCAATCTCCGGCGTGGTCTCCACCGAGTCCACAATACGCACCCGGGGCGTACTTGGGCAGGGCTCATAAGGGCCCAAGTCCCCGGGTCTGCGGTTGGTAGGGGCAGCAGGTAAGCCTCTGCTACCAGAAAGAAGGTCCCTACCAGGACCGGCCCCCGCTGTACCCCTTCCGCCTGTAACCCCTGCCGATTTGCTCCTGATCAACGATTGCATTGCTCAAAATCCAAGGTTCCAAATCCAAAAATATAGAAACTCAAATCCTCCTTCAACCCTGAATAGCAACCAGATCCCACAAATACAGCAATAACCCAATTCACAATCCAAATCAGGCTGCGGGCTTCCGTTCAGCACATCGATGGTCTCACGATGACGGGCATGTACAATAATTGCACCAAGGAAGAAAGCCCTGAAATTGGCATATGAACACAAATAAAGCAAAGTTGGGGAAAGATGGAAACTTACACAATCACAGCCATAACCCCCTCATTCCCTGGACTCAAGACCTTCCCTTGTATCACCAACATGATGCCCTGAACCCAGTCCAATAAGATGGTGAAATGCCATGTATCAAAAGTCACTACATAAACCCCAAAAATGTGTTCACTCCCAAGCCTCTAAATCCTAGCCCAATAGGGGAGGTGCCGTGTTATGGCCTAGAGTGGCACTCAGGACCATGCCCTACCCTGACATAACCTTGGTTGGACTTGGAGTCAAATGGGCTTGGAGATATGCCCCATGAGTTTGAACTCATAACCTGCCACAAAACTGCCAATTCACACCATATTGGCCATATATCAAATATATGCTCAAAATTGAGATTACCACTTATCTGAAGGCTCAAAGCAAGCATGGAATCGGAGTCTAGTATTCATGGAGGATAGAGACCAAAGGCCAATGCCCATGTACATCCCCATTTTACCCTCGAAACCCCTTCGGATATGGGCGCCACGCACTGCCCAAGTCAGCCCATGATCTTGAGACCAATTCTTGTAATCCTTCGTGTGCCAAGCCAAATGGAGTACTCGATCCGGCATATGGTGGTGTTCAACTCCAAAGCATATGCCAACATATGAACAACATACCATGGTTCGACGCCCCATAGGCTTCTTGCTGTTTGCCGACCAGTTGAGCACACAAAATACAAAAATGAGCAAAAATTGAGGTCAAAAACATGAAAATATGACCAAATACAACGTTTTCATGATAGTATATCTCTATGCTCACCCATGATATCCGCTCATGGTTCAATACACAAATGATTCGAACCATTTGCGAACAATTGCCTTACTTGGATCCCCAATCGGGCGCATGGAGATACCTTCACCACTCATATCTACATGCCCCATGAAAATGGGAGTGCACTCATGGATCTCTTTTCCAAACATACCATGAGCAATACATATGCGGTAGACTTGGTCTAGCGCTTTGAATTCCACAATTGGGACATGGGCAAAGCCCTTGTCACGTATGGCTCCCCATCTCTTCGGGCACACGAAGATATATAACATGGGCGTGGGCATATCAAACATATACCATGCATATAAAACATACCCTCAAAATGTGGCTCCCACCATGATATGCCATGTCCCTCCATGGACATAACTTCAAGTTAAAAATACGTAGGAACCCAAGGAAAGTTGCTATACAACCCCAACACTCATGCAGCACACTCGAAAGTCGCATTGAAATATTCGGTTGCACGGTCCAAGAGTTATATATCACTTTATACCCTCTTGACTCCTTTCCCTTGCTACACCGGGCATGTGTGCGCACCAAAGGCGTTTGATGCTTCCCAAATTAAGTTGAGACCAATGCGCTTGCAACCCAACCTTCCTTATTCTCTCTCCTCACACTCGCGCGTAGATATGGTCCTTCAAAGTGGTCCCACGATTCACTTTTGCTTCCCCTTTATCTCCAAGCCAAATGGGTGGCAAGCATAAGGGAAACCTGATTCGGGCATAGGGAAAAGAGTATGACCACTCGGAGAAGTCCAAATCAAGTGCGGCGATGTCGAAGTCGAAAATCAGATTTCGACATCGCGAAAAATTCAGATTAAAATTTCGAGTGCTTATTTAGAAAATTGCGGAAGCAACGAACCCTTTGCTGATGAAATCTGACCCTTCAACGGAGTATCCGCCAAAATATCTGGAAATAACAGTTAACAAATCGGTTAACGCAAAATCGCGAGCCAACTGACAGTCGCCGATACATTGACCATCAGAACGAAAGGCTGAAAAATTACGGAAACATTACGATAATAAAACCCTGTTGATTCCTGATATTCCGATATATAAATCTCCGCTGGCGGCGCCTCGGTTCTGAATATGGCCGCTCATAGCCGGAATGGCCAAACCTATCACACTATCACATTGGGTCAGGTCAGGTGGATGGGAGAGTATGATATCAGCCAATGGCGGCTTGCCGGCACGAAAATACACACCCCAAGTGACCCCAAGATGGCCACGGGGGTCCGAACCGGCTTCAATGTATAAGCAAGCAAACAGTGCATTAGACTACGACCTGCACCTGCTCTTCTCTTCTGTATCAGATTTTGAATGAGCCTATTTGCAGTTATCTGTCATAGACGTAGAGTGGTACACAATGTGTTCCACTGTCTTTGAACGGTTGATAACAAAGAAGAAGTGTACGACCGCAGACATCTGTTGTGCTCATGTTGGGAGAGCAGACGGACATGTAGGACATAATAGTTAGAAGTGAAAGAAATTTCCATTTGCAAAATGGCAGAAAGGATGGCAGTTAAACAGTCGTATCTTTACAAACAGTATTAGTTTTACAAAAAAGCATAAAACTTGAAACAAGATGGTGAGTAGTGAAACAGTTATGCAAAGCAGCTAAAGGATGTGAGCGAAACACTTTTACTTTTACAAAGGGACATGATACGTGGTGGTGAAACAGTGATAGTTTTCTGACATTGCACAATACTTTGAATTGAACCAGTTGTACCTTTCCACAAAAGAATAATAGTTTTTTATTATGGTACAGCCACTTTGATGTCCGGAGAGGGACGCAGCCCTGAATCATAGTTCAAAGTAAGTACACATGTGCTTGGCTTCTTCTACCACAAAGTGAGGGTGTGTAGCCACGATTGAAGCTCCGAACTCGCTCTGTCTTGGATGGGTAGGGTGCAAGGGAGCAACATTGCCGTGGTATGCGCCTAGAGGAGGGCCCGGCTAGTCGTGGAGAGGGAGCAAGGGCATGCATGAAGTGATAGTGGTTGTAAAAATTCGAGAGAGAAACGCCTAAAGAGGGTAGAAATCAGCCGGAGCTTACTAGACAATTGGCAAATCGATGGACCTAGTCTGCTACGGACTTGCAGTGCAAGGCTCTGAGGCCGACGACTGTGACGAGAGTGACGCTTGTGCTGAGGAAGAGGTTGTGGTAGGGGCCTGGGGGGTGGGAGCTGTGCAAAAAAGTCAGTGATGCGATGGTTGGAGCCGTCTAGGACCGGGGTGGGGGAGTAAGAAAAAGTGCTTTTCCAATGCTTTAGGGTATACTGTAGTTGTATTAGAGATGCTCCAAGCACACAGGCATTTCTATCTTGGTATTGGCCCAACCAAAAGTGGTGATAACACATTTTGACCTATGGAACCAAACACTAAATCAGGATATGGAGTGGACCCCTCAATCCCCTATCAATGTGAGGCAATTCATCTTTTCCTGAGTCGACTGAGAACTGACATATCCAGGGCAGAGCCTATGAATTTATCTATGTTTTCTCATGAATTCTTAGCTGTCCTAGTGGTATGCACCCTAGGGGGCTGGGCACCTCTTTTTGAGAGGTCCTGGGTTCAATTCCCGGTCAGCCTAGCTAAGTAGGAAGATCCCATGTGACATGGCAGTGACCTCATCGCCACATGCCCTGCCACCTCAGCACATATGGGACCGGAAACAAAGGGTGCACATCTCCTGAGATGACACTATGGAGATTGAGTGACCATGGGGCAGTCTTCCAACTCTTTTTCCAAAACATTTCAGCTATCTTTGTGAATATGCAATCCGATTTGCCCTGAGTTGCAGTTTCTGTGAATATTCTAACATCTTTCACTTTTTACACTACAGCCCTTCATGCTTTGATCCTGATTCTCTTCTACTTGCTTATCTCTGGCTTGGACTATCCTGGATTGGTTGTATTTCAGCAAACAAAACATTTTCCTCATCAAAAACAAGCAGCAGGAAACCCTACACCAGCAGCAAGCAGCAGGAGAGGCACAAACACAGTGTTAAAAACACTATAAAACCTTCTGGTAGCAAGAGGCAGACTTTCTCTCCGTACGGGCAGCAACCCCGTGCCATACATCCAGTGCGCCGAGATCAGTCATATATAAGCAGATGGGCGAACGAAGATGGACACAAAGAAAGAGGACACCGACGTGAAGACAGCGCCTGAGGCACCAGCAATGCCAGCACCTGGTGAACCTGGACCTGGACCTAGCGCTGTACCTTCGGAGCCCTTACATGGGCCAGTGGACGTGGCGGAGGATTCGTTGGAAGGACTCCAGTCGGCCTTCCGGGCCCTCTCAGTCGAGGAGGTGGTCACTCATCCTGTGAAGAGGAAGAGAGAGAGCGAGAAGGATGCTGGAGAAAGCATAGCAGACGAAGGAGAAGACCAAGGTCAAGACCTGACGAATGATCCTACCTTCGAAGGCGCACCAAGCGCTTCTGGCCTCCAAGCATCACCCTCTCCTATAACCACCACACTCCCAATTCCAGACCCAGCCGCTGCAACATCCACACCCATAACCAACCCACCTATGGCAGAGGGCACAGGCTTTACTGGTATGCCTACCTACCCTGCCTATGGTTTGAGCCCACCTACCACTGCGCTTCCCGAGGCAACTACTGCCAGTGAGCCGGTGACCTCCAGTTCTGCGCCGCGATGGTATGCGGCTGACTATCACCATCCTCTACCCGCTACAAGAACCTATGTGGATGTTCCTGGGTATGCAACCTTGAGTGGTAAAGAAGGTCCCTACCAGGACCGGCCTCCGCTGTGCCCCTTCCGCCTGTCACCCCTGCTGACTTGCTCCTGACCAGCGATGGCATTTCTCAAAATCCAGGGTCCAAAATCCAAAAATATAGAAAATGTAATCCTCCTTCAACCCTGAACAGCAACCAGATCCCACAAATACAGCAATAACCCGATCCACAATCCAATCCACACTGCGGGCTTACGTTCAGCACACCGGTCGTCCCACGGTGGCGGGCATGTACAAGAATTGCACCAAAGAAGAAACCCCTGAAATAGGCATATGAACACAAATAAAGCAAAGTTGGGGAAAAGTTGGAAACGTACACAATCACAGCCATAGACCCCTCATTCCCTGGACTCAAGACCTTCCCTTGACTCAACAACATGCTGCCCTGAACCCAGTCAAATAGGATGGCTAAATGCCATGTGTCAAAAGTCACTGCATAAACCCCAAAAGTGTGTTCACTCCCAAGCCTCTAAATCCTAGCCCAATAGGGGACGTGGCGCGTCATGGCCTAGAGTAGCGCTCAGGACCATGCCCTACCCTGACATAACCTTGGTTGGACTTGGAGTCGAATGGGCTTGCAGAACTGCCCCATGAAGATGACCTCACAACATGGCAAATTCAGGCAAATCACACCATTATGCCCAAAAGTCAATTATATACTTAAAAAGGCATACGGCAAATATCCAAATGCTCCATGCATGTGTCAAACCGGAAAGTAGTATACAAGGGTGATATAGACCAAAGGTCCAGTGAGATTGAGCCCCATGGAGTATATATTTTGAACTCAGAGTGTACTTTATTTGAACTCAGAGCAGATTCAGATCAATCATCATCATTCATCATCATCATCATTCATCATGCATCATGTGTCATGTGTCATGCATCATGTGTCATGACATGCTGGCGCCCTAGCATGTGTTTTTCACATTCCAACCCAAAACTTCACTTTCGCTCAGAACTAACACAACCACAACCCCACTCTTATGCGTTCCTAAGAAGGTTATACTATTCATTTCTCATAACTCTTTGAATTTGGATGATCACATTTTTGACATCATGGATTGTCATGCATGTCATGCATGATCGACTCATTTTGTGAGTGATACCACACATACTACCTTCGAAGGAGTCTAAGGCCCCTAAGGGACCTCTATATACTCTACAACCCTTTTCCACGGTTGTCCCTACTTCTACATGTATTTTAATGCCTATTTGGTGGGTCCCATGCATATTTCATGTATTGGGGAATCCCAAGAATATACCTAGGCCTAAGCCAAGCCCCAAACACAAGAGGAGAGAAGAGAGATAGATAGAGGAGAGGCGCCTGGCGGCGACACCAGGGAGCACGTGGTGCTTCCTAGGTAAGTCCTAACTAGGTGTATTTTACTACAAGAGGGATATTTGTATGGTGAGAGTGGAAGAGAGGTAAGGAGTGAACATGAGTGTAAATAATGATTGTGTTTCATAGTCCCTTTTTTTTGCTATGGACTAAGCTGGAAGACTACAATACTATGAGCCCATTACTTTGCTGTTCTTGAGGAGGGTGCCAAATCTAACTGGTAGCAGAGAAAACCTGCTCTGCCTAAATCCAGTATCCCTTGGATTTAATTTCGATTCAATTCCAGCCTGGAAATTTAGTAAGGGACGGAGAAGAATTTCTGAACTCAGAAAATCGAGTCTGAAAAATTGAGATGGACCCTGTGAGAACTCCAAGCAGCCTAGAAGCTACGGGCGCTTCTGAAAACGACGTGCAAGTCGTGATACCGGTCCCCGATGAGGAACTAGTCGCGCCTACCATGGCCGGGTTTGGAACCCCAGAAGTACCTCTAGACGGATCTCGATTCGAAGCCTATCGTTTTCCTGCGCCTACATGTCCTGAGTATGCTGAAGCTGTAGCTCCACGCCCAGTGCCTTCAGCGAATAACATGACGACAGCTGAGCTAGCGAATGCTATGGAGGTCCTATTGTTGCTCAACCAGAGTGGTCGGTTGCAACAAATGGTTCAACAAGTCGAACACCATGAAGGTTCATTCACTAATGCCCCACAGACTCATGAGTCGGGGACCACATCCTCTTCGACTAATCCTTTCCAATCTGTGCCATGGCGTTCTAATGTGACTTACGCCACTATGCCTCAACCCCCTATCCGTGGAGAACCTATTGTTCATGGATTGCCTACCGGAGTTCCTGAGCCTAAGTTTTTCTCTGAGCCTCAAGCTCCCAAAAGGACTCATGTTTTCGAAGCCTCTCCTTCTTCGGAAGAGAGCACTATCCTTTTGTCGACCTTGCAACAACTCAAGGGTCGTCTTGAAAACTTAGAAAATAGGACTAGTGCTAACTTAACCACTAACCCTTGTGTACCTTACCACCCCTCGCCTCTAACCCGAGTGTGCATCGGGCTTGCCGGTGTGCCTCCTGGAGTCAAGTCGCCCTTTGTACCCCGTACCAAAGCACCCAAACCCGTGGCGTGCTTTACCACTACCTACGAAGTATACACCCTCGACCAAGCCCTCGCCCTAGGACTCGGTCCACTAGCGCCTATGGCGCTACTCCCCGACCCCACACAACCGGTGCCACATACCGGTAGAGGAACCCAAGCTTTTTTCAAACCCCAAACCGAAACCAAACTACCCAAGTTTTCGGGTAGAGACCTCGACGTTTACGCCGAAGATTTTTTGAGGTTCTTGAGGTCGACGGGACAAGAAGACCTCAACGAAAGAGCCAAGGCGGACCTTGTTATCAACTGTTGTGATAACAAGGACGTAAAAGAAGTGGTTTCGGGGGCACTCAAGAAAAGTGACTCTTGGGTAAGGTTCCTTATTACGCTCGAAAAGCTCTACCCTACTTACGTTACCGACCTAGAGCTTATTCAAGAGATAGAGCGTATCCCTCGGTTGAAGGAATACCCTACAACCGCGGACATAGCCCAATACGTCCAAAAGTTTACTACGCTTACGGACCAATTGGCTACGTCCTACTACGACGACTCCAAAGCCCTCCTACACCTCCTACCTCGTGTTCCGCCCCAAACCATGGACTAAATACGTGCTACTCCCGAGAGGTTGTCTAGAATACACACTTTCAACTCTCTCGTTGACCTCCTCTACGAGTTGGCCCTCCAGAGAAAGTCCGACGCTACTTTGAAGAACTTGCACTCGATGGCTCACCTCAAGTGGCTAGACGGCAACACCAACGCCGACTCCAACGCCCCTATGAACCAAGAAGAAGCCTTTGCCCACTCGCTATGTGAGGAGTGCTTCCTGTCTTTCCAACAAGCACGAGGACAAGCAAACGGCAACCGTGGTGGTGGCGGTCGTGGCCGTGGAAAAGGTGGACGAGGCAAAGGACAAGGCCAAGGGCAGTGGTATTGGCGAAGGGAAGTCGAGGAGGACAACTCCACCGCGCCCAAGTTCTTCGCCACCGTGTTTTGCCCCAATTGTGGGACAAAACACAACGTAAGAGACAAGGCGTGGCAAGACAGCCTTGAGGCGAGGAAAGAAGAGCAAAAGCAAACGAAGAAACGTCAAGGCAAAGGGGGAAAGGACCAAGCGAAAGGAGGAGAAAAAGGAAGTGGAGGAAAAGCGAACGGAGGAAAGGCGAACGAAGGAAAAGGAGGCAAAGGAAAATATGACGACAAAGGAAAGCCTCAAGAGAAGAAACGCTTGGAAGAGTTGACGGAAGGAGAGCGAGAAAAGAAGCGAAAAAGAGTTCTCAAGCTCGAAAGACAAGCTAAGAACCTCAAAGACTTTCTCGCGGGTCAAACGCCAGGGGAAGCCTAGGTGGACACCGAGACGACGCACCGAGGTATTGCTACCTATTGAGGGTCGCTATCAATGGTGTATGGGTGGACGCATACCTTGATACCGGCGCTACAATCTCCCTAGTCTCCTCTAGGTTCGTAAACTACGAGGACCTAGTTCCCAAAAATATTTGTGGGGTAAAAACGGGAGAAGGGGGAGTCACTCTCACCGAAGGCGAGATAGAAGGAGAAGTACAAGTGGGGGACCGAAAGGTACTTCAAAAGTTTCAAGCGTTCGACACCGACGCCTTTGAAGCCGTATTGGGGACAGACTTCTTTGCGCAAAACGAGTGGATAAGATATTTATCCCTTCAAGAGCCCACTCACTTGTTGGTGGTGAACGAAGAGCAAGAATGGGAAGCAATACCCCTCAAGGAGACAAAGTGTCCAAGACCTACGCTCAAGACTCTCAAGAGTTTTCCGTTGGCACTCGATAGCGAGGTGAAGCAAGAGAGTATCCTCGCTACCTTGAGCCTACACCGAACGGAGAACTACACTCTCGACTCCGCCGCCAAACGTGACGCGTTTCGAGAACTTGGCCTCAACCCGAACACGTGTAACGGCGACTTTGTCGAACTCTTTGCGTCCAAAGAGAACGCCGACGCGGAGTACTTTTGTACTCCCAAAACCAACAACACGTGGTGGTATGACTGGGGAAAGTTGGGAGCTTGGAAGATGCTCTACGCCAACCCCCCTTTCTCAAAAATACTCCACACGTTGGTAAAAGTTTATGTGGACCAAGCTACGGTCGCGTTGGTTATTCCCGAAGGGAAGAAGTGGGAAGAAAAAGAAAAGCTATGGGGGCCTATACTCGAAAAGTTGACGGTGACAAAGTTGCTCTTACCTGACGTTCCTCTTTACCGAGTTAACCCAAAAGAAGAGGTTTTGCCAAAGCCCCGTTGGCGAACCGCTATGTACCTAGTCTCGGGGAAAAACGTGTCCTCTAACCCCATGGAAAACGTGTCTGAGGAGATAAAGAAGTTCGTGCTAAAGCACCACCGTGGGTACGGAAAAGAAGAGATGATGAAAAGGTTTCCGGACGTGGACGAGAGCAAGGAAGAGTACAAGTTCGAGACGCCTAAGTTTCAAGTCGAAGAAGTGGTTGAAGAAAGTCCGAAAGAGGCAAGAGAAACTCAAGAAGAGAGCGAAGAAACCTCCGACGAAGGCGGAAGTATATCCGAAGCTCCTTCCGAGTCGACTATACCCTTTTCGAACGACTCCTACACCACTATGGACTACGACGACGTGGTCGCCAACCTGTTCTTGGAAGAAGTAGAACCTCTAGAGGCTCCTTCGACCCCTCCGAAACTCCTAACCCCGAAAAACTTCTTTCACACGTTTCCCTCCCACTAGAATCGATGACGAGCGAAGGAGACGAACGTGAACTCCGTCTCCTACACGCACGTCCGAGTAAAAATTCGTTCCCTTCTTCAAAAGAAGATTTGGAAGAAACTCGTCTCCTTCTACTAAATCAAGTTGACAGACTCCAAAAACTGGAGCTAAAAGAAAAATGGAAAAGCATGGTTTACCTAGACGAGTACGACGGAGAAGATGGGACGTATTTTGATGTCGGCGAAGAATTGGTCATGCTTCACGAACTACACGAAGCATTGGAACAAGAAATTGAAGGAGAAGAAGAAAAGAAAGAAGAAAGAAAAGACCGATTACGCCGTAAAGACATCAAGAGACTAAGAAAGAAAGTCAAAGAAAAGAAGAAAATTGATCACCAAGAGAATCAGATGATTTTGGACCCCGAACAAGTCCTAACCCCCAAGAAATTGACGGAGCAAGATGAAAAATCCAAGAAACAAGAATTAGGTGCGTCCAATCTACACGCATCTGAAGACCTCAAGATTTCGCTCGACAAAATGGATGTTGATGAGAGGATCAAGAAAATCATCCTGCATTTCTCTGACATTTTTGGTCCGTTACCTCCACCCGGATCGGTGAAGAAACTCGTGACCATGGACCTAGAACTAAGAGAAGAATTTCTCAAAGATCGAGTTGGATGTCGACCGTACCCAGCATCAGAAGATGACATGGCTGAGATTACTCGCCAAATCAAAGAATGCGTGGAGGCCGGTTTGGTTTACGAGTACAAAAAGACGGACTATCCTAAGCATTGCAGTCCATGCTTCCTGATAGCTAAACCAGGGAGCACTGCAAAAAGATTGGTGGTGGACTACAAAAAGGTCAACCAGAAAATAAAACTGCACAGCGGTTCGTTGCCCCTGATGGAGAACACCGTGGAAACCGCTGCTGGATGCAGATACAAAACTAAAATGGACAAGCGGTCCGGTTTCTGGCAAATTGACCTAACGGAGCGTGCCCAAGACCTAACGGCATTCATTGCTCCGGATGGACGGGTCTACAAATGGCGGGTAATGCCATTTGGTATTGCTAACGCCCCGGCGTTGTTCCAGGAGCTGATGAATCAAATCATCGCCCTGTGTAAACGACGACCGGCCGTCCAAGAGCTCCTACAGCGTGGTGCTGTCCTGGAGGCTCACATCGACGATGTCATCCTAGGGACGAACACCATCGATGACCATCTCCTACTACTCCGAGAATTCTACACCGTCTGTCAAGAAAATCACCTCCGCATCAAGCTGGAGAAATGCGAATTTCTCAAGACGGAAACAGACTACCTCGGATTCCACATCGGAGATGGATGGTGGAAACCGCAGGATCAAAAGATGAAGCCCCTGATGGACTTCGACCTAACGGATTCTATGTCTAAAGCTGAAGGAGTTCAGAAAATCTGACAATTCATCGGATCCTGTAATTTTTACAGGCGGCATCTCCGAAATTTCACGGAAGCCAGCGCACCACTAACGGATCTCATCAAGAAAGAGACTCCGTGGCGCTGGGGACCTATTGAAAAGCAAGCAATCGAAGATGTCAAGAAGAAAATCCGAGAATGCCTAGTACTTGGAGTACCCCAACGCTACGGCGAGATGATTCTAATCACGGATGCCAGTAACGTTGGAGGAGGAGGGACACTATTACAGTGGCAAAAGCTAACTACGGATCAATGTAAAGACATTGATTATCGCCTAAGAGTTCAAGGTGTCACAAGAGAAGGATTCATGAAATCTGACTATGACTCCCAAGAATGGCGCCTAGTTCCACTTGGCCACTTGAATTGGAAGTGGAATGCAGCCCGCTCACACTATCATACCTACGAGCAGGAGCTGTTAGCTGGAGTTCTAGTGTTGGCTAGTCAACACAGGATCCTGGGTACCAATCCCATCACGTGGCTATGTGATCAGGATTCCGTGAAGTACTTTATGGAAAGACCGCCGCCAGATGGAAAACGTCTACGACGATGGTGGGTCTACCTGAGCCAACTACGACTCGCTACATTCCACATCCGGGGAATTAAAAACGAACTCTGTGATTATCTATCACGGAATTGTTTTGATTCCCTGGTGGGGGCAGACACCGAGATGATGGCCGAAGAAGCTTTCGCCAAGATGGATCAACATCTCGATCTCTTTACGAGGAAAGAAAAACTCATGTCCTGGAGTATGAAAGACCTGACGGCCGATTACTCGGACATCTTGGAACAGTTGACGATTGGGAGCTCAAAGATCCTGGATGGAGTACAATGGTCCCGCACGTCAACTCACCTATACAGGGAAGACCTCATTTGTGTCCCCAAAGACTACGAAGAAACTATGTTGGAATGGGCACACAAAACGGATGGTCACCCTGGGGTGGAGAGAACTCTTTGGTTCTTCCAGAAGTATTTCTTCGCTAAGAGTAGCGATGCATCTCTCAAGAAGATTTTATCTAAGATCATCGCTGAGTGTCCCTGCACTAAGGCTAAAGCTAACACTGCAGCGGATCGTGGTGAGGTAAGGAATCTCCCGATTCCGAACCAAATGAACTCCATCCTCTACGTGGATTTTATGGAGTTACCTAAATTCGCTGGCCATGACTTTGCCCTCCTGGTGACGGATGGACTCAGTCGCTACAGCCGAGTGTTTCCCCTTACTAAGAAGGTGGATGGTGAAGGAGTATTGAAGGAGATTTTCGAAGGATGGGTACAAGTCTACGGATTACCCAAGATTATCCATAGCAATCAAGACATCCGGTTTACCAGCCCTACTGGTTGGTACCGAAGCGTCATGAGAGCCATGGGTACGGAAGTCCAGTTCGGAACTCCTTACCTACGAACAAAGAATCCTCTATGCGAACGCCAAATCGGCTGTTTCAAAACAGTCATGAGGATTCTGATGCTGAACGAGAAGAGCCGAAACTGGCTAAAACTAGTCCCATATGCTATCTACTTGATGAATAATCAAGTGAGTAGCAGGACTGGTTTCACCCCTACGGAACTGTTCCTAGGGAGGCCAGGTTTCAACTTCGAATTCCCCTGCGCGAGCGAAGGAAATCCTAAAGTTGATGAATGGCTCACCGAGCAAAAACGGATCGCCGATCTATGCCGATCACTACTGGAAAAGAAAAGAAGTAAGGAGAATCGTACCAAGAACCGCAAAAGAAAAGAAGCTATCTACCAAATTGGTGACTGGGTTCTGGTGCATCATACAAGATTCAAGGCATGGCCGCGTAACACGCTGGACAGCCCTTACTTCGGACCATTTCTGGTCACGGATGTAGCTGAAGGATCCGTGTGGATCAAAACTCATCCTAAGTACGGAGGTCTGGTTGAAGTGGGTTACCCACAGCTTAAGCACTATGATGTGCTAGACGACCTCTATGACTGGGAAGAAGATCTACAAGAAAGCCTGGAAGCTGCAGCCGAAGATTTGGCCGCGGATCCTATGGATGAGGATGAAGAACTGCCGCCTATGGAGGATGATGGTTCACTACAGATGCCCGAAAGGGACATCTCTCTCTCTAGACCTACTGTACCTACACCTACGGCCGTAGAGGCTAGACCCAAAAGAATAAGCGCTAGTGAACCCATTACGTTTACTGAATCAGAGATGAAAAAGCAAGACTACTACTTTGTTGAAAGAATCCTCCGCCACACCTACAAACGTGGTTGGAGATTCTATACAAAGTGGTCTGGCTATTCTATCTCTGACTGTACCTGGGAGCCAGTGACGGCTTTCATACTCGATGACGGTAACGTCAACGAGGTTTTTGCTGATTACTGCAAATCTCAGGATTTGCGTGACATTCTGCAGTCAGCCCAAAATCAGGCCCGCAAGCGTGCTGGGAGGTGAGACTACTCCCTCCTGTTTCATAGCACCTGTGAAAACGGTGCATCTATGGTCCTAAGGCCCTGTTTCACTGAGCAGTGAGTTCACACTCACTGGCCTGGGAGTTGTCGTGGATTTCCAAGGGAACTCCGAGGCTGGGGGACAGGTTTCACCAATCTAGGGAGGGAGAGAGAGGAGCGGTGTGTAACTGGCGCGCGTGTGAGTGTCAACAGCCCCAACTGAAGTGTGTTGCCTAGGAGAGAAGTGAAACACTACTGCTAAGCAAGCCGATTCTTACGGGTGGTGAAAACCTGGTTCCATTTTGGAACAGTCAAGCATCCACCACCGGAGGGGCAGGGTTGGTGTTCCCCAGGGATGGGACCCCCCCCAGGAACTGGGTGGGCTGCAGGACGAGCAGAGTTTGCAAGGGCTGCCCAACCACGACCAGGGCTACCCCCTTGGCTGCAAACCTCCCCGCCTTGGGCACCCACCGTCAAAGACGCTAACGCCTGATCCTACAGCGCAAGACACCCTGATCCTACAACTTCCCACACACACGCCCACGCCAAGGCAAGTCAAGTTGTAGCTAACACCAAGCATCCCTGAACAAACAGTGAACGCTTTGGGTGCATCTCGCCTCCGGTCTGATGACACCCGTGCAAGTGTGGACACGGAACCGAAGCTCAACGTGATCCGTGCAGAGTGAGTGAATGGCGCGCAAAAATGTGTTGTGTTGAGTATGTGTGTGCAGTGCTGTGCGTGGATGTGCGGTGCAGGGCGAGCATGTGTGTGAATCTACCTCAGGGTCTCTACCTTGGGGCTACCCAAAAGAAAAAGAGAGAGGGTCACACACGGGGAGACCAGGAAAAAACGTTCAGGGATCAGAATGGGAGTGGGAACAAGGGCCAGCGTACGCTGACCAACGCGAACGCCCTTGCCCATTCCAATCCCCTGCCTTCCCAGTCTCCCACACGCTGAACTTAACGCTCTACAAAGGAGTAGCCCTTTGCAGGAGCGCCCCTTGCTAACGCCTCCAACCCACATCCCACTCTCCACTCCACACTCCTCCCACACTCGGAGAACTCAAACCGCGCAACTTGCAAGTCGGGAATCTCACCCCAGAGTTTCATTGGTTAGTTTGAGTTCCCACGGTCCTACACTCACTAACACACGCTGCATGTGTGAGCGGCACGGTGAAACATATGAGTGTTTTAGGTGCCTGCACGTGAGCATATGCATGCACTGAACGATTGACCAGGCATTCCGCCACAAAACCACAAACAGAGAACAGTGACGCATATAGTGGCGCCTCCGCTATGCATGCAAGCTGTCCTGCAGAGCGAGCAAGGAAGGTTCTCCCTACCTCCCGAACCGTGAATGTTTCCCTTATGAAGGTTTTACCCTCTATCCTACTTGGATTCGGAGTTTTTACGTGTGCACGACGCGGCGTACGCTGCTATTTTGCATGCGTGACGGCCTGTTTCCCTCCTGAATCCTGCCTGAATGCCAGCCCAAGCCAGACCTTGCGAGGCACCAAGAGCGTGCACAAGACTGCAAAAGCAAGGTAAAAACACGCTACGCGTGTTGTGCAAGCTCTAACCAACACGTATGTTTCATTTCTGTTGTCCTATGTGTGGCTGATGTTCAAACTCGCTTATTAAACGCACAGTGGTGAATTGATGCGCGCAAAACGTACAGTTACCCTATGGCTGTACTGTGCACCCTCCCCGCGCAAAAATTTTTGCCTGTCAGTAAGCCTCACTTTATAAAATCGCGTTTTTCGCTGCTCGTTGTTTTCCAAATTCTTTGTTTTACAAAACTGCGCTTTTTGCAGCTTCAGAAGCGCTTTTTACAAAAAGTTCAAAAGTTTTTGGACTTTGGAGGCTTCGCCCCCAGTCCCGCACGGCGGACGCGCGCAGTTACGGGAGTCGCCAGAACTCCCAGCGCTACACTTTGCGCTTTTCAGGTGTCCAAATACTTTTTCAAGTTTTGGTTCCTGGCGAGTGAGAAGCTAAGCTACGATTCATTTTGAAGTTCATTCCAAGCGTTATTCATTGCTGATTTCAAATTGATTTCAAGAATCGGTATCTGCATTTGTTATGTAAGGCTTCCCTAAGGATTCCTACGCCTTGTCCATGCTTTATATATCACTTTGAGCACAATCTTTCTGGAACTTCTGGTATTTGCATTTTTAGCTCCAAACTAATCACCTATTGTGCTGTGGTAAGAGTGGTATAGTAAGAAAGGTAACTCGCATGTATGCTTTCCAAAGTCATTCCACTCATTCTTTACTGTGGTACTGAGGTGCAGTGATCATACTTGGTATTGAAGGTGGTCCAGTTCTGGACTGAATAGTAAATGCTAAGAGATTTCACAGGGCTGCATATGATTATGGCCACAATATCATTTTTCAGCCTATTTTTCTGAGTATTTACTCCTGAATTCCAGGGCTTCAGTCGGGGGGGAGTGAGATTGAGCCCCATGGAGTATATATTTTGAACTCAGAGTGTACTTTATTTGAACTCAGAGCAGATTCAGATCAATCATCATCATTCATCATCATCATCATTCATCATGCATCATGTGTCATGTGTCATGCATCATGTGTCATGACATGCTGGCGCCCTAGCATGTGTTTTTCACATTCCAACCCAAAACTTCACTTTCGCTCAGAACTAACACAACCACAACCCCACTCTTATGGGTTCCTAAGAAGGTTATACTATTCATTTTTCATAACTCTTTGAATTTGGATGATCACATTTTTGACATCATGGATTGTCATGCATGTCATGCATGATCGACTCATTTTGTGAGTGATACCACACATACTACCTTCGAAGGAGTCTAAGGCCCCTAAGGGACCTCTATATACTCTACAACCCTTTTCCATGGTTGTCCCTACTTCTACATGTATTTTAATGCCTATTTGGTGGGTCCCATGCATATTTCATGTATTGGGGGATCCCAAGAATATACCTAGGCCTAAGCCAAGCCCCAAACACAAGAGGAGAGAAGAGAGATAGATAGAGGAGGGGCGCCTGGCGGCGACACCAGGGAGCACGTGGTGCTTCCTAGGTAAGTCCTAACTAGGTGTATTTTACTACAAGAGGGATATTTGTATGGTGAGAGTGGAAGAGAGGTAAGGAGTGAACATGAGTGTAAATAATGATTGTGTTTCATAGTCCCTTTTTTTTGCTATGGACTAAGCTGGAAGACTACAATACTATGAGCCCATTACTTTGCTGTTCTTGAGGGGGGTGCCAAATCTAACTGGTCCATGCCCAAGAATATCCCATCATTGGCTCCGAAACCCCTCCGGTTATGTACATGACATGCTTCACAAGTCAACTCATGAATTTGAGACCTAATTTTGTGAGGCCTCGTGTGCCAAGCCAAAGTGACCACGTGATCCGGCATATGGTGAGGTACAACACCGAAGCATATGCCAACATATAAGCAACATACCATAGTTCACGGATCTCTAGGCACTTTACTGTTAGCCGACCAATTGAGCACATAAAATACAAAAATGAGCATAAAATGAGGTCAAAAACATGCAAATACTGCCAAATTCAAGATAATTACAATAGTATATAACTTCGCTCACCCATGGTGTCAACGTATGACTCAAAAAACAATTGCTTGGGACCATTTGCGAACAATCCCCCCACTTGGATCCCCATATGGACGCATAAGGACAACTTCGAACCTCCTCCCAACACGCACCATGAAAATGGGAAAATTGATATTGGCGCTTGTGGGTCGCTCCGTAATCCCTCCCACATGCACTATATGAGCGGTAGACTTAGTCTAGCGCTATGGAGTTCACCATTGGGACATGGGCGAAGCCCTTGTCACGCATGACTCCATATATCTTCCTACAAACGGAGATATATAACATGGGCGTGAGCATATCGAAGCACATACCATGCATATAACACATACCCTCAAAAAGTGGCTCCCACCATGATATGCCATGACCCTCCATGGACATAACTTCACGTTAAAAAAACGTAGGAACCCAACTAAAGTTGCTATGCAACCCCAACACTCATGCGGTACACTCGAAAGTTGCAACAAAATATTCGGTTGCACCGTCCAAGAGTTATATATCACTTTCTACCCTCTTGACCATTATCCCTTGCTTTACCGGGCATGTGTACACACCAAATGCGTTTGATGCTTCAAAAATTAAGTTGAGACCAAGGCGATTTCAACCCAATTCTCGATATTGATATTCCTCGCCGTGAGCCGGAGATATGATTCTTCAAAGTGGTCTCACGAATCACTTTTGTTTCGACTATAACTCCAAGCAAAATGAAGGGCACAACAAAAGGAAGGTTGATTCGTGATCTGGGAAAAATGTATGACCACTCGGGATTCATCATATCGAGTGCGGCGATGTCGAAGTCGAAAATCCGATTCTGAAAGTCTGAAAAAATCAGATTAATTTTGCGAGTGTATAATATGAAAATTGCGGAAGCAACGAACCCTTTACTGATGAAATCTGACCCTTCATCGGGGTTTCCGCCAAAATATCTGTAAATAACAGTTAACCAATCGGTTACCGCAAAATCGCCAGCCAACTGACAGTCGCCGATACATTGACCATCAGAACGGAAGGCGGAAAAATTACGGAAACATTATGATACAAAAACCCGGTTGATTCCTGATATTCTGATATATAAATCTCAGCTGGCGGCGCCTCGGTACTGAATATGGCCGCTCATAGCCGGAATGGCCAAGCCTATCACACTATCACATCGGGTTGGGTCAGGTGGATGGGAGAGTATGATATCAGCCAATGGCGGCTTGCCGGCACATAGATACACACCCCAAGTGACCCAAAGATGGCCACGGTGGTCCGAACCGGCTTCACCCCCCTTCGCAGAGCGTTGTTACCGCTCGGAAGTCATTGAAGAGAGGACGGGAGGACCCCAATGGGCTCCAACCCCCCCCCCCCCCATGTCCCAAGGACACATGGCGGCCCCACACACGTCGTACGCGTCCCCCATGCCCCAAGGGAGGGGTGAGGACACTGATAATCGGTGCCCTACGCCATATCCGGTCTCCTCTTGATCTACTGAAGCGGTACCCAGAACCCCATGGCTAGGTTACGGCATACAACCGGTCCACTAACCCCATGTACGGAAGGGAAGACGCCCGTTGACGCTCCGTTCCGTGCCGTAAAGCCCCGCATCGGCAACCGATGCACCGCCAGCGGAGATTTGTATATCAGAACATCAGGAATCAACAGGGTTTTTTTTTCATATTGTTTCCGTCAATTTTTACGCTTCCGTTCTGATATTCACTGTTTTGACTGCTGGCGGTTGGATCGCGACTTTACCGTAACCGCCAGTTTAACTGTTTATAATGGAAATTTTAACGCTATCTGTCACGAAGGCTCCAAAGCCTTCAGGAACTGCATGGATGCTTCTGCAATTCTCACATCTTGCACTCGCAACCTTAATCCGAATTTTTCAGGATGTCGAAATCGGATTTTCGACTTCGACATCCCCGCACTTGATTTGACCTCTTTCGAGTGGACCTACGTGCTTCCCTATGCACGAATCAACTTTCCCTTTATCCTGCCCTCCATTTGTCTTAAAGATATGGGCAAAACAAAGTTGATTCGTGAGGCCACTTGTGAAGGTCATATCTCGTGTTGCTTGCGAGGAATGACAATAAGGCAACGTGGGATGTATTCACAATACTCCCGACGTAATTTAGGAAGCATTATATGCCTTGCGTCACCACACGTGCGCGCTAGTGTAATGGATCATGGTCAAGAGGGTAGAGTTTGCGTTACAAGTCATTGGCCATGATATTGTGTGCGTTAAGATAACTTTCGAGTGTAGCGCGCAAGTGTTGGTGTTGCATAGGAACTCTCCTTGAGTTCCTATGAGCGATTGACACAAAGTTATGCCCTTGGAGGGGCATGACATATCGTGGTGGGAGCTACCTTTTTGGGCAATATGGAGTATGTGCCTTGTGTTGTGTTGCGTGCCCATTTGGCGGGTCCATCGCTCCAAGACAAGCCCGCCAATGGACCTCATATTGTGCAAGCCCCTTCTCCATACTCCCTACGATCAATTGCAAGCCTAACCTTCGTGAAGGGAAGCTTGTGTGGCAATCCCGAAGCGATGCATTGGGAGCAAGGTGTGTATTTTTCGATTTTCCATATTTTCATGTGCCCACTTGGGAAGTAGCGCTCGTAACCTTTCAAGGCGCCCCAAGTGGAGCACATATGTGGGATCGGAGGTCATTGGTTTCAAGTCATTGTGTTTAGAAGGATTAGTTGATTGCACGATCCAATCCGAAGATATTATAATATAATTGTGTGCCGTTCAAGGCACTTTTGTGTGTCTTTGTACCAATTTTGCCGTTTTTGGCCCGTCATGATGTCAAGTGGCGACCATGTATTCCAACGTTGCGCTCAATTGACATCATGACCCAAGTATGATATGAGGGTACATACTTCGGTCCCCAACATATCTTGGACCCGGCGAATAACTCCTCTTAGGCTTGGCATACCGTGGCCGCCATGTTGGCGATTTGGGACTATCCCAAATCATGGGCTCACTTGGCGACCCTGCCATTCTCAATACCGGAGGAGTTGGGCGACGCCCAAAAGATATGTTGGACACATATGACTTGATACCAATCCTATGGCACACTCCGGTCCAAGTCGGGCATGTGCCTCATTTGCCCCAACCATGAGTGTGCGCATTGTTGGCCGTTTTGAGCAATTTTCCACTTTTGCTGCCCGCCGTGCACCATGTTCTAACCCTCGTGCACGCCGGACGCATGGACCAATGGACCATATATGACATGGGTGTTATGAGTAATGGTCCCCATGGTCCACACACCACGTGGGCGAAGCGGAGCCACCTTCGTTGAGGCGCTAGCTCAAAGTGAGTGTGGGCAATTTTACCATTTTGGCATTTGTGGACCCATATGGGATCGTCACCACGCCGAGTGGCATAGAGATCTTTGAGGGCCAGAGGCATGGGAGTCTCTGTTGGACTCCCGGTGGATCGCATATGGAGTAACAGATCCGATCTCCAAGCCGGCGTGGAGATATACTATTGGGAACACACCGAATTTTGGCTCATTTCAAGCAGCCAAAATGACCCCATTTTGGGACCCCAATTTCCCCCTTCCGTGTGGTCAATTGGCGGCCCCATTTCTCTATGCCCACAGAGAGCCCGGACCTAGTTCCAAGTTGTACACTCAGATATGAGTGCTAGGTCCTGTCTCCTATCCTGTGAGCCATTGGCCTTACCTTGGCCGGGCGAGCCACGCGTGGGAATGACGCCAATTTTGGTGATTTTGGCATCATGACCCCACTTGACTCATCCGTGTTGCCCTGATGCCGGGACCTCAAAGGGAACCAGGTTGGGTGAGGGCTCCAGAGAGTGCGTACTCGAAGGGCATAGGGTCAGTTGCCTCGTCCCTACCTCTGGCGGGTCCGGACGAGGGGTCAATTTTGGGAATTTTGGAGCTAATATCAGTTTGGGCTGAAACAGCCCATTTTCAGCTACCAACTCCTGAGGGATAATGGCGGGGCCATATCTCTGGCTCAGAGGGGATTTCGGACCTGCCATTGAGGGAGCATGGGGAGCCACTGTCGGTTGGCCTTGGAGGCACCTGGTTCACAGGAACTCGCCTGTGGCTTGGCGGGACACCTCTCCCATTGGCAGGGTTTCAGGGTCCGGACTGAGCAGGGCATGGGTTGTGTTTGAGCCCCCGCCCCCACCAGCCACTGAGAGGGTCGGACCTGGGATTGGGATACGAGTTGGGACTGAGTGTCTATGGTCCTGTGGTGCCCTTACCCCAGTCCAGTCTTAACCCCATGTGTACATACCCTGATGTGTTGTTGTACATACTTTTGTTCCCTCTTTGCAGAGTGGCAAGGATTCTGAAACGCTTTGTCACATGACATGAGCGCATTGATGCCCCTGTGAGCGTAGTGCTTTGCCTGCCTGCTCACTTGCGCGTGTCCCGCAGCGTCCCGTGGCCGGCCCCCCACGGGAACGCGTCAAAAGCGTTTCACCGCCGCGGGGTTACCCAACCCTCGCGTGCCACTCGGGGCCACCAACCCCGAGCAGCGCGGCGCAGCTCGCAGCTCGCAGCGCAGCGCAGCGGCTCGCAGCGCAGCGCAGCGGCTCGCAGCGCCACCCAGCGACAGCGCCGAGTTCGTCACGGAGCCAGCAGCGCCGTCCAGAGCATCGCCCTGACCGCGCCGCGACCGTGAAGGAAGTGGACAGACCAGACCCATCGGCCGACCAGCAAGGCCGCGTCAACCACTTCCACAACCACCGGCTGACCAGCACCAGCCGCACGCCCAGTCCAGTGCTACAGCACCCGCCTCAACAACCACCACCAGTTCGTTGAGTTGTACGAGTGCATACCAAGGACCTCAAGACCAACTACGCCCCCGCTGCCATGGTAAACTGGCAGGAAGCGGGTAGGTTGTGGCCGCGGCCCCACCCCCATGCAGCACGCCTGCTGCGTGGGTTGGTTTGGGACCAGCACTACCGCCACAGCCACCCCCAGTGTGAAGGCGGCATGCCCGGGAGCTTCGAGCTCCGCGAGGACATGGGGGAGGACCGCCTGCGGGCAGTGGAGGAGTGGCTGCGGGCGGAAGGCTACGAGTGGCGCTTCCGCCGCAAGCGCTGGAGGACGTGGACCCGGCCAGACAGGCCCGGCGAAGGGCTGCGCCCCGACGGGATCGAGGAGGACGAGACCCCCAACGAGTACCCGTCGGGGGCCTCGATCAATGTCTCCCTGTGGGACATGATCGAGAAGAGCTTCCCGGAACCGGGGAGCGAGCGCAGGCTGCAGGGCAGCAGCAGCGCGTCTCCGGGGAAGGAGAAGCGGTCCGCCGGGGACAGGAAGCGGGAGCGGAAGTGGCGGGAGTACCAGGAGTCCCTGGCCGCCGAAGCCGCCCAAGGCGCCAAGGGCGGAACCCCAGCCCCCAGTCCCCAACGGGCCAATGGTGGTCATCACCCCGGCCACGCCACCCTTGGTGACTTCATGGAAGTCGCCAAGCAGACCCAGGCCAAGCCCCGTCGGCTGCTCCTGAGGCCCCAGCAGGCCCCAGCAGCGACGTGGAGTCGGCCCACCGCGGGAGGATGCCGGCCGACCAGGCCAGCTCCAGCAGCAGCGCCGCTCCCGCCCAAAGGGACGTGGCGCGCGCCTGTGAGCGCGTCTGTAGGGTGCCCTGCAACCTTCGGGTTGCCCGGCAACGGGCCACGCAGCAGAACGCTGCCGTGGAGGGCGCCGTCGGCATCGCCCATGAGGAGGCCACCGAGTGGGGCAGAGGCATGGACTACCACGCCTCGAAAGTGGCAGCCATCGCGGCCGGTCTCACGGCTGCGGCCGCCCATGAGGCAGTGGCTGCCCGGATCAGGGCAACCGACGAGGAAGCCCGCCGGACGCAGGAGGCCATTGCCTGCAAGGAGGCCGAGGTTAAGGCGCTGGAAGAGGCGCTTGCCCAAGAGAGCGCAAAGAAGGAGGCGGAGGAAATGGCCCACGCCGAAGCGACGGCTAAGGCCGAGGAGGACGCCGCCAAGAAGGAAGCCATCGAGGCCGCGCGACGGAAGGTCGCTGAGGAGAAGGCCAAGACGGAGGCGGAGCTGGCGGCGTTGGAGGCGCAGAAGGCGCGGCTGCAGCAGGCCCGGGAAGCCGAGGCGGCTCGTGCTCGGGAAGAAGCCGAAGTGCAGGCTGCCGCAGCCACCGCCGCCGCAATGGAGGAGGCAGAGGCCAAACTCCGCCGCGAGACTCCCCCGGGAGGATCACGAGTGGAGACCCTTCGAAAGCTTTTCGAAGGGGACGCCTCCTCCAGGATGACGCTGGATGAGGCGGACACGGGCAGCAGTGGGAGCAGTGGCACCACCGCCCATCGACGGAGGAAGGGCAAGGGGAAGACCCCCGAGAGGCCGCGGAGGCCAACGGGTGGACACCCCCATGACAGTGACCCCTTCTTCACCGCCAGTGACGGGGATGAACGAGGCCGTCGACATCGCCAAGTGGTGGCTTGGACGGGCGGAGGAGGCGGAGACGTCCCCATGGAACCGGAAGGTGAGGATGAGGATCCCCCTCCTCCCTACCGGAGCTCGGAGTCTTCCGTGACCGAGACGCCCAGGTGGGGCGACATGGAAGAGGATGACGACATGGACTTCGGCATCACGAAGAGGCGCCCGTCCTCGGACCCACCGAGGCGACCCGGCGGAGGCCCCAGGAGTCGCCCCAGCGCCAGTGCCCCCTCTCTCACCGCCCCCTCTCACCACAGCGCGGGCCGCCGCAACGAGCGCGTGCCGCCCGGCAGTGGCAGTGAGGAATGGCGTGATGAGTGGCTCAGCGCGGAGTACCGCAACCGCCGTGCTCCACCGCGGACGCCTGTACGCCCCCGACGCCCGGCACCAGCCCCGGTGCCAATCCCAATGGCTGGAGGACGTTATGGTGGACTCAGGGACGAGGTCCCCAGAGGAGACGTGGAGTGGGATGTCGGTGAAGGTGAGGACCTGGATCTGGACCTGGAGGAGTTCGACATCAGCCCACCGCGTGGTGTACGACGGGAGGCCGCTGAACTCAGCCGCCGGCGCCGTGATGAGGATGCGTACAGGGAAGCAGTACGGCGTGAACATTTTGGTTCAGCGTACGTGGAGGAACCGCGGCGTAGCCACAGGGGTTCCATGGAGGAGATGGACGTGGCGGCCGTGGGAGTCCGTTGGCGAGGCCGATGAGAACCTCGGTCGACCTCGCGGCCGGCGTTCATGGTCTCTAAGGCCGCGGACGCCGCCGTGTGGGAAGACTTGAAGGACATCAAGCCCCCCATGTACGATGGCAACCCCCTCAACCTCGACCGCTTCTTGGAGAAGCTGGACGATTGGGGGCTGACCGTCACTGAAGACCTGCCTCCCGCGGATGCGGAGAGATACGTCTTCAAACGGTTCAGGTACCGCCTGCCGGAAGTGCTCGGCGAGCTATACTTCGTGGCGACCAAGGAGGGGAGAATCAAGACCCTCAAGGAAGCCAAGAAGTGGCTCAACGAGCAGGAGCGGGTGGACGCTCCGCAGGTGGCTGCCAAGCGCTGGAAGTCCATCAAGCTTGAGCATGATGGACGGGAGATCCGCCTACGAGATTGGCGGGACTTCCGAGGGAAATACACCCTCTTCCGCCGCAACGTGGAGGATTGGAACGAGGGTGACGAGCAGGCTCGCCTGCTCTCCATGCTGCCGGAAGCATGGATCAAGAGGGTCACCAAGGAGGAATCCAAGCGGGCCAAGTCCAACCACACGGTCAAGATGATGCTCCCCAAAGAGTATCACTCGAACGTGGTGGCTTGGGCGAAGAAGAACGTGGCCCGGGATGTCAAACGGCACTCCCTGCGGAACGCTCTTCTCATCACCGTCTTGGGCGATCGCGAGAAGACCGCGATGTGGCGCCTTGACGAGTGTGAGTTGAGCGGCCAGACCATCCGTCTGCAGCCCATCCCGGCGCCGATGAGCTGCGACGAGATCCTGGAGTGGGTTGGCGAGGAAGTACTCAAGGAGTACCGAAACCTCCACCACACGCGCGGGTTGAGGCCCGGCGATCGCGACGTCAACTACGTTGGCGGGGGACCTGGCGGGGAAGCTGCCATGGACCCAGCGGGAGCCGGCGGCGATGAGACTCTCGTCGACGATGAGGACGACGATGAGCCCGCCGAGGTGGCCATTTGTGCCTTCGTGGCCAAGAACCTGAGCGCGGGGAGCAAGCCGGGAAACTGGAAGCCCCTGCAGCAGGGTTGGAGGAAGCAGGAGAAAAGGGACCCTCGCCGCATTGGCGACCCTCCGCTGTCCTTTGGGGAGTTCATACGAGCTCACCCTCAGGGCTGTTTCGTGTGTTATGGGAGGAAGCGAGGCTTCAACCATGACCACTGAACATGCCCCGTCCACAAGGCCGACACGGAGGCTTACAAGAAGGCGCACGGGTCGAAGAAGCGTGCGCCCGCGGGTATCCGGGAAGCCAAAATGGAGGTCGACAAGGACGAGCTGGCCAAGCTGATGTCGTCGGTCGGGACCGAGTTGGCCAAGGAGATCCAGGAGATCAAGCGGAACTGGGTCCCCAGGTCGGACAACAAGAACAAGGAGAACAACCAGAATGACCAGAACAAGGACAAGGACAAGAACAAGGGTAAGAAAGGGGGAAGGAAGAAGGGCATCAACGAGGTTGATGCGGAGGAGAACACCCCTTCCTCCACAACCGACGCCCCCTAGCGGAGCCCCTGCAGCCAAGGGCCCCAGCTAGGGCGGTCGCAGGATGGTGACGTGGGAAGCGCTGAACCATCCCAGTCGGGAGTCGATAAGCACAAAGGGACTGCCGCGGGCGGAAGGCCCGGTCCGGCGCCCAGTCGCGGAGGCGGGGTGAGGGCAGGTGAAGGCACGAACCCTTGCACCCGTCCATCCTTCGCGACCAAGAATGTGTTTGATGTACTACAGGATCTATCCGAGAGTATCGGAGGATCAGCCGGACCGCAGCTGGATGCTGCAGATGGGCAGCCTGAGCCCATTGTCCACGACCTGCACCAGTCGCTTGTTGAGCTTCTGGAACGGCCAGAGATCCTGAGTTTGCACGCCGTGCGCCGTGTCGGTCGCGAGCGGCAGTTGCATCTTAAGGTCCGTGCCTTATGCGGGGAAGTGGAAAAGGTTTTCGACGTGTTGGTCGACACGGGAGCTCAAGTCAGCTTGGTCAAGGCTGGCCTACTTCCACCAGAGTGTCTGACCGACAGTTGGAAGCCTGTCAGGCTGAAGGTGGCGAACGGCCAGTACATGGTGGGAGGCACGAAGGAAGCGGCCATCGGGCTGCAGTTCGTGAACCATCGTGAGCTGAGTCGCCCAGACCTCGGCAAGGAAATCCTCCTGCACGGTCGCTTCTACGAGGCCGAGATGGACTGGGACATGATCGTTGGGTACGACTTCATGATGGAGACGGACTCCGGCGTTCTCCCGGCCCAGGCCTCCATGACCCTGTACCAGGACGACCAGCTCTCGTGGCTTTCGTCACCTGAGCACCATGTGGAATGCCAATGGATCCACCCCGAACGCAATCAGCTCGAAGTGGCCGCGCTGGACACTGAGCCCACTCGGCCAGCAAACCAGGAGTACGGCGTAAGGCCGGAAGTGGCGAACCGAGTGGTCGCGGACCTGGGAGCGTCGGATCTGGCCCTGGATGCGTTCTCTTCAGGAACCTCCGCCCATCTGCGGGTGTGTGAGAAGTACTGGAGGGCACAGGACTCCGCGTGGAAGAAGCACTGGGGTCCGCATCAGGGATTGATGTGGATCCATTGCCCCCGTTGGGACATTCCAAGAGCGATAGCGAAGATTCGCAAGGACCGCTCCAAGGCAGTGCTGGTTGTTCCTATCAGATGCACCGAGGAGGAAAGTACCCGACATTGGGTAGCCTCATTGACCAACATGACCTTGAACAAGGTTGTCCTACCGGCTGGAGAGAGTGTCTATCAGGACGCTAAGGGACAGCCCATGCCACCACAGAGATGGCCAACGGAATTCCACTATGTGGATGGGGGCCTTGATCAGGCCGACACCACGGACTTCGTGTGTGTCAACCGCATCATAGCGGAGCCTTGGAGGCAATGCTTTGCGGTTCCCCCTGTTGACATCGAACAATCAGAATCGGAAGAGCCCCTCACTGAAGAGGAGTGGGATCTGGTTCAGGGGTATATGGATCAGCCCTTTCACGACTGGGGAAACCAGCGTGAGGGCAAAGGCCAGGACAAAGCCTGGTGGGAAGTGGACTCGATCGTCTCTGGTTCCTACAATGGAGATACCTTCGTAAGGAGGGTACTGGACCCCCTTTCCAGCCAGGACGAGCCAATCGGGGGTAACCCACCCACCTACGGCGATCTATTCCGAGGCAAGACCAGAGATGGCCCTTTGGGCCACCTGGGAAGACCGCCTGAGCCGAAAGCGAGCGGGGTCGCTACCCCTCAAGTAAGCTCCGTGGTTCAAGTGCCCGGAAAAGCCAAGGCGGAGTCCGATGACTGCCCCAAGATCCAGGCATTGAGGGCCAGGCTGAAGCAGAAGTATGGTGATACCTTCTTCAGCGGTAAGCCTGTGTTTCCTCCACCGGTGCGTGGACCGTATGGCGAGGCCAAGATACGACTGAAGCAGGACCCCCGTGTGTATCGGCACCGGGAGTTTGCCCTGAGGGGCGAGAGGAAGGAAGCCATGGAGAAGATCCTCCGTGACTTCATCCAGAGAGGCTGGCTTGAGCCGTGCCACTCCGAGTGGGCCTCTCCCTGCTTCGTCGTCCCCAAGAAGGTTGCCAGCGAGTGGCGGCTCGTGGTCGACTACCGCGGCCTGAACGCCCAAATGCAGCACGACAGCTATACGCTGCCCCTCATTGAGGACATGCTGCAAAAGCAACACCGGCGGAGGATCTTCACGGTGATTGACCTGAAACATGGTTATCATCAGATGCCTCTCGCCGAGGAGTCCCGTGCCTGCACAGCCATGAGCACCCCACTTGGACCTCTCCAGTGGAAGGTGATGCCCATGGGCGTTACCAACGGCAATGCGGCTTTTCAGCGGATGCTGGAGAACCTGCTTGAGCCGGTGCGTGACTGTGCGGACCCCTTCGTGGACGACGTGATCATCGCGTCCGGGGACCCCAGTATGAGCTACGAGGAGCTCCTGGAGGCACACGAGAGGGACGTCACTCGAGTGCTGGACCTTCTGGTTCGGCACAAACTCACGGGCAGCAGTGACAAGGCCACCATTGCGGTAAGCGAGGTGGTCTTCGCTGGCCACGTAGTCGGGAACGGGCAGCGAAAGCCCATACCTGGCAAGGTGGCTGCGATTGAGCACTGGGAAAAGCCCAAAACGGTCTCTGAGCTACGGGCGTATCTGGGGTTCTGCAACTACTACTCGGGGTATATCAAAATGTATGCCGAGTATGCAGCCCCCATGACGACCATGCTCAAGGGCAACCGAGAGGAGACCAAGAAGGGGTCCAAGAGGGCTCTGGTCTGGATAGCTGAGTCCGACCGTGCCTTTGAGGGGATGAAGCAGGCGCTGCTATCCGCAGTGGGTCTGCACCTCGTGGATCCCGACAGAGGGTTCGTCCTGCGCACCGACGCTTCCGACTACGCCATTGGCGCTGTGTTGGAGCAAGTGCTTGACGACGGGAGGCACGTGCCCGTGGCCTTCTGGAGCCGAGTCCTGGCGGAAGGCCAGAGACGGACGTGGACGCCCCTCGAAAAGGAGGCGTATGCCATCGTCATGACTCTGAGGAAATGGGCTGGGTACATAGCCCTCCATCCCGTCACCGTCTGCACCGACCATCAGAGTCTGCAGTCGTGGCACAAGGAGCACGTGGACACCCCCTCAGGTCCCGCCTCCCGACGGGCAAGATGGCATGAGACCTTGGCCAAGTTCGACCTCACGGTTGTGTATATTCCTGGAAAGGATAACACCGTGGCGGACTGTCTCAGTAGGTGGGCCTATCCCGCCAGCAAGGGCATGCAGGACATCTCTGCCCATGGCGATGAGGCTGAAACCGCTGAAGCCAAGAGGATCATCGAGATGGAGCGCCTGATGGAGGAGGAGGGTGCAAAATGCTTCGTCGTCATGGCTGCGGATGCCCCCCTCGCAACGAGGGTGAGCAGAGCGGTCAGAGTACTCGCCCCTGATGGAGCTGAGTCCGACAAGCACCTCTTCCCGGAGTCTTGCCTCCAGGACGACTGGACCGACGACTACGCCAAGTCTGAGGCCTTTGCGGCCGAGTATAGGGCTGTGACCGACCCTGATGACGGGCAGAAGTGGCCAAAGGGGCTGACTGAGGAAAATGGCAAGCTCTACCGGAATGGTAAGCTGCTAGTACCAGAGTCCCGGGTGCTCGAGCTGTGTGAAGCTTGGCACCACCACATGCTGCACCCAGGGGTCAAGAAGCAAGCTCTTGACATGCAGCGTCGGTTCGAGATCGACCATATCGTTCTCTACACCGCCATCAAGAAGGTCAGGAAGGGTTGCTCGGTCTGTCAGGCCTGCAATCCCGATAACCGGAACGTCAAGGGGGAAGCCCAATGGACCCCGGTTCCTGACCAGCCCATGGAGAGCGTGGCCATGGACGTCTTCTCCATGCCTGAAGTGCACATTGGTAAGGAGACCTTTGACTGTGTGGTTCTCTGTGTGGACCGCCACAGCGGCTACGTTGTAGCCGTTCCGGCACGCAAAAAGGGGTTGCTTGCCAAGGAAGTGGCAGTCATGATGATTCGTCATTGGCTGACCGTCTTTGACATCCCCCGCACCATTTGCAGTGACCGAGGGCCCCAGTTTACTGGTGGCTGGTTCAAGGCTATGTGTTCCCTCATGGGGATACGTCATGCCAAGAGCGTCGCCTATCTCAGCCGGTCTAACGGCCGAGCTGAAGTGGCTGGACGGCAGCTGTTCGAGAAGCTGCGCAAGATCCACATCACCAATCCACGGCGGAACTGGTTTGAGGAGATGTGGCCTGCTCTGAAGGCCCATCATGACACCCCCACTCCGGGCGGTTTGTCCCCTCACCAGATTCTGTTCGGCAGGGACCCCCTGGGTAGGGGACTTCCCTTGTCTGGTGATGGCATGGCTATGGATGCCAAGGAATTCTTCGCGCGGCAAGAGCAAACGGCGCGGGACATCCGCCAGCAGCTTGAGAAGGAGCATGCTGAGCGTCAGAAGTCCGCCCCGAGCTCAACAGCGCAGAAGTTCAGGGTGGGAGACCCGGCGTGGGTGATCAGACCCCGCCCTATGGGCACCCACCGCACCAAGACCTGGTTCACACCCGGCGAGGTGGTCCGCAGGATTGGTAAGGACACCTACCGCATCAAGGTGGGTCATGGACAGTTCCGGGAACGCCACGAGAGTCAACTCCGTGTGCGGGAACCCGACCTCCGTGGCCAACATGTGTCCCTGAGCTATGCCGCACATGAGGCTGATTCGGATGATGACTATGCTGAGCAGGACGACTATACTGTCGAGAAGATCCTGGCTCAGCGTCCGAAAGCCTCGGCACCCGGAGGTCTGGAGTTCAAGGTTCGTTGGCGAGGCTATGGGCCGTCCCACGACACCTGGGAACCCGTCTCCTCGTTCGTGCCGCGGGTCAATACTCCCTTCATGGAGTACATCCGCAAGCACAAGACCAAGATCCACGTTTCGGACTTGGCAGCACTCACCCGGGCGATTGCAGCCAGGGGTGCCTTATCAGCGCCCTGAGCTCTCCCCTGATGCGTTTTGAGCGCTTGTGAGGCCGACGAATCGTCCCTTACTTGCTTGCTCTCTTCCATCTTTCGGTGACAGAGTGGCCATATACCCCCCCTGCTGAATCCAGAGGAGGATGGCCCCTCTCTTCTTCCATTCGTCACTCACCCCCCTGCTGAATCCTTGGGAAACCAGGTAGGGCGACTGACCTTCATATTTTCTGAGCTCTTGGGGCCTTGAAGCCAATACGACGTTGCGCAACGGATGCCGCTGTCATCGGCATTGCGATTTTTGAGTGTGTGGTCTGGTTCCATGGCATTTGCGGAATCCAGACCAGTCGACGTGTGTCTCGAGACTATATATGGCCTGAACTCAGGCGTTTTCCTGTCCACCCTCCTGCATTTGCCTTATCCTGACCGTGGCGTGGTTTGGCGCTCTGTTCAGAGTGTGTTTACACGCCTATTTACCCCGCTTGTTTTGCTTTTCTGCCCTCCAGGATATGTGCATCTGTATGTTGCTGTCTTCAGCCCATCACCCGAGTGTGGATTGTTTTTCACTGATCGAATACGAAGGCGCCTTGAGTCGCCGTGTACATGTTCATACAGCCTGGTCCAGCCTGGACCAGTACCCGAATACAGATTGTACTGTTTGAGTGCCCGTGATACCGTGTTGCCCTATTCGCTGTGATGTGGAGATCCTGATGGCGCCAGGCGGGAAGCCCAGTTGCCTGACTACACTCCCAGCGGTCCGCCACTGTCAGTCCCAGTGTGAGCCTACCGATTCGCAGACGCACTTGCATTCGGATGGCGGCCTCCGGTGCTCCTGACCTCGGTCAGTCTGCCTGGGAAACTGGTGGTTTGAGGAGTCGACGCCTCCGCCCACACTGCATGAGGACTCCCTCATGTATGGCCTTCGTGGTAATAGGGCAAGGGAAAAGACGGCCTTGATGCCCGATCCCTTAAGGAGGAGCTCCCTTAAGATCTGGGGTTCTTAAGGAGTTCGACTATGGCACTCTGGACTCGCGTCGTATGGATATGGACATGGTGCGCCCGAGGAAGGACCCGTGGGGACTCTCCCCAGTCGGCGGGCCTTGGGAAGCTTGGGGTAGCCTGATGGATCTTTGTGGTCGCTCTCGACCTGTGGGACCACCTCGGTCGTCGTGTGTCGCCTATGTTGGCCGTGTATGCCACTGCCACTGTGGTGGTGACCGTAGCAGCCGGCACCCGGTGCGCCTGGTATGGGTTAACGGGTCCTTTGGATGCCGAACAATCGCCGCCAGGACCCGGGACTTGATACTTGATACTGTACCTCTTATTACTAACATCTACAGCATCATACCTGTTTTACTATGCGTTGGAATGGGCAGCCTAACCCAGAATCAGCCTGAAGTGAGGATGTGACACCCCCCCTTCAGGGGATGGTCCTGGGTACCCGCTGCCATGCTTGGGTGTTATCGAGCCCCCCCCAGGGTTTGCTCTAAGGAGGGGGGTGAAGCGGTACCCAGAACCCCATGGCTAGGTTACGGCATACAACCGGTCCACTAACCCCATGTACGGAAGGGAAGACGCCCGTTGACGCTCCGTTCCGTGCCGTAAAGCCCCGCATCGGCAACCGATGCACCGCCAGCGGAGATTTGTATATCAGAACATCAGGAATCAACAGGGTTTTATTTTCATATTGTTTCCGTCAATTTTTACGCTTCCGTTCTGATATTCACTGTTTTGACTGCTGGCGGTTGGATCGCGACTTTACCGTAACCGCCAGTTTAACTGTTTATAATGGAAATTTTAACGCTATCCGTCACGAAGGCTCCAAAGCCTTCAGGAACTGCATGGATGCTTCCGCAATTTTCACATCTTGCACTCGCAACCTTAATCCGAATTTTTCAGGATGTCGAAATCGGATTTTCGACTTCGACATCCCCGCACTTGATTTGACCTCTTTCGAGTGGACCTACGTGCTTCCCTATGCACGAATCAACTTTCCCTTTATCCTGCCCTCCATTTGTCTTAAAGATATGGGCAAAACAAAGTTGATTCGTGAGGCCACTTGTGAAGGTCATATCTCGTGTTGCTTGCGAGGAATGACAATAAGAAAACGTGGGATGTATTCACAATACTCCCGACGTAATTTAGAAAGCATTATATGCCTTGCGTCACCACACGTGCGTGCTAGTGTAATGGATCGTGGTCAAGAGGGTAGAGTTTGCGTTACAACTCATTGGCCATGATATTGTGTGCGTTAAGATAACTTTCGAGTGTAGCGCGCAAGTGTTGGTGTTGCATAGGAACTCTCCTTGAGTTCCTATGAGCGATTGACACAAAGTTATGCCCTTGGAGGGGCATGACATATCGTGGTGGGAGCTACCTTTTTGGGCAATATGGAGTATGTGCCTTGTGTTGTGTTGCGTGCCCATTTGGCGGGTCCATCGCTCCAAGACAAGCCCGCCAATGGACCTCATATTTTGCAAGCCCCTTCTCCATACTCCCTACGATCAATTGCAAGCCTAACTTTCGTGAAGGGAAGCTTGTGTGGCAATCCCGAAGCGATGCATTGGGAGGAAGGTGTGTATTTTTCAATTTCCCATATTTTCATGTGCCCACTTGGGAAGTAGCGCTCGTAACCTTTCAAGGCGCCCCAAGTGGAGCACATATGTGGGATCGAAGGTCATTGGTGTCAAGTCATTGTGTTTAGAAGGATTAGTTGATTGCACGATCCAATCCGAAGATATTATAATATAATTGTGTGCCGTTCAAGGCACTTCTGTGTGTCTTTGTACCAATTTTGCCGTTTTTGGCCCGTCATGATGTCAAGTGGCGACCGTGTATTCCAACGTTGCGCTCAATTGACATCATGACCCAAGTATGATATGAGGGTACATACTTCGGTCCCCAACATATCTTGGACCCGGCGAATAACTCCTCTTAGGCTTGGCATACTGTGGCCGCCATGTTGGCGATTTGGGACTATCCCAAATCATGGGCTCACTTGGCGACCCTGCCATTCTCAATACCGGAGGAGTTGGGCGACGCCCAAAAGATATGTTGGACACATATGACTTGATACCAATCCTATGGCACACTCTGGTCCAAGTCGGGCATGTGCCTCATTTGCCCCAACCATGAGTGTGCGCATTTTTGGCCGTTTTGAGCAATTTTCCACTTTTGCTGCCCGCCGTGCACCATGTTCTAACCCTCGTGCACGCCGGACGCATGGACCAATGGACCATATATGACATGGGTGTTATGAGTAATGGTCCCCATGGTCCACACACCACGTGGGCGAAGCGGAGCCACCTCCGTTAAGGCGCTAGCCCAAGGTGAGTGTGGGCAACTTTACCATTTTGGCATTTGTGGACCCAATTGGGATCGTCACCACGCCGAGTGGCATGGAGATCTTTGAGAGCCAGAGGCATGGGAGTCTCCGTTGGACTCCCGGCCGATCGCATATGGAGTAACAGATCCGATCTCCAAGCCGGCGTGGAGATATACTATTGGGTACACACCGAATTTTGGCTCATTTCAAGCAGCCAAAATGACCCCATTTTGGGACCCCAATTTCCCCCTTCCGTGTGGTCAATTGGCGGCCCCATTTCTCTATGCCCACAAGGAGCCCGGACCTTAATCCAAGTTGTACACTCAGATATGAGTCCTAGGTCCTGTCTCCTATCCTGTGAGCCATTGGCCTTACCTTGGCCGGGCGAGCCACGCGTGGGAATGACGCCAATTTTGGTGATTTTGGCATCATGACCCCACTTGACTCATCCGTGTTGCCCTGATGCCGGGACCTCAAAGGGAACCAGGTTGGGTGAGGGCTCCAGGGAGTTCGTACTCGAAAGGCATAGGGTCAGTTGCCTCGTCCCCACCTCTGGCGGGTCCGGACGAGGGGTCAAATTTGGGAATTTTGGAGCTAATATCAGTTTGGGCTGAAACAGCCCATTTTCAGCTACCAACTCCTGAGGGATAATGGCGGGGCCATATCTCTCGCTCAGAGAGGAGTTCGGACCTGCCATTAAGGGAGCATAGGGAGCCACTGTCGGTTGGCCTTGGAGGCACTTGGTTACCAGGAACTCGCCTGTGGCTGGGCGGGACACCTCTCCCATTGGCAGGGTTTCAGGGTCCGGACTGAGCAGGGCATGGGTTGTGTTTGAGCCCCCGCCCCCACCAGCCACTGAGAGGGTCGGACCTGGGATTGGGATACGAGTTGGGACTGAGTGTCTATGGTCCTGTGGTGCCCTTACCCCAGTCCAGTCTTAACCCCATGTGTACATATCCTGATGTGTTGTTGTACATACTTTTGTTCCCTCTTTGCAGAGTGGCAAGGATTCTGAAACGCTTTGTCACATGACATGAGCGCATTGATGCCCCTGTGAGCGTAGTGCTTTGCCTGCCTGCTCACTTGCGCGTGTCCCGCAGCGTCCCGTGGCCGGCCCCCCACGGGAACGCGTCACTACAACATGGACCAAGGGGATCAAAGATAGAGAAACGTCGTCGGTCGACATAAAAAAGTGTACCACAATGAAATATATATGTCGAGATCGAGTGAAGGGGGTATAAGGCCAATCAAGGCCCAAAAATCCCCGGATGAACGCCCTCACCCGTCCCCCAATCACAGAAACAAACAAAAATGCCAAGGGGGATCCACTACGGTGCTACAGCAGCAACCAAATGGACCAACACGTCCTTGACATCCAAAGAAATGTTCTTTTTCTTCAGGTAGTCCATCCAGACCGTGGTGTACCTCGGCACAAACCTGCTCGGAGGCTCCCACGAATCCCTGGATGCGGCGAATCCCTTCCAACGGACCTTATATAGCCTCCCTCGGGCGTCCCCGAATCCGGCTTGTCCGCCAGGATCCTCTCGGCGGTGAAGTCGTCGTCCTCACCCTCGTCGTCCGAGTCCACATCACCGGCCGTGAACTCGAACGCGACGGGACGTCCGCTGGGGTCTGGTGCTCGGGGACGAAGCTGGGTATGGTCGCGGTCCAGGATCTTGTTATCCCCCACACGAACCGCATACACATCCTGTCCGACCTTCCGCACAATTACCCCTGGCACATACCAGGACGCCTGCCGATGCCTGGACAGGACATCCTTGTGGTGCCGCTCCACCCACACGGTGTCTTGGAGAGCATACTTCTGGACTTTTCCCTGCTTGAAGTACTTGGCCCTCTTCTCATGCTCGTCCTGAAGTGCCTTGCACACCTTGGCCGCCGTGTCGTCTGCCTCCGCCATCATAGCGTTCCCATCCCGGGCCACTTTGCCATTGTTCAACCACGGGAGAGTGCGTGACACTCGATCCCGTAGGAACAGGATGCGATGGGGCGACAGTCCAGTTGGCCCCGGAAGGTCGTGGTACGCCTGGAGTACTCTCCACAGCGAATTATACCAGTTCCGGCCCGGTTCGTCAATGTGCAGCTGGCGGAATTTCTCGAACATCTGCCGCCCGGCCACCTCAGCCCGGCCATTCGACCGGCTGTGGTACGCCACGGTCTTGGCGTGCCGAATGCCCATGTGCCTGCACATCGTCTTGAACCACGTCCCCACAAATTGACTGCCCCGATCGCTGCAGATGACAGCTGGGACATCAAAAATTGTCAGCCAATGCCTGATCATGGCATTAGCGACGGTCTTGGCCTGCAGACCCACTCCATGCTTGTCCTTCTTGTCCTTCTTCTTGGACTTCTTGCCAGGGACCGCCACGATATACCCGCTGTGCCTGTCCACCGCCAGGATGACACAGTCGTAGGTCTCTCCTTCCACGGTAACCTCAGGCATGGCGAATACATCCATGGCCACGGACCGCATAGGGGCTTCCGGTATAGCCGTGTACACCGGGTTGCCAGCCGTGGAGTGGTTGGGGCTCTTCGTGGCCCGACACACGGCGCAGTCGCTGCAGTACTTGTCCAGGATGGCGTAGTACCCCGGTGGGAACTTGAAGCGCCACTCCAGGTCCTGCTGCATCTTGTCCCGACCAGGATGCATGAGCTGGGCGTTATGCCAGTGGTCAATGAGCTCCTCCATTCGGTTCTCAGGGACCAATAGTGAAGTGGTACCCAGAACCTATGGCCCATGGCCCGGAGGCCTGTGAGCCGTCACACCCGTGCGGAAGCCGATATCCCTGTTCTCTAACCCGCGGAATCTGGAATCCGATTTCTAACCAATAAGTCGATGTAGAATTACCATAATTTTATTGTCTTAGGCCATTTTCAGTCGGAAATCGGTGAAATACCCGATTTCTACCGCGATTTCTAATTGTCGTGAAATCGCCGCCTGATGTCGCCTGTTCCTGCGCCTTCGTCGCTTCTCCGTGGCGAGTTTTGTTCTGGACTTTTCTCGAGTACCTTTGAGGTTCTAAGAGAACTTAGGGGCTGAATCTAGAGGATATTTTCTGTACTGTCATCTGGTGTGTTCACCAGAATTTTTCGCCGTTGCGTCTTCGAGAAAATCAGCGCGCAAGCTTTTCCGTCGATCGCTCCAACTCATGGTTCTCAAGGACCATGAGTTCGGACGGAACCCTACCCCCCCCCCCCTATGCCTTTCATCCATGGCCCTTTCACGCGGGTATATCGTTTTGTATAGGGAAGCGGGCAATGGCGGTGTTTTAGGCAGCCTATGGGTCTCGCAAACCCAAGTCGTTTGCGTGCGCAAACGCTAACTTTGTGGCCTTGTGAGCATGAACGTTAATAACCGGACACAATGCTCACAAGACCAAAAGCCCTAGGCCATCTTCGTTCTTTGAGCCAACTCAACGATGGCTCCACGCAATCCAATGCGCACCGAAACTCTATTTTCAAAAGAGGGCAAGTTTTGGTCGAAAATTAGGCCAAAGTGGCCAAACCCCCGAGGCTCGTACTCGAAGCCTATGGGGAGTTGAGCCTCGAACCAAGACAATATGTAAAGTAGAGACCACGAAATACATTGTGAATGGCTTGGTTGGTTTTTACAACCTTGTCTTCTATTATATATAATTTCGCCTTGTGAGCACGCGTGCCGTACTGCCCCTTTGCACACGCGCTCATATGCAAGCACTAATGACACGAGTGGGCTGAGACAATCTAACCATAGTGTGCATATTTGAAAGCACCTACTATGGGCCTACTCCAAAGGTGTTTGCTCATATTTTTTCTCCACAAGGTCCCAAAGATATGTACATGCCAATATCGGCGATATATGCACTTTTTCCCATAAATAGTGTGCTTCAAGGATTGAGGTGTTAAAAATGCTTCCATTATGCTTTGAACCCCCACCCTTGTTGCAAAAGGGAAGCAAAGCTTCGGTTTGCATCCATGCAAAAGCCCGAGGCTCCTTTCTCTTGTGATACGGAGATACGATAATTGGAGGGACCACTTTTGGGTGAATTTTGGCCGTTTTGCCCAAAATGGCCACAAACCCCATCTCTGCCTGATTTCAACCCGAGGTTTCGTGCGCCACTTGACCAAGGGTAAGGGCAATTCGGAGAGGGCACATAAACCCGCATCGAATGGGGTGTTTCCCCATGTGGCCTCTCCTCTCGATGGGAGAGTTGTGAGTCACCCAATTTGGGGCATGTTGCCATTCTGCCCCCTTTGTGTGTCATTTTCCCTCCCATGGGGAAAATAGCTAGAGGCGACCATGAGGGTTGGCAAGTGGCATATATTGGGACCTAAGTCCCATATGTCTATAGCATTTTTGGTTGAAAGGATCCTCGCTGTGACCATGGAGATATGGAATCATGAGTGCGGGCCATTTTGGCCAAATTTCGCTGTTTTTGCCATTGTATGCCATATTGGAAATACCACATCTCCATGGAGCACGGGATCTAGCCAGGAAGAAAGGGCGATTATTGTAGCATATGACCAAGGGTTAAAGGCCATTGAGTTTTGTATTTGCTCCTCTGGCTCATCCGGAGTTATTCAACTTTTGGTGCGATCCATGATCCCCCCCTTTGCACCGCATGTTGATTTCTGCCCCGTCCGTGTGTTCATCCCCTCGGTGAACAGTAAGCAGCCAGCGTGACAGCAAGCGATAACCCAGGGCATGGGACCAAAGGGGATATCAAGGGTTGTGAATCAAGGCTTGGCGCGTCAATATGGCCAAGGTTTCCTACCCTGGACGGTCGACCGAGACGGCCGATTTTGCCATTTTGGCAATTATGACCCCACTTGACGAACCCGTGGTGCCCTGATGCCGGGACCTCAGAGGGAACCAGGTTGGGTGAGGGCTCCAGGGAGTTCGTATGCGAAGGGCATAGGGTCAGTTGCCTCGTCCCTACCTCTGGAGGGTCCGGACGAGGGGTCAAATTTGGAGTTTTCGGAGCTAATATCAGTTTGGGCTGAAACAGCCCATTTTCAGCTACCAACTCCTAGGGGATATTGGCGGGGCCATATCTCTGGCTCAGAGAGGAGTTCGGACCTGCCATTGAGGGAGCATGGGAAGCCACTGTTGGTTGGCCTTGGAGGCACTTGGTTTGCAGGAACTCGCCTGTGGCTGGGCGGGACACCCCCCTATTGGCAGGGTTTCAGGGTCCGGACTGAGCAGGGCATGGGTTGTGTTTGAGCCCCCGCCCCCACCAGCCACTGAGAGGGTCGGACCTGGGATTGGGATATAAGTTGGGACTGAGTGTCCATTGTCCTGTGATGCCCTTACCCCAGTCCAGTCTTCACCCCATGTGTACATATCCTGATGTGTTGCTGTACATACTTTTGTTCCCTTGTTTCAGAGTGGCAAGGATCCTGAAACGCTTTGTCTCATGACACGAGCGTAATGATGCCCCTGTGAGCGCAGTGCTTTGCCTGCCTGCTTGCTTGTGCGTGTCACCGCAGCGTCCCGTGGCCAGGCCCCCGACGGGAACGCCTCAAAAGCGTTTCACCGCCGCGGGGTTACCCATCCCTCGCGTGCCACTCGGGGCCACCAACCCCGAGCAGCGCGGCGCAGCAGCTCGCAGCTCGCAGCTCGCAGCTCGCAGCGCAGCGCAGCGCCCCGCAGCGTCGCCCAGAGCATCGCCCTGAGCGACCACGGAAGCGCCGCGACCGTGAAGGAGGTGCACAGACCAGTGAAGCCGGTTCGGACCCCCGTGGCCATCCTGGGGTCACTTGGGGTGTGTATCTATGTGCCGGCAAGCCGCCATTGGCTGATATCATACTCTCCCATCCACCTGACCTAACCCGATGTGATAGTGTGATAGGTTTGGCCATTCCGGCTATGAGCGGCCATATTCAGTACCGAGGCACCGCCAGCTGAGATTTATATATCAGAATATCAGGAATCAACAGGGTTTTATTATCATAATGTTTCCGTAATTTTTCAGCCTTTCGTTCTGATGGTCAATGTATCGGCGGCTGTCAGTTGGCTCGCGATTTTGCGGTAACCGATTGGTTAACTTTTATTTCCAGATATTTTGGCGGGAAACCCCGATGAAGGGTCAGATTTCATCAGTAAAGGGTTTGTTGCCTCCGCAATTTTCTAAATATGCACTCGAAATTTTAATCTGAATTGTTCGCGATGTCGAAATCGGATTTTCGACTTCGACATCGCCGCACTTGATTTGGTCTTCTTTGAGTGGTCATACTCTTTTCCCTATGCCCGAATCAGGTTTCCCTTATACTTGCCACCCATTTGACTTGGAGATATGAGGGAAACAAAAGTGAATCGTGGGACCACTTTGAAGGGCCATATCTATGCGCGAGTGTGAGGAAAGAGAATCAGGAAGGTCGCGTTGCAAGCGCCTTAGTGAAGCGGTACCCAGAACCCCATGGCCAGGTTACGGCATACAACCGGTCTCCGGTCCACTAACCCCATGCACGGCGTGTTCCGTGCCGTGAAGCCCCGCATCGGCAACCGATGCACCGCCAGCGGAGATTTGTGTATCAGAATATCAGGAATCAACAGGGTTTTATTTTCATATTGTTTCCGTCAATTTTTACGCTTCCGTTCCGATACTCACTGTTTTGACTGCTGGCGGTTGGTTCGCGACTTTACCGTAACCGCCAGTTTAACTGTTTATAATGGAAATTTTAACGCTAACCGTCACGAAGGCTCCAAAGTCGCCAGGAACTGCATGGATGCTTCCGCAATTTTCATAATTAATACTCGCAACCTTAATCCGAATTTTTCAGGATGTCGAAATCGGATTTTCGACTTCGACATCCCCGCACTTGATTTGACCTCTTTCGAGTGGACCTACGTGCTTCCGTATGCACGAATCAACTTCCCTTTTATCCTGCCCTCCATTTGTCTTAAAGATATGGGCAAAACAAAGTTGATTCGTGAGGCCACTTGTGAAGGTCATATCTCGTGTTGCTTGCGAGGAATTACGATAAGAAAACGTGGGATGTATTTACAATACTCCCGACGTAATTTAGGAAGCATTATATGCCTTGCGTTTCCACACGTGCGCGCTAGTGTAATGGATCATGGTCAATTGGGTAGAGTTTGCGTTATAACTCTTTGGCCATGATATTGCGTGCGTTAAGATAACTTTCGAGTGTAGCGCGCAAGTGTTGGTGTGGCATAGGAACTCTTCTTGAGTTCCTATGAGCGATTGACACAAAGTTATGCCCTTGGAGGGGCATGACATATCGTGGTGGGAGCTACCTTTTTGGGCAATATGTGGTATGTGCCATGTGTTGTGTTGCGTGCCCATTTGGCGGGTCCATTGCTCCAAGTCGAACCCGCCAATGGACCTCATATTGTGCAAGCCCCTTCTCCATACTCCCTACGGTCAATTGCATGCCTAACCTTCGTGAAGGGAAGCTTGTGTGGTGATCCCGAAGCGATGCGTTGGGAGCAAGGTGTGTGTTTTACAATTTTCCATATTTTCATGTGCCCACTTGGGAAGTAGCGCTCGTAACCTTTCAAGGCGCCCCAAGTGGAGCACATATGTGGGATCGAAGGTCAATGGTGTCAAGTCATTGTGTTTAGAAGGATTAAGTGATTGCACGATCCAAGCCGGAGATATTATGATATAATTGTAGACCTTTCAATGCACTTTTGTGGGTCTTTGTGCCAATTTTGCCGTTTTTGGCCCGTCATAATGTCAAGTGGCGACCGTGTATCTCAACGTTGCGCTCAATTGACATCATGACCCAAGTATGATCTGAGGATACATACTTCGGTGCCCAACATATCTTGGAGCCGGCGAATAACTCCTCTTAGGCTTGGCATACCGTGGCCGCCATGTTGGCGATTTGGGACTATCCCAAATCATGGGCTCACTTGGCGACCCTGCCATTCTCAATATCAGAGGAGTTGGGCGACGCCCAAAAGATATGTTGGACCAATATGACTTGATACCAATCCTATGGCACACTCTGGTCCAAGTCGGGCATGTGCCTCATTTGCCCCAACCATGAGTGTGCGCATTTTTGGCCATTTTGAGCAATTTTCTACTTTCGCTGCCCGCCGTGCACTATGTTCTAACCCTCGTGCACGCCGGACGCATGGACCAATGGACCACATATGACATGGGTGTTATGGGTAATGGTCCCCATGGTCTACACACCACGTGGGCGAAGCGGAGCCACCTTCGTTAAGGCGCTAGCCCAAAGTGAGTGTGGGCAATTTTGCCATTTTGGCATTTGTGGACCCAATTGGGATCGTCACCACGCCGAGTGGCATAGAGATCTTTGGGAGCCAAGTGCATGGGAGTCTTCGTCGGACTCCCGGTGGATGGCGTATGGAATGGCAGATCCGATCTCCAAGCCGGCGTGGAGATATACTATTGGGAGCACACCGAATTTTGGCTCATTTCAGGCAGCCAAAATGACCCAATTTTGGGAACCCAATTTCCCCCTTCCGTGTGGTCAATTGGCGGCCCCATTTCACTAAGCCCATAGGGAGCCTGGACCTAAATTCAAGTTGTACACTCAGATAGAAGTCCTAGGTCCTGCCTCCTACCCTGCGAGCCATTGGCCTTACCTTGGCCGAGCGAGCCACGCGTGGGAATGACGCCAATTTTGGTGATTTTGGCATCATGACCCCACTTGACTCATCCGTGTTGCCCTGATGCCGGGACCTCAGAGGGAACCAGGTTGGGTGAGGGTTCCAGGGAGTTCGTACTCGAAGGGCATAGGGTCAGTTGCCTCGTCCCTACCTCTGCGGGTCCAGACGAGGGGTCAATTTTGGGAATTTTGGAGCTAATATCAGTTTGGGCTGAAACAGCCCATTTTCAGCTACCAACTCCTGGGTGATAATGGCGGGGCCATATCTCTGGCTCAGAGAGGAGTTGGGACCTGCCATTGAGGGAGCATGGGAAGCCACTGTCAGTTGACCTTGGAGGCACTTGGTTCACAGGAACTCGCCTGTGGCTAGGTGCGACACCTCTCCCATTGGCAGGGTTTCAGGGTCCGGACTGAGCAGGGCATGGGTTGTGTTTGAGCCCCCGCCCCCACCAGCCACTGAGAGGGTCGGACCTGGGATTGGAATACCAGTTAGGATAGAGTGTCCATTGTCATGTAATGCCCTTACCCCAGTCCAGTCTTAACCCCATGTGTACATATCCTGATGTGTTGTTGTACATACTTTCGTTCCCTCTTTGCAGAGTGGCAAGGATTCTGAAACGCTTTGTCACATGACACGAGCGTATTGATGCCCTTGTGAGCGTAGTGCCTTGCCTGCCTGCTCACCTGTGCGTGTCACCGCAGCGTCCCGTGGCCGGCCTTCCACGGGAACGCGTCAATAGCGTTTCACCGCCGCGGGGTTACCCAACCCTCGCGTGCCACTCGGGGCCACCAACCCCGAGCAGCGCCTCGCAGCAGCGCGGCGCAGCTCGCAGCTCGCAGCGCAGCGCAGCGTCTCGCAGCGCAGCGCAGCGGCTCGCAGCGCCACTCAGCGACAGCGCCGAGTTCGTCACGGAGCCCGCAGCGCCGTCCAGTGCTTCGCCCTGACCGCGCAGCAACCGTGAAAGAGGTGCACAGACCAGGACTCCTGCATCAGCCCCATCGGCCGACCCGGAGTCCCATCGGCCGACCAGCAAGGCCGCGGCAACCACCTCCACAACCACCGGCTGACCAGCACCAGCCGTACTTCCAATCCAGTGCTGCAGCAACCTCCTCAACAACCACAACCAGTTCGTTGAGTTGAACGAGTGCACATCAAGGACTTCAAGACCAACAACGCCCCCGCTGCCATGGTGAATTGGCAGGAAGCGGGCAGGACGTGGCCGCGGCCCCACCCCCATGCAGCACGCCTGCTGCGTGGGTTGGTTTGGGACCAGCACTACCGCCACAGCAACCCCCAGTGCGAAGGCGGCATGCCCAGGAGCTTCGAGCTCCGCACGGACATCGCCCCCGACCGCCTGCAGGCCGTGGAGGACTGGCTGCGGGCGGAAGGGTACGAGTACCGCCACCAGCAGAGGCGCTGGAGGACGTGGACCCGGCCGGACAGACCCGGCGAAGGCCTGCGTCCCGACGGGATTGAGGAGGACGAGGAGCCCAACGTGTACCCGTCGGGCGCCTCGATCAACGTTACCCTGTGGGACGTTATCGAGAAGAACTTCCCGGAACCGGGGAGCGAGCGCAGGCTGCAGGGCAGCAGCAGCGCGTCTCCGGGGAAGGAGAAGCGGTCCGCCGGGGACAAGAAGAGGGACCGGAGGTGGCGGGAGTACCAGGAGTCCCTGGCCGCCGAAGCTGCCCAAGGCGCCAAGGGCGGAACCCCAGCCCCCAGTCCCCAACGGGCCAATGGTGGTCACCACCCCGGCTCCACCACCCTTGGCGACTACATCCAAGTCGCCAAGCAGACCCAGGCCAAGCCCCGTCCGCTGCTCCTGAGGGCCCGGCAGGCCCCAGCAGGCCCCAGCAGCGACGTGGAGTCGGCCCACCGCGGGAGGATGCCGGCCGACCAGGCCAGCTCCAGCAGCAGCGTCGCTCCCGAAAGGGACGTGGCGCGCGCCTGTGAGCGCGCCTGTGGGGTGCCCTGCAACCGTCGGGTTGCCCGGCAACGGGCCAGGCAGTACAGCGCTGCCGTGGAGAGCGCCGCCGGCATCGCCCAGGAGGAGGCTGCGGAGTGGGCGCATGGCATGGCCATCCACGCCCAGACCGTGGCGGCCATTGCGGCTGGACTCACGGCCGTGGCCGCCCACGGGGCAGCGACTGCCCAGGTCAACGGTGAGTTGGCGGCAGCCGACGAGGAAGCCCGCCTGACGCAGGAGGCCATTGCCTGCAAGGAGGCCGAGGTGAAGGCGCTGGAAGAGGCGCTTGCCCAAGAGAGGGCAAAGAAGGAGGCGGAGGAAAGGGCCCACGCCGAAGCGACGGCTAAGGCCCAGGAGGACGCCGCCAAGAAGGAAGCCATCGAGGCCGCGCGACGGAAGGTCGCTGAGGAGAAGGCCAAGACGGAGGCGGAGCTGGCAGCGTTGGAAGCGCAGAAGGCGCGGCTGCTGCAGGCCCGGGAAGCCGAGGCGGCTCGTGCTCGGGAGGAAGCCGAAGCGCGAGCTGCCGCAGCCACCGCCGCCGCAATGGAGGAGGCAGAGGCCAAACTCCGCCGCGAGACTCCCCCGGGAGCATCACGAGTGGAGACCCTTCGAAAGCTTTTCGAAGGGGACGCCTCCTCCAGGATGGCGCTGGATGAGGCCGACACGGGCAGCAGTGGGAGCGGTGGCACCACCGCCCGTCGACGGAGGAAGGGCAAGGGGAAGACCCCCGAGAGGCCGCGGAGGCCAGCGGGTGGGCACCCCCACGACAGTGACCCCTTCTTCACCGCCAGTGACGGGGATGAACGAGGCCGTCGACATCGCCAAGTGGTGGCTTGGACGGGCGGAGGCGGCGGAGACGTCCCCATGGAACCGGAAGGTGAGGATGAGGATCCCCCTCCTCCCTACCGGAGCTCGGAGTCCTCCGTGACCGAGACGCCCAGGTGGGGCGACATGGACGAGGATGACGACATGGAGTTCGGCATCACGAGGAAGCGCCCATCCTCGGACCCACCGAGGCGACCCGGCGGAGACCCACCGGGACCCCCTGGCGGAGGACCATCAGGACCCCCTGGAGGACGCCCACCGAGTGGACCCCCTGGAGGCGGACCACCGGGCGGGGGAGGACCCCCTGGACCGGGCGGACCCGGCGGAGGCCCTCCTGGAGGACCCCCTGGGGACCCCGACAACCCACCAGGGAACGGCGACCCGGACACCACCTGGCGGTGGATTGTCTACCTCCGCAGGAGGGTCTTTGCCCTCGAGTGCGAGGTAGACACGGGCAAGGTCGAGATGGCTCGCATCTCCGGGGTCGCCGCGCGCGCGCAGAAGGACCTGGACATCGCCAGGGCCGAGACCAAGTCGCTGACCAACGTCGTCAGAGGCCTGCAGGAGAGGCTGGATGCGCTGGTAGCCCGTGGGAGCGTCGGCAGCGACCACCCACCCCTTGAGTCTGGCTCGTCGGACGACGGCTGGGGACCCGGACCAGGTCCAGGCAGACCCCACGCCCCCGGCGGAGCCCCCAGGAGTCGCCCCAGCGCCAGTGCCCCCTCTCTCACCGCCCCCTCTCACCACAGCGCGGGCCGCCGCAACGAGCGCGTGCCGCCCGGCAGTGGCAGTGAGGAATGGCGCGATGAGTGGCTCAGCGCGGACTACCACAACCGCCGTGCCCCACCGCGGACGCCGGTACGCCCCCGACGCCCGGCACCAGCCCCGGCACCAATCCCCAGGGCTGGAGGACGTTATGGTGGACTCAGGGATGAGGTCCCCAGAGGAGACGTGGAGTGGGATGTCGGCGAAGGTGAGGACCTGGACCTGGACCTGGACCTGGAGGAGTTCGACATCAGCCCGCCGCGTGGTTTACGACGGGAGGCCGCTGAACGCAGCCGCCGGCGCCGTGATGAGGATGCGTACATGGATGCAGTACGGCGTGAACATTTTGGTTCAGCGTACGTGGAGGAACCGCGGCGTAGCCACAGGGACTCCATGGAGGAGATGGACGTGGCGGCCGTGGGAGTCCGTGGGCGAGGCCGATGGGAACCTCGGTCGACCTCGCGGCCGGCGTTCATGGTCTCTAAGGCCGCGGATGCCGCCGTGTGGGAAGACTTGAAGGACATCAAGCCCCCCATGTACGATGGCAACCCCCTCAACCTCGACCGCTTCTTGGAGAAGCTGGACGATTGGGGGCTGACCGTCACTGAAGACCTACCTCCCGCGGATGCGGAGAGATATGTCTTCAAACGGTTCAGGTACCGCCTGCCGGAAGTGCTCGGCGAGCTATACTTCGTGGCGACCAAGGAGGGGAGAATCAAGACCCTCAAGGACGCCAAGAAGTGGCTCAACGAGCAGGAGCGGGTGGACGCTCCGCAGGTGGCTGCCAAGCGCTGGAAGTCCATCAAGCTTGAGCATGATGGACGGGAGATCCGCCTACGGGACTGGCGTGACTTCCGAGGGAAATACACCCTCTTCCGCCGCAATGTGGAGGATTGGAACGAGGGTGACGAGCAGGCTCGCCTGCTCTCCATGCTGCCGGAAGCATGGATCAAAAGGGTCACCAAGGAGGAATCCAAGCGGGCCAAGTCCAACCACACGGTCAAGATGATGCTCCCCAAGGAGTATCATACGAACGTGGTGTCTTGGGCGAAGAAGAACGTGGCCCGGGATGTCAAACGGCACTCCCTGCGGAACGCTCTTCTCATCACCGTCTCGGGCGATCGCGAGAAGACCGCGATGTGGCGCCTTGACGATTGTGAGTTGAGCGGCCAGACCATCCGTCTGCAGCCCATCCCGGCGCGGATGAGCTGCGACGAGATCCTGGAGTGGGTTGGCGAGGAAGTACTCAAGGAGTACCGAAACCTCCACCACACCCGCGGGTTGAGGCCCGGCGACCGCGACGTCAACTACGTTGGCGAGGGACCTGGCGGGGAATCTGCCATGGACCCAGCGGGAGCCGGCGGCGATGAGACTCTCGTCGACGATGACGACGACGATGAGCCCGCCGAAGTGGCCGTTTGCGCCTTCGTGGCCAACAACCTGAGGTAGGTAGGTAGGTAGGTATCTTCGGGAGCTCGGGATGCCTCCTTTGACATTGCAGGAAGAAGGTCTTACCAAGGGGACGTCCTGTCCCTCCCACTGCCCTATGTCAGGTGCCTCTTGAGCCGCTCCCGCATGTGCTTGGGAAGGCATTGTCGCGGCCACCCGGTCCATGTGTCCCAGGTGGGAGGGTGTCCCCACATGTGTCCATGGGTAGGGCCACATGCCCCCTCCTTCGGGCGGCAGCTCTGGGGGGCTGCCCAGCCGTGTGGAGTATCTCTCACCACGAGGGGTATTGCTCCCGCTTGTCTACGGTACGACCGCCTCACCCTTGTGGCTTGAGTTGCGGGGCCACTCTGCTTGGCAGGTGACCCCCTCCTGGACTGTGTACCGGCTCGCCTGTCACCGGTTGCTTCCATGGCTCCGGGTGACGTTTGCCATGGTCCTCGATGCAGCCTGGCCGGGCTCGGACCAGTGGCTTTGGAGTACCGCTCCTGCCACTGGCCCGGTGGGTCGGCTGGGTCGCCCCAGTGCGTCCGACCCATGGGGTATTGGTTCTTTCCTGTCCCTCGGCTGCCCTACGTGTGTGTAGCGTCCTGGGCCGTTGGGCTCCTGTTCACCGGTGTGCCCGCGCGGTTTGCTGTGGTGCGTCTGCGGTGTCCTGGGCCAGCTGGCTCCTGTTCACCGGTGTGCCCGCTCGGTGTGTTGTGTTGCATGTGCGGTGTCCTGGGCCCCTGGGCTCCTGTTTACCGGTGTGCGTGCCGTGTGCGGTGCGCGTGTGCCATGGGTGGATGTGTCCCTCTTCCTCCCCCCCTAATGTTCGTTTTTTTTTTTTTTTTTTTTTGTTTTTTTTTTTTTTTTTTGAAAAAAGAAAAAGAAAAAACAAAAAAGAGGAAAACAGAGGCGCGCGTACACTGCAGGCACAGGCATGGGCAGCTGGTGCGGCGGTGCTATAGCGTTGTGTCCTCTGGCGTGTGTCGCCGGTGCTGTGGCGGCGGTCGCGCCCCAGGGGTGCGGCTCGCGTGTCCTGATGTACATGGGTATGGGTCAGGGTGGGTTTGGTTAGGTGTCTCTTTGCTTCTGGTGCTGGCTGGTTAGGCGGCTGTGTGGGCTGTGGCTGTGGGCTGTGTCTACGCATTTCCCTCAGCGGGCCTGGTTTGGAGTCAAGGGTTGACGGTTTCGGGTTGTGGCTCGGGTTTGATTTGTGTTGGGGCTTCGGCCCGGTTAGGCTTGGGTCAGGGTGGGTTTGGTGAGGTGTTTCTTTGCTTCTGGTGCTGGCTGGTTAGGCGGCTGTGTGGGCTGTGGGTGTGGGCTGTGGTTGCGTTGTTCCCTCGGCGGGTTTGGTTAGGAGTCAAGGGTTAGCGGTTTCGGGGTGTGGCTCGGGTTTGATTTGTGCTTGTGTTCTGGCTCGGTTAGGCGGTTGCGCGGGGCCGGGCGTGTGGGTAGCGGCGTCCACGGAGTCGTGCGCCCGAGGCGGGTGCGGGGTGGTGCGTGTGGGCCGGCCGTTGGCCGGTGGCCTCACTGGGAGTCCCACACGGAGGGGTCGGCGGGCGCGCCGGGGGCGTACGCAGCGTGCAGGTTGGGCAGCTGCGGGCGCACGTGCAGGGCGTCGGCGTGCCCGATGGGGACCTCACTGAGGACCGAGGGGTTGGCGGTAAGTAGTATGCGATGCCCGGGAGGGGTGGTGGTGGGGAGCGGGAGGATGTCCGCGGCCCGCGACGTGGGGGCGAACACGGCGTGAGTCGGGTGCGGCCCTGGGAGTGGTGCTGGGGGGAGCGTGACCATAGAACGGCGGTCTACTGTGAGGTGCCAAGCGCCGCGATGGTGGAGGAGCCGGACTAGGGCGATGCTGTGGCGTAGTGTGTGGGGCTGGGTGCTGGGCGGCGTGGGGACGTGCGGCGGGAGGGGGGGGGGGGCGGGGCGGTGGCGTGGGAGGGGGCATGGCGGAGGAGTGACGTCAGTGACGTGTGTGTCGTGCTGAGGGTGGAGAGGAGCCCACGGTATCGGGCCCGGGTTCGGCGCCTTTGGGCGTAGTGGTGCTCGTTGTCGTGTGCGTTGGCTTCCTTCGGCGTCCGGTTTGTTTGGTGACTTCTGGGCGGGGCCTGGCGTGGCGCCCCGTGGTGGTGCTGTGCTGGATAACGGGGTTAGATGGCGGCGCCGCTGGCCGGGGGGTCAGGCGCGTCGTGTTGTGTGGCGCGCAGGGCTTCTGGGGTGTTGTGGGTGTCGCCGGTGTCGGTGCGCCGACGCTTGTGGGGTGGTGAGGGGGTGTGTGCGTGCGGGGCTGGGCTTTGGGTGATGTCCCGCAGGCGGATGCCGTCTCGCCGTGCTTCCTGGAGGGTCTCCCGCAGGCGCCTGAGGACGTACGGGTGGTCCTGGGGCCCGGGGAGGTTGCGGGGGTGGACTCCCAGGGGGTGGAGCGCATCGGCCAGCATGGCTTCCCATGCGGCCTGCGGCATCCACCCCCCCGCCGGCCGGAGGCGGCAGTTTTCCACCGACCCCTTGCGGGGCCGATGGACCAGGCCCTCGAGGGAGGGCTCTCCCCGGGCCCACTTCCGCAGCTCCCAGAGCTGCGTGTGGGTCCAGCGCTGCCACCACTGTTCCTGGGCGGGCCTGCGGTCTTGGGCGGAGGAGTGGGCGTGGGTGGGTGTGATGGGGTCGTGGGGGCCGGCGGCGGTGGCGGGCCTGGGGGATTCCTCGTAGTCCTGTTCCGTGGGGGTGCGTGGGGAGTGGGGGTGCACGCGGATGTGGACCCGCGGGTGTGCGCGTACGGTCTCCGCCTCGGGGTTGGGCGGGGATTCGTGGCGGCGGCGGTAGTGGGGCATGCGTTGCATGTGGGCTGTCATCGGGGGCCGGTAGGGGGGCGTGGGCGCTGCTGGTGGACCCTGGAGCGGTCCGTGGGCCCGGGGTGCGGGCTTTGGGAGGTGGTGGGACGAGGCGCGCCGCGCTTCGGCCGCGGCGCGCTCCGCCATGAAGGTGGCGGCGGTGGTGTCGGTGACGGTGGGGGGGCGCCGCGCTGGGCGCTGCGGCCTTCGGGCCTGGGACGGCTGGGGCCGGATGTCGTAGAGGACATCCTGGGGGGGCCGGGCCCGAGCTGCCGTCGTGGCGCCGAGTTTGGGCCTGGGCTTGGGCTTGGCTGCGGGCCGCCCTTTGGCGGCGGCCTTGGGCTTCGGCTGGGTCGTGGGCATGGGCTTCGCCGGGGCGTGGGCTTTGGTGGCGGTGGGGCTGCTCGCGGTGGGGGCGGGTTTGGAGGCCCGTTTGGGAGGTGTCCTCCGCGGCCTGGGGGGTGGAGTGCTGGATGAGGACGTGGTGGTGGTGGTGGTGGATGAGGTGGTCGTGGTGGTGGAGGTTGTGGAGTCGGAGGCGGAGGAGAGGGCCGCGGGAGACGGCGGAGGGTCCCGGGCCTCGGGGGCGGGCGTATGATGCTGGGTCCTGTAAGTAGCGAGAACGCGGGTGCAGGTTCGGGCATCGGGCGTGTGCGCGCGTTTTCCCTGGTGATCCGTGCGTGCTGGTGCTGGCGTGGCGGTGTTGTCTCGGCTGTGCGGGTACGTGGGTTACCCGGGGGGTGGCCATATCTGCTCCAGGACGCGGGGGTGTGTCTGCTGGAGGTAGTCGAGGGTCTCGAAGAAGCATCGCTGGATGCCGGGCATGTCCCCCTCTGTGAGGTGGGGGTAGTTTTGGGTGGGGGTGTGGGGGCCCGGCCATAGCAGCGCCATGAGGCGGGCTGCCACCATGTACGGGCATAGTTGTGGGGTGGTGGGGCGTGGGGGGGTGGGTCCCCCGCGGTTTGGGGGGGCTTCCATCTGCTGGGGGCGCAGCGTGACCACCCACACCCATCGGTCCGCGGGGATCCCCCAGGTCCGTTGGGTCCACTTGGCGATCGCGAGAAGACCGCGATGTGGCGCCTTGACGATTGTGAGTTGAGCGGCCAGACCATCCGTCTGCAGCCCATCCCGGCGCGGATGAGCTGCGACGAGATCCTGGAGTGGGTTGGCGAGGAAGTACTCAAGGAGTACTGAAACCTCCACCACACCCGCAGGTTGAGGCCCGGCGACCGCGACGTCAACTACGTTGGCGAGGGACCTGGCGGGGAATCTGCCATGGACCCAGCGGGAGCTGGCGGCGATGAGACTCTCGTCGACGATGACGACGACGATGAGCCCGCCGAAGTGGCCGTTTGCGCCTTCGTGGCCAACAACCTGAGCGCGGGAAGCAAACCGGGAAACTGGAAGCCCCTGCAGCAGGGTTGGAGGAAGAAGGAGAAGAGGGCCCCTCGCCGCATTGGCGACCCTCCGCTGTCCTTTGGGGAGTTCATACGAGCTCACCCTCAGGGCTGTTTCGTGTGTTATGGGAGGAAGAAAGGCTTCAACCATGACCACCGAACATGCCCCGTCCACAAGGCCGACACGGAGGCTTACAAGAAGGCGCACGGGTCCAAGAAGCGTGCGCCCGCGGGTATCCGGGAAGCCAAGATGGAGGTGGACAAGGACGAGCTGGCCAAGCTGATGTCGTCGGTGGGAACCGAGTTGGCCAAGGAGATCCAGGAGATCAAGCGGAACTGGGTCCCCAAGTCGGATAACAAGAACAAGGAGAACAACCAGAATGACCAGAACAAGGACAAGGACAAGAACAAGGGTAAGAAAGGGGGAAGGAAGAAGGGCATCAACGACGTTGAGGCCGAGGAGAACACCCCCTCTTCCACAACCGACGCCCCCTAGCGGAGCCCCTGCAGCCAAGGGCCCCAGCTAGGGCGGTCGCAGGATGGTGACGTGGGAAGCGCCGATCCATCCCAGTCGGGAGTCGATAAGCACAAGGGGACTGCCGCGGGCGGAAGGCCCGGTCCGGCGCCCAGTCGCGGAGGCGGGGTGAGGGCAAGTGAAGGCACGAACCCTTGCACCCGTCCGTCCTTCGCGACCAAGAATGTGTTTGATGTACTACAGGATCTATCCGAGAGTATCGGAGGATCACCCGGACCGCAGCTGGATGCTGCAGATGGGCAGCCTGAGCCCATTGTCCACGACCTGCACCAGTCGCTTGTTGAGCTTCTGGAACGGCCGGAGATCCTGAGTTTGCACGCCGTGCGCCGTGTCGGTCGCGAGCGGCAGTTGCATCTTAAGGTCCGTGCCCTATGCGGGGAAGTGGAAAAGGTCTTCGACCTGTTGGTCGACACGGGAGCTCAAGTCAGCTTGGTCAAGGCTGGCCTACTTCCACCAGAGTGTCTGACCGACAGTCGGAAGCCTGTCAGGCTGAAGGTGGCGAACAGCCAGTACATGGTGGGAGGCACGAAAGAAGCAGCCATTGGGCTGCAGTTCGTGAACCATCGTGAGCTGAGCCGCCCAGACCTCGGCAAGGAAATCCTCCTGCACGGTAGCTTCTATGAGGCCGAGATGGACTGGGACATGATCGTCGGGTACGACTTCATGATGGAGACGGACTCCGGCGTCCTCCCGGCCCAGGCCTCCATGACCCTGTACCAGGACGACCAACTCTCGTGGCTTTCGTCACCTGAGCACCATGTGGAATGCCAATGGATCCACCCCGAACGCAATCAGCTCGAAGTGGCCGCGCTGGACACTGAGCCAACTGGTCCTGCAAACCAGGAGTACGGCGTAAGGCCGGAAGTGGCGAGCCGAGTTGTTGCGGACTTGGGAGCTTCGGATCTGGCCCTGGATGCGTTCTCTTCAGGAACCTCCGCCCATCTGCGGGTGTGTGAGAAGTACTGGAGCGCACAGGACTCCGCGTGGAAGAAGCACTGGGGTCCGCATCAGGGACTGATGTGGATCCATTGCCCCCGTTGGGACATTCCAAGAGCGATAGCGAAGATTCGCAAGGACCGCTCCAAGGCAGTGCTGGTTGTTCCTATGGGATGCACCGAGGAGGAAAGTACCCGACATTGGGTGGCCTCGTTGACCAACATGACCTTGAACAAGGTCGTCCTACCGGCTGGAGAGATTGTCTATCAGGACGCTAAGGGACAGCCCATGCCACCCCAGAGATGGCCAACGGAATTCCACTATGTGGATGGGGGCCTTGATCAGGCCGACACCACGGACTTCGTGTGTGTCAACCGTATCATAGCAGAGCCTTGGAGGCAATGCTTTGCGGTTCCCCCTGTTGACATCGATGAATCGGACTCCGAAGACCCCCTCACTGAAGAGGAGTGGGATCTGGTTCAGGGGTATATGGATCAGCCCTTTCACGACTGGGGGAACCAGCGTGAGGGCAAAGTCCAGGACAAAGCCTGGTGGGAAGTGGATTCAATCGTCTCCGGTTCCTATGACGGGAATACCTTCGTACAGAGGGTGCTGGATCACATGTCCAGCCAAGACGAGGCGCCTGGCGGTAACCCACCCACCTACGGCGATCTGTTCCGAGGCAAGACCAGGGATGGCCCTTTGGGCCACCTGGGAAGACCACCTGAGCCGAAAGCGAGCGGAGTAGCTACCCCTCAAGTAAGCTCCGTGGTTCAAGTGCCCGGAAAAGCCAAGGCGGAGTCCGATGACTGCCCCAAGATCCAGGCGTTGAGGGCCAGGCTGAAGCAGAAGTATGGCGAGACCTTCTTCAGCGGAAAACCTGTGTTCCCCCCACCGGTGCGTGGACCGTATGGCGAGGCCAAGATACGGCTGAAGCAGGACCCCCGTGTGTACCGGCACGGGGAGTTTGCCCTGAGGGGCGAGAGGAAAGAGGCCATGGAGAAGATCCTCCGTGACTTCATCCAGAGAGGCTGGCTCGAGCCGTGCCACTCCGAATGGGCCTCTCCGTGCTTCGTCGTCCCCAAGAAGGTTGCCGGTGAGTGGCAGCTCGTGGTCGACTACCGCGGCCTGAACGCCCAAACGCAGCACGACAGCTATACGCTGCCCCTCATTGAGGACATGCTGCAAAAGCAACACCGGCGGAGGATCTTCACGGTGATTGACCTGAAACATGGTTATCATCAGATGCCTCTCGCCGAAGAGTCCCGTGCCTGCACAGCCATGAGCACCCCACTTGGACCTCTCCAGTGGAAGGTGATGCCTATGGGCGTTACCAACGGCAATGCGGCTTTTCAGCGGATGCTGGAGAACCTGCTTGAGCCGGTGCGCGACTGTGCGGACCCCTTCGTGGACGACGTGATCATCGCGTCCGGGGACCCCAGCATGAGCTACGAGGAGGTCCTGGAGGCACACGAAAGGGACGTCACTCGAGTGCTGGACCTTCTGGTTCGGCACAAACTCACGGGCAGCAGTGACAAGGCCACCATTGCGGTAAGCGAGGTGGTCTTCGCTGGCCATGTAGTCGGGAACGGGCAGCGAAAGCCCATACCTGGCAAGGTGGCTGCGATTGAGCACTGAGAAAAACCCAAGACGGTCTCTGAGCTACGGGCGTATCTGGGGTTCTGCAACTACTACTCGGGGTATATCAAAATGTATGCCGAGTATGCAGCCCCCATGACGACCATGCTCAAGGGCAACCGAGAGGAGACCAAGAAGGGGTCCAAGAAGGCTCTGGTCTGGACTGAAGAGTCCGACCGTGCCTTTGAGGGAATGAAGCAGGCGCTGCTATCCGCAGTGGGTCTGCACCTCGTGGATCCCGACCGAGGGTTCGTCCTGCGCACCGACGCTTCCGACTACGCCATAGGCGCTGTGTTGGAGCAAGTGCTTGACGACGGGAGGCACGTGCCCGTGGCCTTCTGGAGCCGAGTCCTGGCGGAAGGCCAGAGACGGACGTGGACGCCCCGTGAAAAGGAGGCGTATGCCATCGTCATGGCTCTCAGGAAATGGGCTGGGTACATAGCCCTCCATCCCGTCACCGTCTGCACCGACCATCAGAGTCTGCAGTCGTGGCACAAGGAGCACGTGGACACCCCCTCAGGTCCCGCCTCCCGACGGGCAAGATGGCACGAGACCTTGGCCAAGTTCGACCTTACGGTTGTTTACATTCCTGGAAAGGATAACACCGTGGCGGACTGTCTCAGTAGGTGGGCCTATCCCGCCAGCAAGGGCATGCAGGATATCTCTGCCCATGGCGATGAGGCTGAGACCGCTGAAGCCAAGAGGATCATTGAAATGGAGCGCCTGATGGAGGAGGAGGGTGCCAAATGCTTCGTCGTCATGGCCGCAGATGCCCCCCTCGCTTCGAGGGTGAGCAGAACGGTCAGTGTACTCGCCCCTGTGGGTGCCGCGGGCGGAAGGCCCGGTCCGGCACCCCCTGTGGGAACTGAGTCCGACAAGCACCTCTTCCCAGAGTCTTGCCTCCAGGACGACTGGACCGACGATTACGCCAAGTCTGAGGCCTTTGCGGCCGAGTATAGGGCTGTGACCGACCCTGACGACGGGCAGAAGTGGCCAAAGGGGCTGACCGAGGAAGATGGCAAGCTCTACCGGAATGGTAAGCTGCTAGTCCCGGAGTCCCGGGTGCTCGAGCTGTGTGAAGCTTGGCACCACCACATGCTGCACCCAGGGGTCAAGAAGCAAGCCCTTGACATGCAGCGCCGGTTCGAGATCGACCATATCGTTCTCTACACCGCCATCAAGAAGGTCAGGAAGGGTTGTTCGGTCTGCCAGGCCTGCAATCCCGACAACCGGAACGTCAAGGGGGAACCCCAATGGACCCCGGTTCCTGACCAGCCCATGGAGAGCGTGGCCATGGACGTCTTCTCCATGCCTGAAGTGCACATTGGCAAGGAGACCTTTGACTGTGTGGTTCTCTGTGTGGACCGCCACAGCGGCTACGTTGTAGCCGTTCCGGCACGCAAAAAGGGGTTGCTTGCCAAGGAAGTGGCAGTCATGATGATTCGTCATTGGCTGACCGTCTTTGACATCCCCCGCACCATTTGCAGTGACCGAGGGCCCCAGTTTACTGGTGGCTGGTTCAAGGCTATGTGTTCCCTCATGGGAATACGTCATGCCAAGAGCGTCGCCTATCTCAGCCGGTCTAACGGCCGTGCTGAAGTGGCTGGACGGCAGCTGTTCGAGAAGCTGCGCAAGATCCACATCACCAATCCACGTCGGAACTGGTTTGAGGAGATGTGGCCTGCTCTGAAGGCCCATCATGACACCCCCACTCCGGGCGGCTTGTCCCCTCACCAGATTCTGTTCGGCAGGGACCCCCTGGGTAGGGGACTTCCCTTGTCTGGTGATGGCATGGCTATGGATGCCAAGGAGTTCTTCGCGCGGCAAGAGCAAACGGCGCGGGACATCCGCCAGCAGCTTGAGAAGGAGCATGCTGAGCGTCAGAAGTCCGCCCCAAGCTCGACAGCGCAGAAGTTCAGGGTGGGAGACCCGGTGTGGGTGATCAGACCCCGCCCCATGGGCACCCACCGCACCAAAACCTGGTTCACACCCGGCGAGGTGGTCCGCAGGATTGGTGAGGACACCTACGGCATCAAGGTGGGTCACGGACAGTTCCGGGAGCGCCACGAGAGTCAACTCCGTGTGCGGGAACCCGACCTCCGTGGCGGACATGTGTCCCTGGACTACGCCAAACATGAGGCCGATTCGGACGACGACTATGCTGAGCAGGACGACTATACTGTCGAGAAGATCCTGGCTCAGCGTCCGAAGGCCTCGGCACCCGGAGGTCTGGAGTTCAAGGTTCGTTGGCGAGGCTATGGGCCGTCCCACGACACCTGGGAACCCGTCTCCTCGTTTGTGCCGCGGGTCAATACTCCCTTCATGGAGTACATCCGCAAGCACAAGACCAAGATCCACGTTTCGGACTTGGCAGCACTCACCCGGGCGATTGCAGCCAGGGGTGCCTGATCAGCGCCCTGAGCTCTCCCCTGATGTGTTATGAGCGCTTGTGAGGCCGACGAATCGTCCCTTACTTGCTTGCTCTCTTCCATCTTTCGGTGACAGAGTGGCCATATACCCCCCCCTGCTGAATCCAGAGGAGGATGGCCCCTCTCTTCTTTTATTCGTCACTCACCCCCCCTGCTGAATCCTTGGGAAACCAGGTAGGGCGACTGACCTTCATATTTTTGAGCTCTTGGTGCCTTGAAGCCCATACGACGTTGCGCAACGGATGCCGCTGTCATCGGCATTGCGATTTTTTGGTGTGTGGTCTGGTTCCATGGCATTTGCGGAATCCAGACCAGTCGACGTGTGTCTCGAGACTATATATGCCTGAACTCAGGCGTTATCCTGTCCATCCTCCTGCATTTGCCTTATCCTGACCGTGGCGTGGTTTGGCACTCTGTTCTGAGTGTGTTTACACGCCTATTTACCCAAATTGTTGCTTGTTTTTCTGCCCTCCAGGATATGTGCATCTGTGTGTTAAGTGTCATCAGCCCATCGCTGAGGGATGGACTGTTTTTCACCACGAATCGGGATACAGAGGCGCCTTGAGTCGCCGTGTACATATTCTTACAGCCTGGTCCAGCCTGGACCAGTACTTGATTACAGATTCTACTGTTTGAGTGCCCGTGATACCGTGTTGCCCTATTCGCTGTGATGTGTGGAGATCCTGATGGCGCCAGGCGGGAAGCCCAGTTGCCTGACTACACTCCCAGCGGTCCGCCACTGTCAGTCCCAGTGTGAGCCTACCGATTTGCAGACGCACTTGCATTCGGATGGCGGCCTCCGGTGCTCCTGACCTCGGTCAGTCTGCCTGGGAAACTGGTGGTTTGAGGAGTCGACGCCTCCGCCCACACTGCATGAGGACTCCCTCATGTATGGCCTTCGTGGCAGTAGGGCGAGGGAAAAGACGGCCTTGATGCCCGATCCCTTCAGGAGGAGTTCCCTTACGATTTGGGGTTCGTAAGGAGTTCGACTATGGCACTCTGGACTCGCGTCGTATGGATATGGACATGGTGCGCCCGAGGAAGGACCCGTGGGGACTCTCCCCAGTCGGCGGGCCTTGGGAAGCTTGGGGTAGCCTGATGGATCTTTGTGGTCGCTCTCGACTTGTGGGGCCACCTCGGCCGTCGTGTGACGCCTATGTTGGCCGTGTATGCCACTGCCACTGTGGTGGTGACCGTAGCAGCCGGCACCCGGTGCGCCTGGTATGGGTTAACGGGTCCCTTGGATGCCGAACAATCGCCGCCAGGACCCGGGGCTTGATACTTGATACTATACATGTGCTACGAGCTGTTACAGCAGCATACCTATCCCACTGTGGGATACCTATCTTACTGTGACTTACTGAAGTGAGGATGTGACACCCCCCCCCCCCTTTCAGGGAGTGGTCCTGGGTAGCCGCTGCCATGCGTGGGTGTTATCGAGCCCCCCCAGGGTTTGCTCTAAGGAGGGGGGTGAAGCGGTACCCAGAACCCCATGGCCAGGTTACGGCATACAACCGGTCTCCGGTCCACTAACCCCATGCACGGCGTGTTCCGTGCCGTGAAGCCCCGCATCGGCAACCGATGCACCGCCAGCGGAGATTTGTGTATCAGAATATCAGGAATCAACAGGGTTTTATTTTCATATTGTTTCCGTCAATTTTTACGCTTCCGTTCCGATACTCACTCTTTTGACTGCTGGCGGTTGGTTCGCGACTTTACCGTAACCGCCAGTTTAACTGTTTATAATGGAAATTTTAACGCTATCCGTCACGAAGGCTCCAAAGTCGCCAGGAACTGCATGGATGCTTCCGCAATTTTCATAATTAATACTCGCAACCTTAATCCGAAGTTTTCAGGATGTCGAAATCGGATTTTCGACTTCGACATCCCCGCACTTGATTTGACCTCTTTCGAGTGGACCTACGTGCTTCCGTATGCACGAATCAACTTCCCTTTTATCCTGCCCTCCATTTGTCTTAAAGATATGGGCAAAACAAAGTTGATTCGTGAGGCCACTTGTGAAGGTCATATCTCGTGTTGCTTGCGAGGAATTACGATAAGAAAACGTGGGATGTATTTACAATACTCCCGACGTAATTTAGGAAGCATTATATGCCTTGCGTTTCCACACGTGCGCGCTAGTGTAATGGATCATGGTCAATTGGGTAGAGTTTGCGTTATAACTCTTTGGCCATGATATTGCGTGCGTTAAGATAACTTTCGAGTGTAGCGCGCAAGTGTTGGTGTGGCATAGGAACTCTCCTTGAGTTCCTATGAGCGATTGACACAAAGTTATGCCCTTGGAGGGGCATGACATATCGTGGTGGGAGCTACCTTTTTGGGCAATATGTGGTATGTGCCATGTGTTGTGTTGCGTGCCCATTTGGCGGGTCCATTGCTCAAAGTCGAAACGGCCAATGGACCTCATATTGTGCAAGCCCCTTCTCCATACTCCCTACGGTCAATTGCATGCCTAACCTTCGTGAAGGGAAGCTTGTGTGGTGATCCCGAAGCGATGCATTGGGAGCAAGGTGTGTGTTTTACAATTTTCCATATTTTCATGTGCCCACTTGGGAAGTAGCGCTCGTAACCTTTCAAGGCGCCCCAAGTGGAGCACATATGTGGGATCGAAGGTCAATGGTGTCAAGTCATTGTGTTTAGAAGGATTAAGTGATTGCACGATCCAAGCCGGAGATATTATAATATAATTGTAGACCTTTCAATGCACTTTTGTGGGTCTTTGTGCCAATTTTGCCGTTTTTGGCCCGTCATGATGTCAAGTGGCGACCGTGTATCTCAACGTTGCGCTCAATTGACATCATGACCCAAGTATGATATGAGGATACATACTTCGGTGCCCTACATATCTTGGACCCGGCGAATAACTCCTCTTAGGCTTGGCATACCGTGGCCGCCATGTTGGCGATTTGGGACTATCCCAAATCATGGGCTCACTTGGCGACCCTGCCATTCTCAATATCGGAGGAGTTGGGCGACGCCCAAAAGATATGTTGGACCAATATGACTTGATACCAATCCTATGGCACACTCCGGTCCAAGTCGGGCATGTGCCTCATTTGCCCCAACCATGAGTGTGCGCATTTTTGGCCATTTTGAGCAATTTTCTACTTTCGCTGCCCGCCGTGCACTATGTTCTAACCCTCGTGCACGCCGGACGCATGGACCAATGGACCACATATGACATGGGTGTTATGGGTAATGGTCCCCATGGTCCACACACCACGTGGGCGAAGCGGAGCCACCTTCGTTAAGGCGCTAGCCCAAAGTGAGGGTGGGCAATTTTGCCATTTTGGCATTTGTGGACCCAATTGGGATCGTCACCACGCCAAGTAGCATGGAGATCTTTGAGAGCCAAGGGCATTGGAGTCTTCGTCGGACTCCCGGTGGATCGCGTATGGAATGGCAGATCCGATCTCCAAGCCGGCGTGGAGATATACTATTGGGTACACACCGAATTTTGGCTCATTTCAGGCAGCCAAAATGACCCAATTTTGGGACCCCAATTTCCCCCTTCCGTGTGGTCAATTGGCGGCCCCATTTCTCTAAGCCCATAGGAAGCCTGGACCCAAATCCAAGTTGTACACTCAGATGAAAGTCCTAGGTCCTGCCTCCTACCCTGTGGGCCATTGGCCTTACCTTGGCCGAGCGAGCCACGCGTGGGAATGACGCCAATTTTGGTGATTTTGGCATCATGACCCCACTTGACTCATCCGTGTTGCCCTGATGCCGGGACTTCAGAGGGAACCAGGTTGGGTGAGGGTTCCAGGGAGTTCGTACTCGAAGGGCATAGGGTCAGTTGCCTCCTCTCTACCTCTGGCGGGTCCGGACGAGGGGTCAATTTTGGGAATTTTGGAGCTAATATCAGTTTGGGCTGAAACAGCCTATTTTCAGCTACCAACTCCTGGGTGATAATGGCGGGGCCATATCTCTGGCTCAGAGAGGAGTTGGGACCTGCCATTGAGGGAGCATGGGGAGCCACTGTCGGTTGACCTTGGAGCTCCTTGGTTCCTAGGAACTCGCCTGTGGCTAGGTGGTTCACCTCTCCCATTGGCAGGGTTTCAGGGTCCGGACTGAGCAGGGCATGGGTTGTGTTTGAGCCCCCGCCCCCACCAGCCACTGAGAGGGTCGGACCTGGGATTGGAATACCAGTTAGGATAGAGTGTCTATTGTCATGTAATGCCCTTACCCCAGTCCAGTCTTAACCCCATGTGTACATATCCTGATGTGTTGTTGTACATACTTTCGTTCCCTCTTTGCAGAGTGGCAAGGATTCTGAAACGCTTTGTCACATGACACGAGCGTATTGATGCCCTTGTGAGCGTAGTGCCTTGCCTGCCTGCTCACCTGTGCGTGTCACCGCAGCGTCCCGTGGCCGGCCCCCCACGGGAACGCGTCATTAGTCTCAACTTATTTTTAGTAGGGTCCAACACCTTAAGTCGTCACACACACTCGTTGTATCATAGGATCATGGTCAACGTGGTAGAAACTTGTTTACAACTTGTTGACCATGTGTCCGGACTTGATATTATGACTCTCGAGTGTAGCGCATGAGTCTTGCGGTTGCATAGCATCTTTCCTTAGGTTCCCACGTCCATTTAACCCAAAGTTATGACCATGGAGGGGCATGGCATACCATGGTGGGAGCCAATTTTAAGGGCTATGTGTGATATTGGTAGTATATGTCTTGATATGCTCACGCCCATGTTATATATCTTCGTGTGGCCGAAGAGATGGAGAGCCACACGTGACAAGGGCTTTGCCCATGTCCCAATTGTGGAATTCAAAGCGCTAGACTAAGTCTACCGCGTATGTATTGCTCATGGTATGTTTGGCAAAGAGATCCCCTAGTGCACTCCCATTTTCATGGGGCATGTAGATATGAGTGGCGAAGGTATCTCCATGCGCCCGTTTGGGGATGCAAGTGGGGGAATTGTTCGCAAATGGTTCCAATCATTTGTATATTGAACCATGCGCGGATATCATGGGTGAGCATAGAGATATACTATCATGACAACTTTGTATTTGGACACATTTTCATGTTTTTGACCTCAATTTTTGTTCATTTATGCGTTTTGTGTACTTACCTGGTCGGCAAACAGCAAGAAGCCTATGGGGAGTCGAACCATGGTATGTTGTTCATGTGTTGGCATATGCTTTGGAGTTGAACACCACCATATGCCGGATCGCGTGCTCCATTTGGGTTGGCGCACGAAGGATTACAAGAATTGGTCTCAAGATCATGGGCTGACTTGGGCAGTGCGTGGCGCCCATATCCGAAGGGGTTTCGAGGGTAAAGTGGGGATGTTCATGGGCTTTGACCTTTGGTCTATATCCTCCATGAATACTGGACTTCGATTCCATGCATGCTTTGAGCCTTTAGGATAAGTGGTAACTTCAATTTTGAGCATATATTTGATATATGGCCAATGTGGTGTGAATTGGCAGTTTTTTGGCGTGTTATGAGTTCAAACTCATGGGGCATATCTCTAAGCCCATTCGACTCCAAGTCGAACCAAGTATATGTCAGGGTAGGGCATGGTCCTGAGTGCCACTCTGGGCCATGACACGCCACTCCACTTATTGGGGTAGGATTTAGAGGCTTGGGAGTGAACACATTTTTGGGGTTCATGTAGTGACTTTTGACACATGGCATTTAGTCATCTCATTTGACCTGGTTCAGGGCAATATGTTGATGAGTCAAGGGAAGGTCTTGAGTCCAGGGAATGAGGGGTTTATGGCTTTGAATGTGTATGTTTACCTCTTTCCCCGACTTTGCTTTATTTATGTTCATATGCCAATTTCAGGGCTTTCCTCTTTGGTGCAATTCTTGTACATGCCCGCCACCGTGAGACGACCGGTGTGCTGAACGGAAGCCCGCAGTGTGGAATGAGTTATTGCTGTATTTGTGGGATCTGGTTGCTGTTCACGGTTGAAGGAGGATAGTATTTTCTATATTTTTGGATTTTGGGCCCTGGAATTTGAGGAATGCAATCGCTGATCCGGAGTAAATCAGCAGGGGTAACAGGCGGAAGGGGCACAGCGGGGGTCGGTCCTGGTAGGGACCTTCTTTATGGTAGCAGAGGCGTACCTGCTGCCCCTACCTACCGCCGACCCTGGGACTTGGGCCCCAATGAGCCCTGCCCAAGTACGCCCCGGGTGCGTATTGTGGACTCTGTGGAGACCACGCCGGAAGTTGAAGCCCGAAGAGAAGTACGACGTTCGGGAAGAGGAGGACTTGACATGGAGGACCTAGTCTCCATGTGTGAGCGTCGCTGCCGAAAGGCATGCAACCTTCGCTCCGCCTCGGAGGACTCTGAGGAGGCCTATTATTCAGGGGGCAGTGGAGGACGGGCCCGGCGCTACCGGAAGCGCGGGTCACCCAAGCCCGCGGCAGGGGACGCCGGGGCTATGGATACGGACCCCAGCCCGGTCAGGCTGTGGGAGTCCGAGGGGCACTCCGATGGCTATCGGACTTGCTTCCCCTCGGAGTCGGAGGAGATGCCCGCGCCGACCGCCAGGGCGCATACGGCCCCCGAGCCCGCCCTGAAGCACGACGCCGAGGGCTTGGAGAGGCCAGCCAGGGCCAGGACGGCACCTGTGCCCCGGCACACGGGACCAGAGATGGACGCCATAGGCGATACGCCCATGGGCGATGAGTCTGAGGCGCCGGGAACCGCGGGATGCGCTGGATCAGGTGGAAAGCACGCTGAGTGCCACTGCGAGCACGTGTCCTTCCTAATGGGCAAGTACCCAAAGATGGGGATGGACGCCATCGTGCATCGCCTCGAAAGCCTGGACAACGCGAAGGACGGCCTAGAGGAGGACGTCGCCGGGATCCTGGATGACCAGTCGGCCGCGGAGAGAGACATGGCGGAGCTGCGAGCGGAACAGGACCGGTACCGGCAGAATCTGGAGCTGGCCCTGGAGAAGCAGCAGCGAGTGGTGGACAGCCTCCTCCACCTGGTGGAGGACATGTCGGGACGCCTGAAAAGGCTAGAGGAGCTACAGCCCCTCGCCTCGGGTCCGGAGCTCCCGGCAAAGCCGGCAGCGGCAGAGCTGGTGGAGCGGGTTAAGACCCTCCGGAGCGCCATGGATAAACCCATGGGCGGTCCGGCAGAGGCACCCTACACGCCTCCGCGTGATGACCCGGGGGCGCTGCCGTTTGTTCCCATGTTCAGCGAATCCACAATGCTCGGGGAACACACGGCACCGGCTGGGTCCATGCGGGAAGGGCACGTAACCACGGACCCGAGGAGCCTGACGGTACAGATGTCCCATGCCGCCCAGGATCTATCGATCACTACGACTGCCCATGCAGTTTATGCGGAAGAGGAGATCCAGAGCCAGACCATGCAGGGGCGAACCATGGGAAGCGCCGACGGACATGGTCGGGGTCATCCAGGCGGAAACCTATGGGCGAAGGACCCCAATACGGGGATATGGACGGCCGTTGGAGCAAGTCCTTCCCGCATTCCAAACCCCATGGGTTCAGGCCCAACTGGACCGCACTCCATGGAGGAGAGGGATGTACGGGGAGTGTACTCACACCCCCCGGCCACAGGTGGTATCCGTCTCGGTGGAGTGGTGGCTGGGGACGTCGGAGACGCCATCAGGATTGACGACCTCAGGGGAATCAAAATCCCCTACTATGATGGCAACCCCTCCAACCCCGACGACTTCATCCTGGATTGGGAGGACTTCGCCGAGGAGGTCGTCGGCGAGATGCGGGGAGCGCCGCGGGACAAGTGGGTATGTCGGACATTCCCACACCGGCTGGCGCAGGACCTGAAGGGGGAGCTGCGGGATCAGATCCGGGAAGGATTGATCCATACAGAGCAGGCCTGCCTCCAGTGGTTGGAGGATGAGGAGCGGGTGGACGCTCCGAACCAGAAGCTGGAGGACTTGTGGTCCATTCCGCTGCAGCTGGACCGCGGTGAGTTGCGGGTCCGGGAGTGGAACCGGTACCTGCGGAAGTACCGACGGAGCCTCAAGCTGGTTGAGGACTGGAACGAGTCCAGCGAGATCCGCCACTTGCTGAAGGACGTCCTCCCCGGCCACTGGAAGAGGAGAGTGGAGGACGAGGAAAAGAAGAGAGCGAAGAAGCGCGTGGCGGTGAGGATTATGGCGGCGGAGGATACCCATGCAGGTATCATGGAGTTCTTCAGCAGGAACCTGGGTGAGCCCAACCGGATGTTGGGACTGAAGAACGCCGTGTACGTGGAGGTATTTGGAGACACTATGGGGCAAAGGTTGCTGCGCCTCAACAACGTGGAGTAGAGGCGCGGGGAGCCGCTGAGGATGCAGGTCATCTTCGCCCGCATGAGCCTGGACGAGATCGTGAAGTACATCACGGTGAAGTTGAAGCTCAATGCGAAGAACGAGGCCCATGTGCAGGATCGACATGGTCACGGACAACGAGGCCACCGAGAAGACCGCAATCATCGGGAGATCCCGGAGGACACGGCCAACTCCGCGGAGAATGGTAGTGGAAGAGGCCAAGACCACTGGACCTGGTCCCGGGAGGATCACGAGGAGGCCCACTTCTTCGCGTTTGTGGCGCACAATGTGAGGGACCATGGGCAGGATCGGTCCAGATGGAGCCGGGTGGGACCCAAGAAGGGCAATGAGCCAAGGAGGATCGGGAACCCACTGCTCTCGTTCCGGGAGTACAGGTCTCAGCACGATGGGTGCTGGGTCTGTTATGGCAAGGGAAACAACCATGCACACGACCACCGTCAGTGCAAGGTGTATGAGGTTGACAAGAAGGCCTACTTCGCCGCCCACCCCGAGAAGAAGCCCAAGGAGCAGCGGATTGCCGATTGGAAGGCGAAGGGCGGAGACGGGGGAAAAGGCCAAGGCAAAGGCCAAGGGAAAGGCGGAGGAAGAGGCTATGGTGGTGGACCTGGCCAAGACCGACGAGTGAGGTCGATCGAGGAGGTTGCTGGGGACATGTTGAGGACGTTGGAGGAACTCAAAGCCCAGCAACGTCCTGGCGGATCGCAGCCGGAAGGGGCTGCGGGAAGCCAAGTCTAGAGGAGCCCCCACGGGAGTGGGACCTCGGAGGTCTCTCTTCCGAAAATCAGTGAAATCCCAGAGAAAGCGAAGGCACATCGGGTGCCAAAGAAGGCTCCAGAAGAGCCAAAACCACTGAGCTTCGCCACTCCCAACCCCTGGAACGCCCTGCCAAGAAAAGTTTATGTTGGCAAGGGATGTGGTAAGAAGGAAGGAGCGACCACGGAGAGCCCCGTGGAGGGGCAAGACCAACCCAAGATCTACACCATCCGTGGTCATACCCTCGAAGTCCTGATGCACCCGGACGTGCTAGAGTTGCATGCCGTGAGAGTCGTCCACACACCGCATGGCGACGAGCGGCAGTTGCACTTGAAAGTGCGAGTACCGTGCGGACGAGAGGAGAAGGTGGTGGATGTGTTGGTGGATACGGGTGCCCAGGTGAGCCTGGTCCTGAGAGGGTTGTTCAAGGAGAAACTCCTGCAGCCCAGCCGGAGACCGGTACGCCTGAAGGTTGCCAATGGTGAGATTATGGGTGGTGGCACCCATGAGGCCACTATCAGTATGGAATTCTGGGAGCATGAGCGCTTGAACCGCCCTGATTTGGCGAAGAGAAGCACTCTATCCGGGAACTTCTATGTGGCCGACATTACAGATTGGGATATGATCATGGGGTATGACTTCATGGTGGCAAATGCCATTGGAGCCCTTCCCCATCGCGCAACGCTGGTCCGGGAGGATGATGAATGCCTCACATGGCTGTCCACGGATTATGCATGCGGATCATCCCAATGGAATGCTGAGGAAGAGGATCAGATCGTCCGAGCGGTGCAAGCTGTGGGTGCCAAGTCCAGAGGAGACCGCGGAGTTCAGCTCACGGAGTATGGAATGGCGCCACAGGTGTATGACAGGATGATCCAGACGCTGGCAGCCGAAGCGCCCGAGACGGACGTCTTTGCTTCCCGGGATGCCCCACTTTTGCGGAAGTGTAGGAGGCATTGGCATCGAGGAGACTCAGCCTGGCACAGGCATTGGGGTTCGAAGGAGCGGGGGCCCATGTATTGGCATGGCTCCCTGGACAATACCAGACGTACGGTGGAAAAGATCGTCGCGGATAGGGCGAAGGGGGTCCTGGTCATAACCGGCATAGGATCCACCCCATGTCCGCTAGAAGGTCTCAAGTCAGCGCTGGACTCCATCACCCTGAACGAGATGTCATTCGGGCCAGAGGAGGAGCTGTTCATCGACGCCAAGTGTGTATCAATGCCCTCCCCGGGTCAAGCGTGGGGTACCAAGGCTTTCCTGGTGGATGGGGCGCAAGCCCAGCCCACGAGTGATGAAGCATTCATCCGTAGGGTGGAGGCGGTGCCCATGAAGGTCATGTTTGAGCCCAAAGACGGGACGGATCAGCCAATTGATGGCATTGACGTCCTGTCCCACGCCAAGATCCACGACGTCGTCAACTACATGCGGATGGGGATGCACGACTGTGTGGCAGCCAAGAAGAGGCGGGCCATGGTCACATCTCCGCATTGGTGGGATGACAAGATGTTGTTCACCGGCAAGTACGAGAAGGACGAGTTCGTGGCGAGGGTCATGGACCACATCGCGGACCAATACGATGGTCCGGTTGGGTCGGACCCACCGACATGGGATTTTCCAAGAATGGGTGCCGATAGCGACAGGAACCAGCCCGATGCCGCAAATTTCCGAAGATTAGCGGTGGGAAGAGCTCCCCACGACGATCAAGACGGCATATCGGACGAGGAGAAGTCGGACTCGGACCCAGAAGAGGCGTACACCGCAGTGCGGTCGGTTGTATCGATACCGAAGCAAGCAGCTGAGGAGGCCCAGGAGAACCCGAAGGTCGCCGAGCTGAAGGAACGGCTGATCAATGCCTATCCGCGGCTATTCAGTGGCGTCGCCAACAAGAACCCTCCAGATCGTGGGAAGTTTGGTACAGCGAAGATCAAGCTGAAGCCGAACCCCAAGATCTATCGTCATCGGGAGTACCAACTTCAGGGCGATCGGGCCGAGGCCATGAAAAAGTTGTTGGCCGAGTTCATTGAGCGGGGATGTATCGAACCCTCCGACAGTGAGTGGGCCAGCCCAGCCTTCATCGTGCCCAAGAAGGAGCAGGGCGAGTGGAGGTTGGTTGTTGATTACAGAGGTTTGAACGAGCAGACCGAGCACGACTCGTACTCGCTTCCCCTGATCGACTCCATCCTCCAAAAACAACAGAAAAAGCGGATTTTCACGGTGTTAGACCTGAAACACGGCTATCACCAGATGCCGCTACACCCGGACTCCAGGCCCTGCACAGCGATGTCGACGCCGCTGGGGCTCATGCAGTGGAAAGTGGTCCCCATGGGCGCCAAGAATGGCAACGCCGCTTTCCAGCGAATGATGGAGGACCTACTCGGTCCAGTCCGGGATTGTGCCGATCCCTTCGTGGACGACATCATCATCGGGTCTGGCACAGAGAACATGACTGAGGATGAGCTCATCGAAGCGCATGAGAAGGATCTGCGCCGAGTGCTCAGTGAGCTGGACAAGCACAACATGATGTGCAAGCCCACCAAAGCCTCACTCTTCATGAAGGAAGTGGAGTTCGCGGGTCACGTGGTTGGTCACGGGCAACGCCGTTCCATGCCTGGGAAGCTGGCGTCCCTGCACCACTGGGAAAAGCCCCAGACCATCAGCGAACTCCGATCCTTCATGGGGTTCTGCAACTACTATTCGGGCTATGTCCGAATGTATGCAGAACTGTCGGGGCCGCTGCACAAGATGCTGCAGGTGGGCAAGTTCGATGGCCGGAAGGGGAGCAAGAAGAAGCTTGCCTGGACCCCTGACGCTGAGGATGCGTTCAACCGCCTGAAGGAGCGGCTCCCGGGGCAGTTGGGGCTGTTCCTGGTGGACCCGGACAAGGGATTTGTGCTACGGACAGACGCCTCGGACTATGCCGTGGGGGCAGTCCTCGAGCAAGTCCGGGACGACGGGACTCATGTTTCCGTGGCGTTTTGGAGCAGGATCCTGGCCGAGGGCCAACGCCGATCATGGACCGCGAGGGAGAAGGAGACATACGCCATTGTATGTGCGCTCAGGAAGTGGTCTGGCCAGATCGGACTGCAGCCGGTGGTGGTCTGCACGGACCACCAGTCCCTACAGAGCTGGCACAAGGAGCATGTCGACACCCCCTCAGGACCAGCGGCTAGGAGGGCCCGATGGCACGAGACGTTCGCCAAGTTCGACCTCAGCGTCGTGTACGTCCCGGGGAAGGACAACACTGTGGCAGATTGCCTCAGTCGCTGGGCCTACCCCGCGGGCAAGGCGTGGATGGACATATCCAGCCATGGCCCGGGTCAACATCACCCGACCGGCCCCCGCTGTGCCCCTTCCGCCTGTTACCCCTGCTGATTTACTCCGGATCAGCGATTGCATTCCTCAAATTCCAGGGCCCAAAATCCAAAAATATAGAAAATACTATCCTCCTTCAACCCTGAACAGCAACCAGATCCCACAAATACAGCAATAACCCAATCCACACTGCGGGCTTCCGTTCAGCACACCAGTCGTCTCACGGTGGCGGGCATGTACAAGATTTGCACCAAAGAGGAAAGCCCTGAAATTGGCATATGAACATAAATAAAGCAAAGTTGGGGAAAGAGGTAAACATACACATTCACAGCCATAAACCCCTCATTCCCTGGACTCAAGACCTTCCCTTGACTCATCAACATATTGCCCTGAACCAGGTCAAATGAGATGACTAAATGCCATGTGTCAAAAGTCACTACATGAACCCCAAAAATGTGTTCACTCCCAAGCCTCTAAATCCTAGCCCAATGAGGGTGGTGGCGTGTCATGGCCTAGAGTGGCACTCAGGACCATGCCCTACCCTGACATATACTTGGTTGGACTTGGAGTCGAATGGGCTTAGAGATATGCCCCATGAGTTTGAACTCATAACCTGCCACAAAACTGCCAATTCACACCATATTGGCCATATATCAAATATATGCTCAAAATTGAAGCTACCACTTATCCGAAGGCTCAAAGCATGCATGGAATCGAAGTCCAGTATTCATGGAGGATATAGACCAAAGGTCAAAGCCCATGAACATCCCCACTTTACCCTCGAAACCCCTTCGCATATGGGCGCCACACACTGCCCAAGTCAGCCCATGATCTTGAGACCAATTCTTGTAATCCTTCGTGCGCCAAGCCAAATGGAGTACGCGATCCGGCATATGGTGGTGTTCAACTCCAAAGCATATGCCAACACATGAACAACATACCATGGTTCGACTCCCCATAGGCTTCTTGCTGTTTGCCGACCAGGTAAGTACACAAAACGCATAAATGAGCAAAAATTGAGGTCAAAAACATGAAAATATGTCCAAATACAAAGTTGTCATGATAGTATATCTCTATGCTCACCCATGATATCCGCGCATGGTTCAATATACAAATGATTCGAACCATTTGCGAACAATTCCCCCACTTGCATCCCCGAACGGGCGCATGGAGATACCTTCGCCACTCATATCTACATGCCCCATGAAAATGGGAGTGCACTCATGGATCTCTTTGCCAAACATACCATGAGTAATACATACGCGGTAGACTTAGTCTAGCGCTTTGAATTCCACAATTGGGACATGGGCAAGGCCCTTGTCACGTGTGGCTCTCCATCTCTTCGGCCACACGAAGATATATAACATGGGCGTGAGCATATCAAGATATATACTACCAATATCACACATAGCCCTTAAAATTGGCTCCCACCATGGTATGCCATGCCCCTCCGTGGTCATAACGTTGGGTTAAATGGACGTGGGAACCTAAAGAAAGATGCTATGCAACCGCAAGACTCATGCACTACACTCGAAAGTCATAATATCAAGTCCGGACACATGGTCAACAAGTTATAAACAAGTTTCTACCACGTTGACCATGATCCTATGATACAACGAGTGTGTGTGACGACTTAAGGGGTTGGACCCTACCAAAAAAAAGTTGAGACTAAGGCGCTTGCAACGCGACCTTCCTTACTCTCTTTCCTCACACTCGCGCATAGATATGGCCCTTCAAAGTGGTCCCACGATTCACTTTTGTTTCCCTTATATCTCCAAGTCAAATGGCTGGCATGTATAAGGGAAACCTGATTCGGGGATAGGGAAAAGAGTATGACCACTCGAAGAAGACCAAATCAAGTGCGGTGATGTCGAAGTCGAAAATCCAATTTCGACATCAGCGAGTCCCATCGGCCAACCAGCAAGGCCGCACTCCCAGTCGCGTCAACCACCTCCACAACCACCGGCCGACCAGCACCGGCCGCACTCCCAGTCCAGTGCTACGTCAACCGCTTCAACAACCACCACCAGGACCAGTCTGTTGAGCGGAACCAGAGCCCACCAAGGACCTCAAGACCATGTACGCCCCCCGCTGCCATGGTAAACTGGCAAGAAGCGGGCAAGACGTGGCCGCGGCCCCACCCCCATGCGGTGCGCCTACTGCGTGGGTTGGCGTGGGACCAGCACTACCGCCACAGCCACCCCCAGTGCGAAGGCGGCATGCCCGGGAGCTTCAAGCTCCGCGAGGACATGGGCCCCGACCGCCTGCAGGCAGTCGAAGACTGGCTGCGCGTGGAAGTGTTTGCCTTCCGCTTCCGCCAGAGGCGCTGGAGGGTCTGGACCCGGCCAGACAGGCCCGGCGAAGGGCTGCGCCCCGACGGAATTGAGGAGGACGTGAAGGCCAACGAGTACCCGTCGGGCGCCACGATCAACGTCTCCATGTGGGACATGATCGAGAAGAACTTCCCGGAACCGGGGAGCGAGCGCACGCTGCAGGGCAGCAGCAGCAGCGCGTCTCCGGGGAAGGAGAAGCGGTCCGCCGGGGATAGGAGGCAGGACAGGAAGTGGCGGGAGTACCAGGAGTCCCTGGCCGCCGTAGCCGCCCAAGGCGCCAAGGGCGGAACCCCAGCCCGCAGTCCCCAACGGGCCAGTGGTGGTCACCGGCCCGGCCACACCACCCTCGGCGACTTCCTCCAAGTCGCCAAGCACGCCAAGGCCAAGCCCCGTCAGCTGCACCTGAGGAAGTCAGGCCCCAGCAGCGACGTGGAGTCCGCCCACCGCGGGAGGATGCCGGCCGACCAGGCCAGCTCCAGCAGCAGCGTCGCTCCCGACCAAAGGGACGTGGCGCGCGCCTGTGACCGCGCCTGTGGGGTGCCCTGCAGCCTTCGGGTTGCCCGGCAACGGGCCACGCAGCAGAAGGCTGCCATGGAGGGCGCCGTCGGCATCGCCCAGCAGGAGGCTGCGGAGTCGGAGCATGGCATGGCCACCCACGCCTCGACTGTGGCAGCCATTGCGGCTGGACTCACGGCCGGAGCCGCCCATGAGGCAGGGACTGCCCAGTTCAAGGGTGAGGTGGCGGCAGCCGCCGAGGAAGCCCGCCTGACGCAGGAGGCCATTGCCTGCAAGGAGGCCGAGGTGAAGGCGCTGGAAGAGGCGCTTGCCCAAGAGAGGGCAAAGAAGGAGGCGGAGGAAAGGGCCCACGCCGAGGCAACGGCTAAGGCCCAGGCGGACGCCGCCAAGAAGGACGCCATCGAGGCCGCGCGGCGGAAGGTCGCTGAGGAGAGGGCCAAGACGGAGGCGGAGCTGGCGGCGTTGGAAGCGGAGAAGGCTCGGCTGCAGCAGGCCCGGGAAGCCGAGGCGGCTCGTGCCCGGGAGGAAGCCGAAGGGCGGGCTGCCGCAGCCACAGCCGCCGCGATGGAGGAGGCGGAGGCCAAGCTCCGCCGCGAGACTCCCCCGGGAGGATCCCGAGTGGGGACCCTTCGAAAGCTTTTCGAAGGGGACGCCTCCTCCAAGATGACGCTGGACGAGGTCGACACAGGCAGCAGTGGGAGCAGTGGCCCCACCGCCTACCGACGGAGGAAGAGTAAGGGGAAGACCCCCGAGAGGCCACGGAGGCCAGCGGGCGGACACGCCCACGACTCCGACCCCTTCTTTACAGCCAGCGACGGGGATGAACGAGGCCGCCGACATCGCCGAGGGGTGGCTGGCGGAGGAGGCGGAGACGTCCCCATGGAGCCGGAAGGTGAGGATGAGGATCTCCCTCCTCCTTACCGGAGCTCGTAGTCTTCCGAGACCGAGACGCCTAGGTGGGGCGACATGGAGGAGGATGATGACATGGACTTCGACCACACAAAGAAGCCCCCATCCTCGGACCCAACGAGGCGACCCGGCGGAGACCCACCGGGACCCCCTGGCGGAGGACCATCAGGACCCCCGGGAGGACGCCCACCAAGTGGACCGCCTGGAGGTGGACCACCGGGCGGGGGAGGACCCCCTGGACCGGGCGGACCCGGCGGAGGCCCTCCTGGAGCACCCCCTGGAGACCCCGCCGACGCACCAGGGAACGGCGACCCGGATTCCACCGGGCGGTGGATTGTCTACCTCCGCAGGAGGGTCCAGTCCCTCGAGCGTGAGGTAGACACGGGCAAGGGCGAGATGACTCGCATTGCCAGGGTCCCCGCGCGCGCACAGAGGGAGCTGGACATCGCCAAGATCGAGATGGTCAAGAGCGCCAACGTCGCCACCGCCACCCAGAGGCAGCTGGACATCGCCAGGAGCGAGACCAGGCAGTTGAATAAGGTCATCAGCGGCCTGCAGCAGAGGTTGGACTTGCTGGAAGGCCGTGGGAGCGTCGGCAGCGACCACCCACCCCTGGAGTCTGGCTCTTCGGACGACGGCTGGGGACCCGGACCAGGTCCAGGCAGACCCCCGTCCCCGGCGGAGCCCCCAGGAGTCGCCCCAGCGCCAGTGCCCCCTCTCTCAGCGCCCCCTCTCACCACAGCGCGGGCCGCCGCAACGAGCGCGTGCCGCCAGGCAGTGGCAGTGAGGATTGGCGTGATGAGTGGCTCAGCGCGGAGTACCACAACCGCCGTGCTCCACCGCGGACACCGGTACGCCCCCGACGCCCCGCGCCAGCCCCGGAGCCAATCCAAATGGCTGGTGGACGTTATGGTGGACTCAGGGATGAGGTCCCCAGAGGAGACGTGGAGTGGGATGTCGGCGGAGGTGAGGACCTGGACCTGGACCTGGAGGCGCTCGACATTTCCCCGCCGCGTGGTGTACGACGGGAGGCCGCTGAACGCAGCCGCCGGTGCCGTGATGAGGAGGCATACATGGAAGGAGTACGGCGTGAACATCTAGGTTCAGCGTACATGGAGGAACCACGGCGTAGCCACGCGGATACCGGGGAGGAGATGGAAGTGGCGGCCGTGGGAGTCCGTGGGAGAGGCCGATGGGAACCTCGGTCGACCTCGCGGCCGGCGTTCATGGTCTCTAAGGCCGCAGATGCCGCCGTGTGGGAAGACCTGAAGGACATCAAGCCCCCCATGTACGATGGCAACCCCCTCAACCTCGACCGCTTCTTGGAGAAGCTGGACGATTGGGGGGTGACCGTTACCGAGGACATGGATCCCGCAGATGCGGAGAAATATGTCTTCAGACGGTTCAGGTACCGCCTGCCGGAGTTGCTCCAAGAGTCATACTTCGTAGCGACCAAGGAGGGGAAAATCAAGACCCTCAAGGAAGCCAAGAAGTGGCTCAACGAGCAGGAGCTGGTGGACGCTCCGCAGGTGGCTGCCAAGCGGTGGAAGTCCATCAAGCTTCAGCATGATGGACGGGAGATCCGCCTTTGGGACTGGCGAGACTTCCGAGGGCAATACACCCTCTTCCGCCGCAACGTGGACGACTAGAACGAGGGTGACGAGCAGGCTCGCCTGCTCTCCATGCTGCCGGAAGCATGGATCAAGAGGGTCACCAAGGAGGAAGCCAAGAGGGCCAAGTCCAACCACACGGTCAAGATGATGCCCCCCAAAGAGTATCATACGAATGTGGTGGCTTGGACGAGGAAGAACGTGGCCCGGGATGTCAAACGGCACTCCCTGCGGAACGCTCTACTCATCACCGTCTCGGGCGATCGCGAGAAGACCGCGATGTGGCGCCTTGACGAGTGTGACGTGGGCGGCCAGACCATCCGCTGCAGGCCATCCCGGCGCGGATGAGTTGCGACGAGATTCTGGAGTGGGTTGGAGAGGAGGTACTCAAGGAGTACCGGAACCTCCAGCACACCCGCGGGTTGAGGCCCGGCGACCGTGACGTCAACTACGTTGGCGAGGGACCTGGCGGGGAAGCTGCCATGGACCCAGCGGGAGCTGATGGCAATGAAGCTCTCGTCGACGATGACGACGACGATGAGCCCGCCGAGATGGCCGTTTGTGCCTTCGTCGCCAACAACCTGAACGCGGGGAGCAACCGGGGAAGCTGGAAGCCCCTGCAGCCGGGTTGGAAGAAGAAGGAGAAGAAGGACCCCCGCCGCATTGGCAGCCCTCCGCTGTCCTTTGGGGAGTTCATACGAGCTCACCCTCAGGGCTGGTTCGTTTGTTATGGGAGGAAGCAAGGCTTCAACCATGACCACCGAACATGCCAGATCCACCAGGCCGACACGGAGGCCTACATAAAGGCGCACGGGTCGAAGAAGCGTGCACCCGCGGGTATCCGGGAGGCCAAAGTGGAGGTGGACAAGGACGAGCTCTCCAAGCTGATGTCGGTGGGGACCGAGTTGGCCAAGGAGATCCAGGAGATCAAGAGGAACTGGGTCCCCAGGTCGGACAACAGGAACAATGAGAACAACGCCTGCAGCCCCTGCAGCCAAGGGCCCCAGCTAGGGCGGTCGCAGGATGGTGTCGTGGGAAGCGCCACACCATCCCAGTCGGGAGTCGGTAAGCACAAAGGGACTGCCGCGGGCGGAAGGCCCAGTCCGGCACCCGACAGTCGCGGAGGCGGGGTGAGGGCAGGTGAAGGCACGAACCCTTGCACCCGTCCATCCTTCGCGACCAAGAATGTGTTTGATGTACTTCAAGATCTATCCGAGAGTATCGAAGGATCACCCGGACCGCAGCTGGATGCTGCAGATGGGCAGCCTGAGCCCATTGTCCACGACCTGCACCAGTCGCTAGTTGAGCTTCTGGAACGGCCGGAGATTCTGAGCGTTGGGCGCGAGCGGCAGTTGCACCTTAAGGTCCGTGCCTTATGCGGGGAAGTGGAAAAGGTCTTCGACGTGTTGGTCGACACAGGAGCTCAGGTCAGCTTGGTCAAGGCTGGCCTACTTCCGCCAGAGTGTCTGACCGACAGTCGGAAACCTGTCAGGCTGAAGGTGGCGAACGGCCAGTACATGGTGGGAGGCACGAAGGAAGCCGCCATTGGGCTGCAGTTCGTGAACCACCGTGAGCTGAGCCGCCCAGACCTCGGCAAGGAAATCCTCCTGCAAGGTCGCTTGTACGAGGCCGAGATGGACTGGGACATGATCGTTGGGTACAACTTCATGATGGAGACGGACTCCGGCGTTCTCCCGGCCCAGGCCTCCATGACCCTGTACCAGGACAACCAGCTCTCGTGGCTTTCGTCACCTGAGCACCATGTGGAATGCCAATGGATCCTCCCGGATCGCAATCAGCTCGAAGTGGCCGCACTGGACACCGAGCCAGCTGGGCCAGCAAACCAGGAGTACGGCGTAATGCCGGAAGTGGCGAGCCGAGTGGTTGCGGACCTGGGAGCTTCGGATCTGGCCCTGGATGCGTTCTCTTCAGGAACCTCCGCCCATCTTCGGGTTTGTGAGAAGTACTGGAGCGCCCAGGACTCCGCGTGGAAGAAGCACCGGGGTCCGCATCAGGGATTGATGTGGATCCATTGCCCCCGATGGGACATTCCAAGGGTGATAGCGAAGATTCGCAAGGACCGCTCCAAGGCAGTGCTGGTTGTTCCTATGGGATGCACCGAGGAGGAAAGCACCCAACATTGGGTGGTCCCATTGACCAACATGACCTTAAACAAGGTCGTCCTACCGGCTGGAGAGAGTGTCTATCAGGACGCCAAGGGACAGCCCATGCCACCCCAGAGATGGCAGACGGAATTCCACTATGTGGATGGGGGCCTTGATCAGGCCAACACCACAGACTTCTTGTGTGTCAACCGCATCGTAGCGGAGCCCTGGCGGCAATGCTTTGCGGTTTCCCCTGTTGACATCGGAGAATCGGAAGACCCCCTCACTGAAGAGGAGTTGGATCTGGTTCAGGGGTATATGGATCAGCCCTTTCACGACTGGGGAAGCCAGCGTGAGGGCAAGAGCCAGGACAGAGCCTGGTGGGAAGTGGACTCGATCGTCTCTGGTTCCTATGATGGGAACACTTTCGTACAGAGGGTGCTGGACCACATGTCCACCCAGGACGAGCCAATCGGCGGTAACCCACCCACCTACAGCGATCTCTTCCGAGGCAAGACCAGAGATGGCCCTTTGGGCCACCAGGGAAGACCGCCTGAGCCGAAACCGAGCGGGGTCGCTACCCCTCAAGTAAGTTCAGTGGTCCAGGTGCCCGGAAAAGCCAAGGCGGAGTCCGATGATTGCCCCAAGATCCAGGCATTGAGGGCCAGGCTGAAGCAGAAGTATGGTGATACATTCCTCAGCGGAAAACCTGTGTTTCCTCCACCGGTGCGTGGACCGTATGGCGAGGCCAAGATACGACTGAAGCAGGACCCCCCTGTGTATCGGCACCAGGAGTTTGCCCTGCGGGGCGAGAGGAAAGAGGCCATGGAGAAGATCCTCCGTGACTTCATCGAGGTAGGCTGGCTGGAGCCGTGCCACTCCGAGTGGGCCTCTCCGTGCTTCGTCGTCCCCAAGAAGGTGGCCGGTGAGTGGCGGCTCGCCGTCGACTACCGCGGCCTAAACGCCCAAACGCAGCATGACAGCTATACGCTGCCCCTCATTGAGGACATGCTGCAAAAACAACACCGGCGGAGGATCTTCACGGTGATTGACCTGAAACATGGTTATCATCAGATGCCTCTCGCCGAGGAGTCCCGTGTTTGCAGAGCCATGAGCACCCCACTTGGACCTCTCCAGTGGAAGGTGATGCCCATGGGCGTTACCAACGGCAATGCGGCTTTTCAGCGGATGCTGGAGAACCTGCTTCAGCCGGTGCGTTACTGTGCGGACCCCTTCGTGGACGACGTGATCATCGCGTCCGGGGACCCCGGTATGAGCTACGAGGAGCTCCTGGAGGCACATGAGAGGGACGTCACTCGAGTGCTGGACCTGCTGGTTCGGCACAAACTCACGGGCAGCAGTGACAAGGCCACCATTGCGGTAAGCGAGGTGGTCTTCGCTGGCCACGTAGTCGGGAACGGGCAGCGAAAGCCCATACCTGGCAAGGTGGCTGCGATCGAGCACTGGGAGAAGCCCAAAACGGTCTCTGAGCTGCGTGCGTACTTTGGGTTCTGCAACTACTACTCGGGGTATATCAAGATGTATGCCGAGTATGCAGCCCCCATGACGACCATGCTCAAGGGCAACCGAGAGGAGACCAAGAAGGACTCCAAGAAGGCTCTGGTCTGGACTGCTGAGTCCGACCGTGCCTTTGAGGGGATGAAGCAGGCGCTGCTATCCGCAGTGGGTCTGCACCTCGTGGATCCTGACCAAGGGTTCGTCCTGCGCACCGATGCTTCCGACTACGCCGTTGGCGCTGTGTTGGAACAAGTGCTTGACGATGGGAGGCACGTGCCCGTAGCCTTCTGGAGCCGAGTCCTGGCGGAAGGCCAGAGACGGACGTGGACGCCCCGAGAAAAGGAGGCGTATGCCATCGTCATGGCTCTCAGGAAATGGGCTGGGTACATAGCCCTCCATCCCGTCACCGTCTGCACCGACCATCAGAGTCTGCAGTCGTGGCACAAGGAGCACGTGGACACCCTCTCAGGTCCCGCCTCCTGACGGGCAAGATGGCATGAGACCTTGGCCAAGTTCGACCTCACGGTTGTGTATGTTACTGGAAAGGACAACACCGTGGCGGACTGTCTCAGCAGGTGGGCCTATCCCGCCAGCAAGGGCATGACAGATGTCTCTGCCCATGGCGATGAGGCTGAGACCGCTGAAGCCAAGAGGATCATCGAATTGGAGCGCCTGATGGAGGGGGAGGGTGTTAAATGCTTCGTCGTCATGGCTGCGGATGCCCCTCTCGGAACGAGGATGGGCAGAGCGGTCAGAGTACTCGCCCCTGATGGAGCTGAGTCCGACAAGCACCTCTTCCCTGAGTCTTGCCTCCAGGACGACTGGACCGACAACTACGCTAAGTCTGAAGCCTTTGCAGCCGAGTAAAGGGCTGTGACCGACCCTGATGACGGGCTGACTGAGGAAGATCGCAAGCTCTACCAGAATGGTAAGCTGCTAGTCCCAGAGTCCCGGGTGCTCGAGCTATGTGAAGCTTGGCACCACCACATGATGCACCCAGGGGTCAGGAAGCAAGCCCTCGACATGCAGCGCCGGTTCGAAATCGACCACATTGGTCTCTGCACCGCCATCAAGAAGGTCAGGAAGGGTTGCTTGGTCTGTCAGGCCTGCAATCCCGATAACCGGAACGTCAAGGGGGAAGCCCAATGGACTCCGGTGCCTGACCAGCCCATGGAGAGCGTGGCCATGGACGTCTTCTCCATGCCCGAAGTTCACATTGGCAAGGAGACCTTTGACTGTGTGGTTCTTTGTGTGAATCGCCACAGTGGCTACGTAGTAGCCGTTCCGGCACGCAAAAAGGGGTTGCTTGCCAAGGAAGTGGCAGTCATGATAATTATTCATTGGCTGACCGTCTTTGACATCCCCCGCACCATTTGCAGTGACCGAGGGCCCCAATTTACTTGTGGCTGGTTCAAGGCTATGTGTTCCCTCATGGGAATACGTCATGCCAAGAGCGTCGCCTATCTCAGCCGGTCTAACGGCCGGGCTCAAGTGGCTGGACGGCAGCTGTTCGAGAAGCTGCGCAGGATTCACATCACCAATCCACGTCGGAACTGGTTTGAGGAGATGTGGCCCGCTCTGAAGGCCCATCATGACACCCCCACTCCGGGTGGTTTGTCTCCTCACCAGATTCTGTTCGGCAGGGATCCCCTGGGTCGGGGACTTCCCTTGTCTGGTGATGGTATGGCCATGGACGCCAAGGAATTCTTTGCGCGGCAAGAGGCCACGGCGCGGGACATCCGCCAGCAGCTCGGGAAGGAGCATGCTGAGCGTCAGAAGTCCGCCCCGAGCTCGACAGCGCAAAAGTTCAGGGTGGGAGACCCGGTGTGGGTGATCAGACCCCGCCCCATGAGCACCCACCGCACCAAAACCTGGTTCACACCCGGAGAGGTGGTCCGCAGGATTGATGAGGACACCTACCGCATCAAGGTGGGTCACTGACAGTTCCGGGAGCGCCACGAGAGTCAACTCCGTGTGCGGGAACCAGACCTCCGTGGCCAACATGTGTCCCTAAGCTATGCCGCACATGAGGCCGATTCGGACGATGACTACGCTGAGCAGGACGACTATACTGTCGAGAAAATCCTGGCCCAGCGTCCGAACGCCTCAGCACCCGGAGGCTTGGAGTTCAAGGTTCGTTGGCGAGGCTATGGGCCGTCCCACGACACCTGGGAACCCGTCTCCTCGTTCGTGCCGCGGATCAATACCCCCTTCATGGTCTACATCCGCAAGCACAAGACCAAGATCCATGTCTCGGACCTGGCAGCACTCACCCGGGTGATTGCAGCCAGGGGCGCCTGATCGCCGCCCTGAGCTCTCCCCTGATGAGTTTGAGCGCTTGTTTGGTCGACGGATCGTCCCTCACTTGCTTGCTCTCTGCCATGTTTCGGTGACCTGCCATCAGAGTGGCCATATACCCGCCCCTGCTGAATCCAGAGGAGGATGGCCCCTCTCTTCAACTCCTATTCGTCACTCCCCGCCTGCTGAGACCTTGGGAAACCAGGCAGGGCGACTGACCTTCACATTTTCTGAGCTCTTAGGGCCTTGAAGCCCATACAACGTTGCGCAACGGATGCCGCTGTCATCGGCATTGCGATTTTTGAGTGTGTGGTCTGGTCCCATGGCACTTGCGGGATCCAGACCAGTCGGCGAGTGTCCATACATCCCCTATGGCCTGAACTCAGGTGTTTTCCTGTCCACCCTCCTGCATATGCCTTATCCTAACCGGGGCGGGGTTTGGCGCTCTGTGCAGAGTGTGTTTACACGCCTATTACCCCGCTTATTGCTTGTTTTCCAGGATATGTGCATCTGTATGTTAAGTGTTGTTTTTCCCCCCGAGGGGATGCGAATCGGAATACGAAGGCGCCTTGAGTCGCCGTTTACATGCTCTTACATAAGGTCCAGCCTGGACCAGTACCTAAGTACGGATTCTTCTGTTTGAGTGCCTGTGATACTGTGTGCCCTAGTGGCTGTGATGTGCTGAGACCCTGATGGCGCCAGGCGGGAAGCCCAGTTGCCTGACTACACTCCCAGCGGTCCGCCACTGTCAGTCCCAGTGTGAGCCTACCGACTCGCAGACGCACTTGCAGTCGGGTGGCTACCTCCGGTGTCCTGACCTCGGTCAGTCTGCCTGGGAAACTGGTGGTTTGAGGAGTCGACGCCTCCGCCCAGACTGCATGAGGACTCCCTCATGCATGGCTTTCGTGGTAAGGGGGCGAGGGAAAAGACGGCCTTGATGCCCGATCCCTTAAGGAGGAGCTCGTTCGGCTGTACCACTCTGGACTCGCGTCGTGGATATGGACATGGTGCGCCCAAGGAAGGACCCGTGGGGACTCTCCCCCAGCCTGCGGCCTTGGGAAGCCTGGGGTAGCCTAATGGATCCTTGTGGTCGCTTTCGGCCTGTGGGACCACCTCGGTCGTCGTGTGACGCCTATGTTGGCCGTGTATGCCACTGCCACTGTGGTGGTGACCGTCGCAGCCGGCACCCGGTGCGCCTGGTATGGGTTAACGGGTCCTTTGGATGCCGAACAATCGCCGCCAGGACCCGGGACTTGATACTTGATACTGTACCTCTGAATACTAACACCTACAGCATCATACCTGTTTTACCATGAGTTGTAATGGGCAGCCTAACCCGCACATTGGCCCGAAGTGAGGATGTGATACCCCCCCCCCTTCAGGGGATGGTCCTGGGTACCCGCTGCCATGCTTGGGTGTTATCGAGCCCCCCCCAGGGTTTGCTCTAAGGAGGGGGGTGAAGCGGTACCCAGAACCTATGGCCCATGGCCCGGAGGCCTGTGAGCCGTCACACCCGTGCGGAAGCCGATATCCCTGTTCTCTAACCCGCGGAATCTGGAATCTGATTTCTAACCAATAAATCGATGTAGAATTACCATAATTTTATTGTCTTAGGCGATTTTCAGTCGGAAATCGGTGAAATTCCCGATTTCTACCGCGATTTCTAATTTTCGTGAAATCGCCGCCTGATGTCGCCTGTTCGCGCGCCTTTGTCGCTTCTCTGTGGCGAGTTTTGTTCTGGACTTTTCTCGAGTACCTTTGAGGTTCTAAGAGAACTTAGGGGCTGAATTTAGAGGATTTTTTCTGTACTTCCATCTGGTGTGTTCACCAGAATTTTTCGCCGTTGCGTCTTCGAGAAAATCAGCGCGCAAGCTTTTCCGTCGATCGCTCGAACTTATGGTTCTCAAGGACCATGAGTTCGGACGGAACCCTACCCCCCCCCCCCCTATGCCTCTCATCCATGGCCCTTTCACGCGGGCATATCGTTTTGTATAGTGAAGCGGGCAATGGCGGTGTTTTAGGCAGCCTATGGGTCTCGCAAACCCAAGTCGTTTGCGTGCGCAAACGCTAACTTTGTGGCCTTGTGAGCATGAACATTAATAACCGAACACAATGCTCACAAGGCCAAAAGCCCTAGGCCATCTTCGTTTTTTGAGCCAACTCAACGATGGCTCCACGCAATCCAATGCGCACCGAAACTCTATTTTCAAAAGACGGCAAGTTTTGGTCGAAGATTAGGCCAAAATGGCCAAACCCCCGAGGCTCGTACTCGAAGCCTATGGGGAGTTGAGCCTCGAACCAAGACAATATGTAAAGTAGAGACCACGAAGGACATCGTGGATGGCTTGGTTGGTTTTTACAACCTTGTCTTCCATTATATATAATTTCGCCTTGTGAGCACGCGTGCCGTACTGCCCCTTTGCACACGCGCTCATATGCAAGCACTAATGACACAAGTGGGCGGGGATGATCTAACCATAGTGTGCATATTTGAGAGCACCTACTATGGGCCTACTCCAAAAGTGTTTGCTCATATTTTTTCTCCTCAAGGTCCCAAAGATATGTACATGCCAATATGGGCGATATATGCACCTTTTCCCATAAATAGTGTGCTTCAAGGATTGAGGTGTTAAAAATGCTTCCATTATGCTTTGAACCCCAACCCTTGTTGCAAAAGGGAAGCAAAGCTTCGGTTTGCATCCATGCAAAAGCCCGAGGCTCCTTTCTCTTGTGATACGGAGATACGATAATTGGAGGGACCACTTTTGGGTGAATTTTGGCCGTTTTGCCCAAAATGGCCACAAACCCCATCTCCCCCTGATTTCACCCCCGAGGTTGCGTGCGCCACTTGACCAAGGGTAAGGGCAATTCGGAGAGGGCACATAAACCCGCATCGAATGGGGTGTTTCCCCATGTGGCCTCTCCTCTCGATGGGAGAGTTGTGAGTCACCCAATTTGGGGCATGTTGCCATTCTGCCCCATTTGTGTGTCATTTTCCCTCCAATGGGGAAAATAGCTAGAGGCGACCATGAGGGTTGGCAAGTGGCATATATTGGGACCTAAGTCCCATATGTCTATAGCATTTTTGGTTGAAAGGATCCTCGCCGTGACCATGGAGATATGGAATCATGAGTGCGGGCCATTTTGGCCAAATTTCGCTGTTTTTGCCATTGTATGCCATATTGGAATTACCATATCTCCATGGAGCACGGAATCTAGCCAGGGAGAAACTGCGATTATTGTAGCCTATGACCAAGGGTTAGAGGCCATTGAGTTTCGTATTTGCTCCTCTGGCTCATCCGGAGTTTTTCAACTTTTGGTGCGATCCATGATCCTCCCCTTTGCACCGCATGTTGCTTTCTGCCCCGTCCGTGTGGTCATCCCCTCGGTGAACAGTAAGCAGCCAGCGTGACAGCAAGCGATAACCCAGGGCATGGGACCAGAGGGGATATCAAGGGTTGTGAATCAAGGCTTGGCGCGTCAATATGGCCAAGGTTTCCTACCCTGGACGGTCGACCGAGACGGCCGATTTTGCCATTTGGGCAATTATGACCCCACTTGACGAACCCGTGGTGCCCTGATGCCGGGACCTCAGAGGGAACCAGGTTGGGTGCGGGCTCCAATGAGTTTGTATGCAAAGGGCATAGGGTCAGTTGCCTGGTCCCTACCTCTGGAGGGTCCGGACAAGGGGTCTATTTTGGAGTTGTCGGAGCTAATATCAGTTTGGGCTGAAACAGCCCATTTTCAGCTACCAACTCCTAGGGGATAATGGCGGGGCAATATCTCTGGCTCAGAGAAAAGTTGAGACCTGCCGTTAGGGAGCATAAGGAGCAACTGTCGGTTGGCCTTGGAGACAAATGGTTTGCAGGAACTCGCCTGTGGCTGGGCGGGACACCCCCCTATTGGCAGGGTGTCAGGGTCCGGACTGAGCAGGGCATGGGTTGTGTTTGAGCCCTCGCCCTCACCAGCCACTGGGAGGGTCGGACCTCGGATTGGGATAGAAGTTGGGACTGAGTGTCTCTTGTCCTGTGATGCCCTTACCCCAGTCCAGTCTTAACCCCATGTGTACATATCCTGATGTGTTGCTGTACATACTTTTGTTCCCTTGTTTCACAGTGGCAAGGATCCTGAAACGCTTTGTCTCATGACACAAGCGTAATGATGCCCCTGTGAGCGCAGTGCTTTGCCTGCCTGCTTGCCTGTGCGTGTCACTGCAGCGTCCCGTGGCCAGGCCCCCCACGGGAAGGCGTCAATAGCTTGTCCTTGAGGAACAGTTTGTCCCCATCCTTGGTCAAGCCCTCGGGCCATTCGTCGTCTGACGGGGCGCTCACGGCATTCCAATACTTGCTCCAGTGCTCGGATGCCGCATAGTCATCCGACCAGTCCTCTATGAGCACCGACCTGACTAGCTCTACAGGGGCCACCATCCATTGCTCGAGGGTTTCCTCTCGAATAGCTTGGACGCGGGCGCCCCGGAACTTGGCCAGGTCCGTACTGTTTGCCATCACCACAAAGCACTTGACACCCTCTTGCTCCATGGCCTTCTCCATCTCGATGATGCGTTTGGCCTCCTCCGTCTCCTCGGCGTCCCCGTGGCTGGATATGTCCATCCACGCCTTGCCCGCGGGGTAGGCCCATCGACTGAGGCAATCCGCCACAGTGTTGTCCTTCCCCGGGACATACACGACGCTAAGGTCGAACTTGGCGAACGTCTCATGCCATCGGGCCCTCCTTGCCGCCGGTCCCGAGGGGGTGTCGACGTGCTCCTTGTACCAGCTCTGCAAGGACTGATGGTCCGTACAAACCACCACCAGTTGCAATCCAATGTGGCCAGACCACTTCCTGAGCGCACAAACAATGGCGTACGTCTCCTTCTCCCTCGCGGTCCACGGTTCGGTGTTGAACCTCGGCCAGGATCCGGCTCCAAAACGCCACGGGTACGTGTGACCCGTCGTCTCGGATCTGCTCGAGGACTGCCCCTACAGCAGAGTCCGAGGCGTCCGTCCGTAGCACGAATCCCTTTTCTGGGTCCACCAGGAATAGCCCCAGCTGCCCCAGGAGTCGCTCCTTCAGGCGGCTGAACGCATATTCGGCTTCAGGGGTCCAGGCAAGCTTCTTCTTGCTCCCCTTCCGGCCATTTAACTTCCCCACCTGCAGCATCTTGTGCAGCGGCCCCGAGAGTTCTGCATACATCCGGACATAGCCCGAATAGTAATTGCAGAACCCCATGAAGGATCGGAGTTCGCTGATGGTCTGAGTCTCTCCCAGTGGTTCAGGGACGCCAGTTTCCATGGCATGGGACGGCGTTGCCTGTGGCCAACCACATGACCCGCGAACTCCACTTCCTTCCCGAAGAGTGAGGCTTTGGTGGGCTTGCACACCATGTTGTGCTTGTCCGTCTCGCTGAGCACTCGGCGCAGATCCTTCTCATGCGCTTCGATGAGCTCGTCCTCAGTCATGTTCTCCGTGCCGGACCCGATGATGATGTCATCCACAAAGGGGTCGGCACAGTCCCGGACAGGACCGAGTAGGTCCTCCATCATGCGCTGGAAAGGCGCGTTGCCATTCTTGGCACCCATAGGCACGACTTTCCACTGCATGGGCCCCAGCGGCGTCGACATCGCTGTGCAGGGCCTGGAGTCCGGGTGTAGCGGCATCTGGTGATAGCCGTGTTTCAGGTCTAACACCGTGAAAATCCGCTTTTTCTGTTGTTTTTGGAGGATGGAGTCGATCAGGGGAAGCGAGTACGAGTCGTGCTCGGTCTGCTCGTTCAAGCCTCTGTAATCCACCACTAACCTCCACTCGCCCTTCTCCTTCTTGGGCACGATGAAGGCTGGGCTGGCCCACTCACTGTCGGAGGGTTCGATCCATTCCCGCTCAATGAAGTCGGCCAACAACTTCTTCATGGCCTCGGCCCGATCGCCCTGATGTTGGTACTCCCGATGACGATAGATCTTGGGGTTCGGCTTCAGCTTGATCTTCGCTGTACCAAACCTCCCAGAGATCTGGCGGGTTCTTGTTGGCGACGCCACTGAATAGCCGCGGATAGGCATTGATCAACCTCTCCTTCAGCTCGGCGACCTTCGGGTTCTCCTGGGCCTCTTCAGCCGCTTGCTTCGGTATTGATACCACCGACCGCACTGCGGTATAGGCCTCTTCTGGGTCCGAATCCGACTTCTCCTCGTCCGATATGCCGTCTTCATCGTCGTGGGGTGCACTTCCCACCGATAATCTTCGGAAATTTGCGGCGTCGGGCTGGTTACTGTCGCTATCGGCCCCCGTTCTTGGAAAACCCCACGTCGGCGGGTCCGACCCAACCGGACCATCGTATTGGTCCGCGATGTGATCCATGACCCTCGCCACGAACTCATCCTTCTCGTACTTGCCGGTGACCAACATCTTGTCATCCCACCAATGCGGAGATGTGACCCTGGCTCGCCTCTTCTTGGCTGCCACACGGTCGTGCATCCCCATCCGCACGTAGTTGACGACGTCGTCGATCTCGGCGTGGGACAGGACATCAATGCCATCAATAGGCTGATCCGTCCCCTCCTTGGGCTCAAACATGACCTTCATGGGCACCGCCTCCACCCTACGGATGAATGCGTCATCACCCGTGGGCTGGGCTTGCGCCCCATCCAGCAGGAAAGCCTTGGTACCCCACCCTTGACCCGGGGAGGGTATTGATACACCCTTGGCGTCGATGAACAACTCCTCCTCTGGCCTGAATGACATCTCGTTCAGGGTGATGGAGTCCAGCGCTGACTTGAGACCCTCCAGCGGACATGGGGTGTATCCTATGCCGGTTATGACCAGGATCCCCTTCGCCCTATCCGCGACGATCTTCTCCACCGTACGTCTGGTGTTGTCCACGGAGCCATGCCAATACATAGGCCCCCACTCCTTCAAACCCCAATGCCTGTGCCAGGCTGAGTCTCCGCGATGCCAATGGCTCCTACACTTCCGCAAAAGTGGGGCATCCCGGGAAGCGAAGACGTCCGTCTCGGGCGCTTCGGCTCCCAGCGTCTGGATCATCCTGGCATACACCTGCGGCGCCATTCCATACTCCGTGAGCTGAACTCCACGGTCTCCTCTGGACTTGGCACCCACAGCTTGCACCGCTCGGACGATCCTGAAGCGGTACCCAGAACCCCATGGCCAGGTTACGGCATACAACCGGTCTCCGGTCCACTAACCCCATGTACGGAAGTGTTCCGTGCCGTAAAGCCCGCATCGGCAACCGATGCACCGCCAGCGGGGATTTGTGTATCAGAATATCAGGAATCAACAGGGTTTTATTGTCATATTGTTTCCGTCAATTTTTATGCTTCCGTTCTGATATTCACTGTTTTGACTGCTGGCGGTTGGATCGCGACTTTACCGTAACCGCCAGTTTAACTGTAATTAATGAAAAATTTAACGCTATCCGTCACGAAGGCTCCAAAGTCGTCAGGAACTGCATGGATGCTTCCGCAATTTTCATAATTAATACTCGCAACCTTAATCCGAATTTTTCAGGATGTCGAAATCGAATTTTCGACTTCGACATCCCCGCACTTGATTTGACCTCCTTCGAGTGGACCTACGTGTTTCCCTATGCACGAATCAACTTTCCTTTTATCTTGCCCTCCATTTGTCTTAGAGATACGGGCAAAACAAAGTTGATTCGTGAGGCCACTTGTGAGGGTCACATCTCGTGCCGCTTGCGAGTATTGACGATAAGGAAACGTGGGATGTATTCACAATACTCCCGACGTAATTTGGGAAGCATCATATGCCTTGCGTTTCCACACGTGCGCGCTTGTGTAATGGATCATGGTCAAGAGGGTAGAGTTTGCGTCATAACTCTTTGGCCATGACATTGCGTGCGTTAAGATAACTTTCGAGTGTAGCGCGCAAGTGTTGGTGTTGCATAGGAACTCTCCTTGAGTTCCTATGAGCGATTGACACAAAGTTATGCCCTTGGAGGGGCATGACATATCGTGGTGGGAGCTACCTTTTTTGGCAGTATGGAGTATGTGCCATGTGTTGTGTTGCGTGCCCATTTGGCGGGTCCATTACTCCAAGCGAAGCCCGCCAATGGACCTCATATTGTGCAAGCCCCTTCTCCATACTCCCTACTGTCAATCGTAAGCCTAACCTTTGTGAAGGGAAGCTTGTGTGGTGATCCCGAAGCGATGCGTTGGGAGCAAGGTGTGTATTTTGCAATTTTCCATATTTTCATGTGCCCACTTGGGAAGTAGCGCTCGTAACCTTTCAAGGCGCCCCAAGTGGTGCACATATGTGGGATGGAAGGTCATCGGTGTCAAGTCATTGTGTTTAGAAGGATTAGTTGATTGCACGACCCAAACCAAAGATATTATAATATAATTGTGCACCTTTCAATGCACTTTTCTGGGTCTTTGTGCCAATTTTGCCGTTCTTGGCCCGTCATGATCTCAAGCGGCGACCGTGTATCTCAACGTTGCGCTCAATTGACATCATGACCCAAGTATGATATGAGGGTACATACTTCGGTGCCCAACATATCTTGAACCCGGCGAATAACTCCTCTTAGGCTTGGCATACCGTGGCCGCCATGTTGGCGATTTGGGACTATCCCAAATCATGAGCTCACTTGGCGACCCTGCCATTCCCAATATCGGAGGAGTTGGGCGACGCCCAAAAGATATGTTGGACCAATATGACTTGATACCAATCCTATGGCACACTCTGGTCCGAGTCGGGCATGTGCCTCATTTGCCCCAACCATGAGTGTGCGCATTTTTGGCCATTTTGAACAATTTTCCACTTTTGCTGCCCGCCGTGCACCATGTTCTAACCCTCGTGCACGCCGGACGCATGGACCAATGGACCATATATTACATGGGTGTTATGGGTAATGGTCCCCATGGTCCACACACCACGTGGGCGAAGCGGAGCCACCTTCGTTAAGGCGCTAGCCCAAAGTGAGCGTGGGCAATTTTGCAATTTTGACATTTGTGGACCCAATTGGGATCGTCGCCACGCCAAGTGGCATGGAGATCTTTGAGAGCCAAGTGCATGGGAGTCTCCATTGGACTCCTGGTCGATCGCGTATGGGATGGCGAAACCGATCTCCAAACCGGCGTGGAGATATACTATTGGGAACACACCGAATTTTGGCTCATTTCAAGCAGCCAAAATGACCCCATTTTGGGACCCCAATTTCCCCCTTCCGTGTGGTCAATTGGCGGCCCCATTTCTCTAAGACCATAGGGAGCCCGGACCTAATTCCAAGTTGTACACTCAGATATGAGTCCTGGGACCTGCCTCCTACCCTGTGAGCCATTGGCCTTACCTTGGCCGGGCGGGCCACGCGTGGGAATGACGCCAATTTTGGTGATTTTGGCATCATGACCCCACTTGACTCATCCGTGTTGCCCTGATGCCGGGACCTCAGAGGGAACCAGGTTGGGTGAGGGTTTCAGGGAGTTCGTACTCGAAGGGCATAGGGTCAGTTGCCTCGTCCCTACCTCTGGCGGGTCCGGACCAGGGGTCAATTTCGGAGTTTTTCAAGCTAATATCAGTTTGGGCTGAAACAGCCCATTTTCAGCTACCAACTCCTGGGTGATAATGGCGGGGCCATATCTCTGGCTCAGAGTAGAGTTAGGACCTGCCATTAAGGGAGCATGAGGAGCCACTGTCGGTTGGCCTTGGAGTAGCTTGGTTCCCAGGAACTCGCCTGTGGCTGGGCGGGACACCCCCCTTATTGGCAGGGTTTCAGGGTCCGGACTGAGCAGGGCATGGGTTGTGTTTGAGCCCCCGCCCCCATCAGCCACTGAGAGGGTCGGACCTGGGATTGGTATATGAGTTGGGACTGAGTGTCTATGGTCCTGTAATGCCCTTACCCCAGTCCAGTCTTAACCCCATGTGTACATATCCTGATGTGTTGCTGTACATACTTTCGTTCCCTCTTTGCAGAGTGGCAAGGATTCTGAAACGCTTTGTCACATGACATGAGCGCATTGATGCCCCTGTGAGCGTAGTGCTTTGCCTGCCTGCTCACTTGCGCGTGTCCCGCAGCGTCCCGTGGCCGGCCCCCCACGGGAACGCGTCAAAAGCGTTTCACCGCCGCGGCGTTACCCAACCATCGCGTGCCACTCGGGGCCACCAACCCCGAGCAGCGCGTCGCAGCAGCGCGGCGCAGCTCGCAGCTCGCAGCGCAGCGCAGCGTCTCGCAGTGCAGCGCAGCGGCTCGCAGCGCCACTCAGCGACAGCGATGAGTTTGTCACGGAGCCCGCAGCGCCGTCCAGAGCACCGCCCTGACCGCGCAGCAGCCGTGAAAAAGGTGCACAGACCAGGACTCCTGCATCAGCCCCATCGGCCGACCCGGAGTCCCATCGGCCGACCAGCAAGGCCGCGGCAACCACCTCCACAACCACCGGCTGACCAGCACCAGCCGCACTTCCAATTCAGTGCTGCAGCACCCTCCTCAACAACCACAACCAGTTCGTTGAGTTGAACGAGTGCACATCAAGGACCTCAAGACCAACTACGCCCCCGCTGCCATGGTGAATTGGCAGGAAGCGGGCAGGACGTGGCCGCGGCCCCACCCCCATGCAGCACGCCTGCTGCGTGGGTTGGTTTGGGACCAGCACTACCGCCACAGCCACCCCCAGTGCGAAGGCGGCATGCCCAGGAGCTTCGAGCTCCGCACGGACATCGCCCCCGACCGCCTGCAGGCCGTGGAGGACTGGCTGCGGGCGGAAGGGTACGAGTACCGCCACCAGCAGAGGCGCTGGAGGACGTGGACCCGGCCGGACAGGCCCGGCGAAGGCCTGCGTCCCGACGGGATTGAGGAGGACGAGGAGCCCAACGTGTACCCGTCGGGTGCCTCGATCAACGTCTCCTTGTGGGACGTGATCGAGAAGAACTTCCCGGAACCGGGGAGCGAGCGCAGGCTGCAGGGCAGCAGCAGCGCGTCTCCGGGGAAGGAGAAGCGGTCCGCCGGGGACAAGAAGAGGGACCGGAGGTGGCGGGAGTACCAGGAGTCCCTGGCCGCCGAAGCCGCCCAAGGCGCCAAGGGCGGAACCCCAGCCCCCAGTCCCCAAGGGGCCAATGGTGGTCACCACCCCGGCTCCACCACCCTTGGCGACTACATCCAAGTCGCCAAGCAGACCCAGGCCAAGCCCCGTCCGCTGCTCCTGAGGGCCCGGCAGGCCCCAGCAGGCCCCAGCAGCGACGTGGAGTCGGCCCACAGCGGGAGGATGCCGGCCGACCAAGCCAGCTCCAGCAGCAGCGTCGCTCCCGAAAGGGACGTGGCGCGCGCCTGTGAGCGCGCCTGTGGGGTGCCCTGCAACTGTCGGGTTGCCCGGCAACGGGCCAGGCAGTACAGCGCTGCCGTGGAGGGCGCCACCGGCATCGCCCAGGAGGAGGCTGCGGAGTGGGCGCATGGTATGGCCATCCACGCCCAGTCTGTGGCGGCCATTGCGGCCGGACTCACGGCCGTGGCCGCCCATGGGGCAGCGACTGCCCAGGTCAACGGTGAGTTGGCGGCAGCCGACGAGGAAGCCCGCCTGACGCAGGAGGCCATTGCCTGCAAGGAGGCCGAGGTGAAGGCGCTGGAAGAGGCGCTTGCCCAAGAGAGGGCAAAGAAGGAGGCGGAGGAAAGGGCCCACGCCGAAGCGACGGCTAGGGCCCAGGAGGACGCCGCCAAGAAGGAAGCCATCGAGGCCGCGCGACGGAAGGTCGCTGAGGAGAAGGCCAAGACGGAGGCGGAGCTGGCAGCGTTGGAAGCGCAGAAGGCGCGGCTGCAGCAGGCCCGGGAAGCCGAGGTGGCTCGTGCTCGGGAGGAAGCCGAAGCGCGAGCTGCCGCAGCCACCGCCGCCGCAATGGAGGAGGCAGAGGCCAAACTCCGCCGCGAGACTCCCCCGGGAGCATCACGAGTGGAGACCCTTCGAAAGCTTTTCGAAGGGGACGCCTCCTCCAGGATGGCGCTGGATGAGGCCGACACGGGCAGCAGTGGGAGCAGTGGCACCACCGCCCGTCGACGGAGGAAGGGCAAGGGGAAGACCCCCGAGAGGCCGCGGAGGCCAGCGGGTGGGCACCCCCACGACAGTGACCCCTTCTTCACCGCCAGTGACGGGGATGAACGAGGCCGTCGACATCGCCAAGTGGTGGCTTGGACGGGCGGAGGCGGCGGAGACGTCCCCATGGAACCGGAAGGTGAGGATGAGGATCTCCCTCCTCCCTACCGGAGCTCGGAGTCCTCCGCGACCGAGACGCCCAGGTGGGGCGACATGGGCGAGGATGACGACATGGACTGCGGCATCACGAGGAAGCGCCCATCCTCGGACCCACCGAGGCGACCCGGCGGAGACCCACCGGAACCCCCTGGCGGAGGACCATCAGGACCCCCAGGAGGACGCCCACCGAGTGGACCCCCTGGAGGCGGACCACCGGGCGGGGGAGGACCCCCTGGACCGGGCGGACCCGGCGAAGGCCCTCCTGGAGGACCCCCTGGGGACCCCGACGACCCACCAGGGAACGGCGACCCGGATACCACCTGGCGGTGGATTGTCTACCTCCGCAGGAGGGTCTTTTCCCTCGAGTGCGAGGTAGACACGGGCAAGGTCGAGATGGCTCGCATCTCCGGGGTCGCCGCGCGCGCGCAGAAGGAGCTGGACATCGCCAGGGCCGAGACCAAGTCGCTGACCAACGTCGTCAGCGGCCTGCAGGAGAGGCTGGATGCGCTGGAAGCCCGTGGGAGCGTCGGCAGCGACCACCCACCCCTGGAGTCTGGCTCGTCGGACGACGGCTGAGGACCCGGACCAGGTCCAGGCAGACCCCACGCCCCCGGCGGAGCCCCCAGGAGTCGCCCCAGCGCCAGTGCCCCCTCTACACCGCCCCCTCTCACCACAGCGCGGGCCGCCGCAACGAGCGCGTGCCGCCCGGCAGTGGCAGTGAGGGATGGCGCGATGAGTGGCTCAGCGCGGACTACCACAACCGCCGTGCCCCACCGCGGACGCCTGTACGCCCCCGACGCCTGGCACCAGCCCCGGCGCCAATCCCCAGGGCTGGAGGACGTTATGGTGGACTCAGGGATGAGGTCCCCAGAGGAGACGTTGAGTGGGATGTCGGCGAAGGTGAGGACCTGGACCTGGACCTGGAGGAGTTCGACATCAGCCCGCCGCGTGGTGTACGACGGGAGGCCGCTGAACGCAGCCGCCGGCGCCGTCATGAGGATGCGTACATGGATGCAGTACGGCGTGAACATTTTGGTTCAGCGTACGTGGAGGAACCGCGGCGTAGCCACAGGGATTCCATGGAGGAGATGGACGTGGCGGCCGTGGGAGTCCGTGGGCGAGGCCGATGGGAACCTCGGTCGACCTCGCGGCCGGCGTTCATGGTCTCTAAGGCCGCGGATGCCGCCGTGTGGGAAGACTTGAAGGACATCAAGCCCCCCATGTACGACGGCAACCCCCTCAACCTCGACCGCTTCTTGGAGAAGCTGGACGATTGGGGGCTGACCGTCACTGAAGACCTGCCTCCCGCTGATGCGGAGAAGTATGTCTTCAAACGGTTCAGGTACCGCCTGCCGGAAGTGCTCGGAGAGCTATACTTCATGGCGACCAAGGAGGGGAAAATCAAGACCCTCAAGGAAGCCAAGAAGTGGCTCAACGAGCAGGAGCGGGTGGACGCTCCGCAGGTGGCTCCCAAGCGCTGGAAGTCCATCAAGCCTGAGCATGATGGACGGGAGATCCGCCTACGGGACTGGCGTGACTTCCGAGGGAAATATACCCTCTTCCGCCGCAATGTGGAGGATTGGAACGAGGGTGACGAGCAGGCTCGCCTGCTCTCCATGCTGCCGGAAGCATGGATCAAGAGGGTCACCAAGGAGGAATCAAAGCGGGCCAAGTCCAACCACACGGTCAAGATGATGCTCCCCAAGGAGTATCATACGAACGTGGTGGCTTGGACGAAGAAGAACGTGGCCCGGGATGTCAAACGGCACTCCCTGCGGAACGCTCTTCTCATCACCGTCTCGGGCGATCGCGAGAAGACCGCGATGTGGCGCCTTGACGATTGTGAGTTGAGCGGCCAGACCATCCGTCTGCAGCCCATCCCGGCGCGGATGAGCTGCGACGAGATCCTGGAGTGGGTTGGCGAGGAAGTACTCAAGGAGTATCGAAACCTCCACCACACCCGCGGGTTGAGGCCCGGCGACCGCGACGTCAACTACGTTGGCGAGGGACCTGGCGGGGAAGATGCCATGGACCCAGCGGGAGCCAGAGGCGATGAGACTCTCGTCGACGATGACGATGACGATGAGCCCGCCGAAGTGGCCGTTTGTGCCTTCGTGGCCAGGAACCTGAGCGCGGGGAGCAAACCGGGAAACTGGAAGCCCCTGCAGCAGGGTTGGAGGAAGCAGGAGAAGAGGGACCCTCGCCGCATTGGCGACCCTCCGCTGTCCTTTGGGGAGTTCATACGAGCTCACCCGCAGGGCTGTTTCGTGTGTTATGGGAGGAAGAAAGGCTTCAACCATGACCACCGAACATGCCCCATCCACAAGGCCGACACGGACGCTTACAAGAAGGCGCACGGGTCGAAGAAGCGTGCGCCCGCGGGTATCCGGGAAGCCAAGATGGAGGTGGACAAGGACGAGCTAGCCAAGCTGATGTCGTCGGTGGGGACCGAATTGGCCAAGGAGATCCAGGAGATCAAGCGGAACTGGGTCCCCAGATCGGACAACAAGAACAAGGAGAACAACCAGAATGACCAGAACAAGGACAAGGACAAGAACAAGGGTAAGAAAGGGGGAAGGAAGAAGGGCATCAACGACGTTGAGGCCGAGGAGAACACCCCCTCTTCCACAACCGACGCCCCCTAGCGGAGCCCCTGCAGCCAAGGGCCCCAGCTAGGGCGGTCGCAGGATGGTGACGTGGGAAGCGCCGAACCATCTCTGTCGGGAGTCGGTAAACACAAGGGGACTGCCGCGGGCGGAAGGCCCGGTCCGGCGCCCAGTCGCGGAGGCGGGGTGAGGGCAAGTGAAGGCACGAACCCTTGCACCAGTCCGTCCTTCGCGACCAAGAACGTGTTTGATGTACTACAGGATCTATCCGAGAGTATCGGAGGATCACCCGGACCGCAGCTGGATGCTGCAGATGGGCAGCCTGAGCCCATTGTCCACGACCTGCACCAGTCGCTTGTGGAGCTTCTGGAACGGCCGGAGATCCTGAGTTTGCACGCCGTGCGCCGTGTCGGTCGCGAGCGGCAGTTGCATCTTAAGGTCCGTGCCTTATGCGGGGAAGTGGAAAAGGTTTTCGACGTGTTGGTCGACACGGGAGCTCAGGTCAGCTTGGTCAAGGCTGGCCTACTTCCACCAGTGTGTCTGACCGACAGTCGGAAACCTGTCAGGCTGAAGGTGGCGAACGGCCAGTACATGGTGGGAGGCACAAAGGAAGCGGCCATTGGGCTGCAGTTCGTGAACCATCGTGAGCTGAGCCGCCCAGACCTCGGCAAGGAAATCCTCCTGCACGGTAGCTTCTAGGAGGCCGAGATGGACTGGGACATGATTGTCGGGTACTACTTCATGATGGAGACGGACTCCGGCGTCCTCCCGGCCCAGGCTTCCATGACCCTGTACCAGGACGACCAACTCTCGTGGCTTTCGTCACCTGAGCACCATGTGGAATGCCAATGGATCCACCCCGAACGCAATCAGCTCGAAGTGGCCGCGCTGGACACTGAGCCAACTGGTCCTGCAAACCAGGAGTACGGCGTAAGGCCGGAAGTGGCGAGCCGAGTTGTCGCGGACTTGGGAGCTTCGGATCTGGCCCTGGATGCGTTCTCTTCAGGAACCTCCGCCCATCTGCGGGTGTGTGAGAAGTACTGGAGCGCACAGGACTCCGCGTGGAAGAAGCACTGGGGTCCGCATCAGGGACTGATGTGGATCCATTGCCCCCGTTGGGACATTCCAAGAGCGATAGCGAAGATTCGCAAGGACCGCTCCAAGGCAGTGCTGGTTGTTCCTATGGGATGCACCGAGGAGGAAAGTACACGACATTGGGTAGCCTCATTGACCAACATGACCTTGAACAAGGTCGTCCTACCGGCTGGAGAGAGTGTCTATCAGGACGCTAAGGGACAGCCCATGCCACCCCAGAGATGGCCAACAGAATTCCACTATGTGGATGGGGGCCTTGATCAGGCCGACACCACGGACTTCGTGTGTGTCAACCGTATCATAGCAGAGCCTTGGAGGCAATGCTTTGCTGTTCCCCCTGTTGACATCGAAGAATCGGACTCCGAAGACCCCCTCACTGAAGAGGAGTGGGATCTGGTTCAGGGGTATATGGATCAGCCCTTTCACGACTGGGGGAACCAGCGTGAGGGCAGAGGCCAGGACAAAGCCTGGTGGGAAGTGGACTCAATCGTCTCCGGTTCCTATGACGGGAATACCTTCGTACAGAGGGTGCTGGATCACATGTCCAGCCAAGACGAGCCGCCTGGCGGTAACCCACCCACCTACGGCGATCTGTTCCGAGGCAAGACCAGGGATGGCCCTTTGGGCCACCTGGGAAGACCACCTGAGCCGAAAGCGAGCGGGGTCGCTACCCCTCAAGTAAGCTCCGTGGTTCAAGTGCCCGGAAAAGCCAAGGCGGAGTCCGATGACTGCCCCAAGATCCAGGCATTGAGGGCCAGGCTGAAGCAGAAGTATGGTGACACCTTCTTCAGCGGTAAGCCTGTGTTTCCCCCACCGGTGCGTGGACCGTATGGCGAGGCCAAGATACGACTGAAGCAGGACCCCCGTGTGTATCGCCACCGGGAGTTTGCCCTGAGGGGCGAGAGGAAAGAGGCCATGGAGAAGATCCTCCGTGACTTCATCCAGAGAGGCTGGCTTGAGCCGTGCCACTCCGAGTGGGCCTCTCCCTGCTTCGTCGTCCCCAAGAAGGTTGCCGGTGAGTGGCGGCTCGTGGTCGACTACCGTGGCCTGAACGCCCAAACGCAGCACGACAGCTATACGCTGCCCCTCATTGAGGACATGCTGCAAAAGCAACACCGGCGGAGGATCTTCACGGTGATTGACCTGAAACATGGTTATCATCAGATGCCTCTCGCCGAAGAGTCCCGTGCCTGCACAGCCATGAGCACCCCACTTGGACCTCTCCAGTGGAAGGTGATGCCTATGGGCGTTACCAACGGCAATGCGGCTTTTCAGCGGATGCTGGAGAACCTGCTTGAGCCGGTGCGCGACTGTGCGGACCCCTTCGTGGACGACGTGATCATCGCGTCCGGGGACCCCAGCATGAGCTACGAGGAGCTCCTGGAGGCACACGAGAGGGACGTCACTCGAGTGCTGGACCTTCTGGTTCGGCACAAGCTCACGGGCAGCAGTGACAAGGCCACCATTGCGGTAAGCGAGGTGGTCTTCGCTGGCCACGTAGTCGGGAACGGGCAGCGAAAGCCCATACCTGGCAAGGTGGCTGCGATTGAGCACTGGGAAAAGCCCAAGACGGTCTCTGAGCTACGGGCGTATCTGGGGTTCTGCAACTACTACTCGGGGTATATCAAGATGTATGCCGAGTATGCAGCCCCCATGACGACCATGCTCAAGGGCAACCAAGAAGGGGTCCAAGAAGGCTCTGGTCTGGACTGAAGAGTCCGACCGTGCCTTTGAGGGGATGAAGCAGGCGCTGCTATCCGCAGTGGGTCTGCACCTCGTGGATCCCGACCGAGGGTTCGTCCTGCGCACCGACGCTTCCAACTACGCCATTGGGGCTATGTTGGAGCAAGTGCTTGACGACGGGAGGCACGTGCCCGTAGCCTTCTGGAGCCGAGTCCTGGCGGAAGGCCAGAGACGGACGTGGACGCCCCGTGAAAAGGAGGCGTATGCCATCGTCATGGCTCTCAGGAAATGGGCTGGGTACATAGCCCTCCATCCCGTCACCGTCTGCACCGACCATCAGAGTCTGCAGTCGTGGCACAAGGAGCACGTGGACACCCCCTCAGGTCCCGCCTCCCGACGGGCAAGATGGCATGAGACCTTGGCCAAGTTCGACCTTACGGTTGTGTATATTCCTGGAAAGGATAACACCGTGGCGGACTGTCTCAGTAGGTGGGCCTATCCCGCCAGCAAGGGCATGCAGGACATCTCTGCCCATGGCGATGAGGCTGAGACCGCTGAAGCCAAGAGGATCATTGAAATGGAGCGCCTGATGGAGGAGGAGGGTACAAAATGCTTCGTCGTCATGGCTGCGGATGCCCCCCTCGCAACGAGGGTGAGCAGAGCGGTCAGAGTACTCGCCCCTGGGAGAGCTGAGTCAGACAAGCACCTCTTCCCAGAGTCTTGCCTCCAGGACGACTGGACCGACGATTACGCCAAGTCTGAGGCCTTTGCGGCCGAGTATAGGGCTGTGACCGACCCTGACGACGGGCAGAAGTGGCCAAAGGGGCTGACCGAGGAAGATGGCAAGCTCTACCGGAATGGTAAGCTGCTAGTCCCGGAGTCCCGGGTGCTCGAGCTTTGCGAAGCTTGGCACCACCACATGCTGCACCCAGGGGTCAAGAAGCAAGCCCTTGACATGCAGCGTCGGTTCGAGATCGACCATATCGTTCTCTACACCGCCATCAAGAAGGTCAGGAAGGGTTGCTCGGTCTGTCAGGCCTGCAATCCCGATAACCGGAACGTCAAGGGGGAACCCCAATGGACCCCGGTTCCTGACCAGCCCATGGAGAGCGTGGCCATGGACGTCTTCTCCATGCCCGAAGTGCACATTGGCAAGGAGACCTTTGACTGTGTGGTTCTCTGTGTGGACCGCCACAGCGGCTACGTTGTAGCCGTTCCGGCACGCAAAAAGGGGTTGCTTGCCAGAGAAGTGGCAGTCATGATGATTCGTCATTGGCTGACCGTCTTTGACATCCCCCGCACCATTTGCAGTGACCGAGGGCCCCAGTTTACTGGTGGCTGGTTCAAGGCTATGTGTTCCCTCATGGGGATACGTCATGCCAAGAGCGTCGCCTATCTCAGCCGGTCTAACGGCCGTGCTGAAGTGGCTGGACGGCAGCTGTTCGAGAAGCTGCGCAAGATTCACATCACCAATCCACGTCGGAACTGGTTTGAGGAGATGTGGCCTGCTCCGAAGGCCCATCATGACACCCCCACGCCGGGCGGTTTGTCCCCTCACCAGATTCTGTTTGGCAGGGACCCCCTGGGTAGGGGACTTCCCTTGTCTGGTGATGGCATGGCCATGGACGCCAAGGAATTCTTTGCGCGGCAAGAGCAAACGGCGCGGGACATCCGCCAGCAGCTTGAGAAGGAGCATGCTGAGCGTCAGAAGTCCGCCCCGAGCTCGACAGCGCAGAAGTTCAGGGTGGGAGACCCGGTGTGGGTGATCAGACCCCGCCCCATGGGCACCCACCGCACCAAGACCTGGTTCACACCCGGCGAGGTGGTCCGCAGGATTGGTGAGGACACCTACCGCATCAAGGTGGGTCACGGACAGTTCCGGGAGCGCCACAAGAGTCAACTCCGTGTGCGGGAACCCGACCTCCGTGGCCAACATGTGTCCCTGAGCTATGCCGCACATGAGGCCGATTCGGACGACGACTATGCTGAGCAGGACGACTATACAGTGGAGAAGATCCTGGCGCAGCGTCCGAAGGCCTCGGCACCCGGAGGTCTGGAGTTCAAGGTTCGTTGGCGAGGCTATGGGCCGTCCCACGACACCTGGGAACCCGTCTCCTCGTTCGTGCCGCGGGTCAATACTCCCTTCATGGAGTACATCCGCAAGCACAAGACCAAGATCCACGTTTCGGACTTGGCAGCACTCACCCGGGCGATCGCAGCCAGGGGTGCCTGATCAGCGCCCTGGGCTCTCCCCTGATGTGTTGTGAGCGCTTGTGAGGCCGACGAATCGTCCCTTACTTGCTTGCTCTCTTCCATCTTTTGGTGGCAGAGTGGCCATATACCCCCCCTGCTGAATCCAGAGGAGGATGGCCCCTCTCTTCTTCTACTCGTCACTCCCCCCCCTGCTGAATCCTTGGGAAACCAGGTAGGGCGACTGACCTTCATAATTCTGAGCTCTTGGGGCCTTGAAGCCCATACGACGTTGCGCAACGGATGCCGCTGTCATCGGCATTGCGATTTTTGAGTGTGTGGTCTGGTTCCATGGCATTTGCGGAATCCAGACCAGTCGACGTGTGTCTCGAGACTATATATGGCCTAAACTCAGGCGTTTTCCTGTCCACCCTCCTGCATTGCCTTATCCTGACCGTGGCGTGGTTTGGCGCTCTGTCCAGAGCGTGTTTACACGCCTATTTACCCAGATTATTGCTTGTTTTTCTGCCCTCCAGGATATGTGCATCTGTATGTTAAGTGTCATCAGCCCATCGCTGAGGGATGGACTGCTTTTCACCACGAATCGGGATACAGAGGCGCCTTGAGTCGCCGTGTACATATTCTTACAGCCTGGTCCAGCCTGGACCAGTACTTGATTACATGTTCTTCTGTTTGAGTGCCTGTGATACCGTGTTGCCCTTTTCGCTGTGATGTGTGGAGATCCTGATGGCGCCAGGCGGGAAGCCCAGTTGCCTGACTACACTCCCAGCGGTCCGCCACTGTCAGTCCCAGTGTGAGCCTACCGATTCGCAGACGCACTTGCATTCGGATGGCGGCCTCCGGTGCTCCTGACCTCGGTCAGTCTGCCTGGGAAACTGGTGGTTTGAGGAGTCGACGCCTCCGCCCACACTGCATGAGGACTCCCTCATGTATGGCCTTTGTGGCAGTAGGGCGAGGGAAAAGACAGCCTTGATGCCCGATCCCTTCAGGAGGAGTTCCTCTAAGATCTGGGGTTCTTAAGGAGTTCGACTATGGCACTCTGGACTCGCGTCGTATGGATATGGACATGGTGCGCCCGAGGAAGGACCCGTGGGGACTCTCCCCAGTCGGCGGGCCTTGGGAAGCTTGGGGTAGCCTGATGGATCTTTGTGGTCGCTCTCGACTTGTGGGACCACCTCGGTCGTCGTGTGTCGCCTATGTTGGCCGTGTGTGCCACTACCACTGTGGTGGTGACCGTAGCAGCCGGCACCCGGTGCGCCTGGTATGGGTTAACGGGTCCTTTGGATGCCGAACAATCGCCGCCAGGACCCGGGACTTGATACTTGATACTATACATGTGCTACGAGCTTATACAGCATCATACCTATCTTACTGTGACTCACTGAAGTGAGGATGTGACACCCCCCCCCCTTTCAGGAAGTGGTCCTGGGTACCCGCTGCCATGCGTGGGTGTTATCGAGCCCCCCCCCAGGGTTTGCTCTAAGGAGGGGGGTGAAGCGGTACCCAGAACCCCATGGCCAGATTACGGCATACAACCGGTCTCCGGTCCACTAACCCCATGTACGGAAGTGTTCCGTGCCGTAAAGCCCGCATCGGCAACCGATGCACCGCCAGCGGAGATTTGTGTATCAGAATATCAGGAATCAACAGGGTTTTATTGTCATATTGTTTCCGTCAATTTTTATGCTTCCGTTCTGATATTCACTGTTTTGACTGCTGGCGGTTGGATCGCGACTTTACCGTAGCCGCCAGTTTAACTGTAATTAATGGAAATTTTAACGCTATCCGTCACGAAGGCTCCAAAGTCGTCAGGAACTGCATGGATGCTTCCGCAATTTTCATAATTAATACTCGCAACCTTAATCCGAATTTTTCAGGATGTCGAAATCAGATTTTCGACTTCGACATCCCCGCACTTGATTTGACCTCCTTCGAGTGGACCTACGTGTTTCCCTATGCACGAATCAACTTTCCTTTTATCTTGCCCTCCATTTGTCTTAGAGATACGGGCAAAACAAAGTTGATTCGTGAGGCCACTTGTGAGGGTCACATCTCGTGCCGCTTGCGAGTATTGACGATAAGGAAACGTGGGATGTATTCACAATACTCCCGACGTAATTTAGGAAGCATCATATGCCTTGCGTTTCCACACGTGCGCGCTAGTGTAATGGATCATGGTCAAGAGGGTAGAGTTTGCGTTATAACTCTTTGGCCATGACATTGCGTGCGTTAAGATAACTTTCGAGTGTAGCGCGCAAGTGTTGGTGTTGCATAGGAACTCTCATTGAGTTCCTATGAGCGATTGACGCAAAGTTATGCCCTTGGAGGGGCATGACATATCGTGGTGGGAGCTACCTTTTTGGGCAGTATGGAGTATGTGCCATGTGTTGTGTTGCGTGCCCATTTGGCGGGTCCATTACTCCAAGCCAAGCCCGCCAATGGACCTCATATTGTGCAAGCCCCTTCTCCATACTCCCTACTGTCAATCGTAAGCCTAACCTTTGTGAAGGGAAGCTTGTGTGGTGATCCCGAAGCGATGCGTTGGGAGCAAGGTGTGTATTTTGCAATTTTCCATATTTTCATGTGCCCACTTGGGAAGTAGCGCTCGTAACCTTTCAAGGCGCCCCAAGTGGAGCAAATATGTGGGATCGAAGGTTATTGGTGTCAAGTCATTGTGTTTAGAAGGATGAGTTAATTGCACGACCCAAACCAAAGATATTATAATATAATTGTGCACCTTTCAATGCACTTTTGTGGGTCTTTGTGCCAATTTTGCCGTTTTTGGCCCGTCATGATGTCAAGCGGCGACCGTGTATCTCAACGTTGCGCTCAATTGACATCATGACCTAAGTATGATATGAGGGTACATACTTCGGTGCCCAACATATCTTGAACCCGGCGAATAACTCCTCTTAGGCTTGGCATACCGTGGCCGCCATGTTGGCGATTTGGGACTATCCCAAATCATGAGCTCACTTGGCGACCCTGCCATTCCCAATATCGGAGGAGTTGGGCGACGCCCAAAAGATATGTTGGACCAATATGACTTGATACCAATCCTATGGCACACTCCGGTCCGAGTCGGGCATGTGCCTCATTTGCCCCAACCATGAGTGTGCGCATTTTTGGCCATTTTGAACAATTTTCCACTTTTGCTGCCCGCCGTGCACCATGTTCTAACCCTCGTGCACGCCGGACGCATGGACCAATGGACCATATATGACATGGGTGTTATGGGTAATGGTCCCCATGGTCCACACACCACGTGGGCGAAGCGGAGCCACCTTCGTTAAGGCGCTAGCCCAAAGTGAGCGTGGGCAATTTTGCAATTTTGACATTTGTGGACCCAATTGGGATCGTCGCCACGCCGAGTGGCATGGTGATCTTTGAGAGCCAAGGGCATGGGAGTCTCCATTGGACTCCTGGTGGATCGCGTATGGGATGGCGGATTTGATCTCCAAGCTGGCGTGGAGATATACTATTGGGAGCACACCGAATTTTGGCTCATTTCAAGCAGCCAAAATGACCCCATTTTGGGACCCCAATTTCCCCCTTCCGTGTGGTCAATTGGCGGGCCCATTTCTCTAAGACCACAGGGAGCCCGGACCTAATTCCAAGTTGTACACTCAGATAGAAGTCCTAGGACCTGCCTCCTACCCTGTGAGCCATTGGCCTTACCTTGGCCGGGCGAGCCACGCGTGGAAATGACGCCAATTTTGGTGATTTTGGCATCATGACCCCACTTGACTCATCCGTGTTGCCCTGATGCCGGGACCTCAGAGGGAACCAGGTTGGGTGAGGGCTCCAGAGAGTTCGTACTCGAAGGGCATAGGGTCAGTTGCCTCGTCCCTACCTCTGGCGGGTCCGGACCAGGGGTCAATTTCGGAGTTTTTCAAGCTAATATCAGTTTGGGCTGAAACAGCCCATTTTCAGCTACCAACTCCTGGGTGATAATGGCGGGGCCATATCTCTGGATCAGGGTGGAGTTAGGACCTGCCATTGAGGGAGCATAGGGAGCCACTGTCGGTTGGCCTTGGAGTAGCTTGGTTCGCAGGATCTCGCCTGTGGCTGGGCGGAACACCCCCCCTTATTGGCAGGGTTTCAGGGTCCGGACTGAGCAGGGCATGGGTTGTGTTTGAGCCCCCGCCCTCATCAGCCACTGAGAGGGTCGGACCTGCCATTGGGATATGAGTTGGGACTGAGTGTCTATGGTCCTGTAATGCCCTTACCCCAGTCCAGTCTTAACCCCATGTGTACATATCCTGATGTGTTGCTGTACATACTTTCGTTCCCTCTTTGCAGAGTGGCAAGGATTCTGAAACGCTTTGTCACATGACATGAGCGCATTGATGCCCCTGTGAGCGTAGTGCTTTGCCTGCCTGCTCACTTGCGCGTGTCCCGCAGCGTCCCGTGGCCGGCCCCCCACGGGAACGCGTCAATCCGATCCTCTTCCTCAGCATTCCATTGGGATGATCCGCATGCATAGTCCGTGGACAGCCATGTGAGTCATTCATCATCCTCCCGGACCAGCGTTGCACGATGGGGAAGGGCTCCAATGGCGTTTGCCACCATGAAGTCATACCCCATGATCATATCCCAATCTGTAATGTCGGCCACATAGAAGTTCCCGGATAGAGTGCTTCTCTTCGCCAAATCAGGGCGGTTCAAGCGCTCATGCTCCCGGAATTCCATACTGAGAGTGGCCTCATGGGTGCCACCACCCATAATCTCACCATTGGCCACCTTCAGGCGTACCGGTCTATGGCTGCGCTGCAGAGATTCCTCCTTGAACAACCCTCTCCGGACCAGGCTCACCTGGGCACCCGTATCCACCAGAACATCCACCACCAACTTCTCTTGTCGGCACCGTACACGCACCTTCAAGTGCAACTGCCGCTCGTCGCCATGCGGTGTGTGGACGACTTCCACGGCATGCAACTCTAGCACATCCGGGTGCATCAGGACTTCGAGGGTATGGTCACGGATGGTGTAGATCTTGGGCTGGTCCTGCCCGTCCACGGGGCTCTCCGTGGTCGCTTCTTCTTTCTTGCCACGTCCCTTGCCCACATAAACTTCCCTTGGCAGGGCACTCCAGGGGTTGGGAGTGGCGAAACTCAGTGGTTTTGGCTCTTTCTGGAGCCTTCTTTGGCACCCGATGTGCCTTCGCTTTCTCTGGGATTCCACTGATTTTCGGAGGAGAGACCTCCGAGGTCCCACTCCCGTGGGGGCTCCTCTAGACTTGACTTCCCGCAGCCCCTTCCGGCTGCGATCCGCCAGGACTGTGTCCACCACGTTGCTGGGCTTTGAGTTCCTCCAACGTCCTCAACATGTCCTCAGCAACTTCCTCAATCGACCTCACTCGTCGGTCTTCGCCAGGTCCACCACCATAGCCTCTTCCTCCGCCTTTCCCTTCGCCTTTGCCTTGGCCTTTTCCCCCGTCTTCGCCCTTCGCCTTCCAATCGGCAATCCGCTGCTCCTTGGGCTTCTTCTCGGGGTGGGCGGCGAAGTAGGCCCTCTTGTCCGCCTCGTACACCTTGCACTGACGGTGGTCGTGTGCATGGTTGTTTCCCTTGCCATAACAGACCCGGCACCCGTCGTGCTGAGATCTGTACTCTCGGAACGAGAGCGGTGGGTTCCCGATCCTCCTTGGCTCTTTGCCCTTCTTGGGTCCCACCTGGCTCCATCTGGACCGATCCTGCCCATGGTCCCTCACGTTGTGCGCCACAAACGCGAAGAAATGGGCCTCCTCGTGATCCTCCCGGGACCAGTGGTCTTGGCCACTTCCACTACCATCCTCCGCAGAGTTGGCGGTGTCCTCCTGGATCTCCCGATGATGGCGGTCTTCTCGGTGGCCTCGTTGTCCATGGCCTTGTCGATCCTGCACGTGGGCCTCCTTCTTGGCGTTGAGCTTCAGCTCCACCGTGATGTACTTCACAATCTCGTCCAGGCTCATGCAGGCGAAGATGACCTGCATCCTCAGCTGCTCTCCGCGCCTCCACTCCACGTTGTTGAGGCGCATCAGCCTCTGCCCCATGGTGTCGCCAAATACCTCCACGTACACGGCGTTCTTCAGTCCCAACATCCGGTTGGGCTCGCCCAGGTTCCTCCTGGAGAACTCTATGATACCCGCATGGGTATCCTCCGCCGCCATGATCCTCACCGCCACGCGCTTCTTCGCTCTCTTCTTTTCCTCGTCCTCCACTCTCCTCTTCCAGTGTCCGGGGAGGACGTCCTTCAGCAGGTGGCGGATCTCGCTGGCCTCATTCCAGTCCCCCACCAGCTTGAGGCTTCTTTGGTACTTTCGGATGTACCGATTCCATTCTCGGACCCTCAGTTCCCTGCGATCCAGCGGCAGCGGAATGGACCACAAATCCTCCAACTTCTGGTTGGGGGCGTCCACTCGCTCTTCATCCTCCAGCCACTGGAGGCAGGCCTGCTCCCTCTGGATCAATCCCTCGCGGATCTGATCCCTGAGCTCCTCCTTCAGGTCCTGCCCCAGCCTGTGTGGGAACGTCCGACATACCCACTTGTCCCTTGGCGCTCCCCTCATCTCGCCGACGACCTCCTCCGCGAAGTCCTCCCAATCCAAGATGAAGTCGTCCAGGTTGGAGGGGTTGCCATCGTAGTAGGGGATTTTGATTCCCCTGAGGTCGTCAATCCTGATGGCATCTCCGACGTCCGCAGCCACCACTCCGCCGAGACGGATACCACCTGTGGCCGGGGTGTGTGAGTACACTCCCTGTACATCCCTCTCCTCCATGGAGTGCGGTCCAGTTGGGCCTGAACCCATGGGGTTTGGAATGCGGGAAGGACTTGCTCCACCGGCCGCCCATATCCCCGTATTGGGGTCCTTCGCCCACAGGTTTCCGCCTGGAGGACCTCGACCATGTCCGTCGGCGCTTCCCATGGTTCGCCCCTGCATGGTCTGGCTCTGGATCTCCTCTTCCGCATGAACTGCATGGGCAGTCGTAGTGATCGGCAGATCCTGGGCGGCATGGGACATCTGTACCGTCAGGCTCCTCGGGTCCGTGGTTGCGCACCCTTCCCGCATGGACCCAGCCGGTGCCGTTTGCTCCCCGAGCATTGTGGATTCGCTGAACATGGGAACAAGCGGCAGCGCAACCGGGTCAACGCGCGGAGGCGCGTAGGGTGCCTCTGCAGGGCCGCCCATGGGTTTATCCATGGCGCTCCTGAGGGTCTTAACCCGCTCCACCAGCTCGGCCGCTGCCGGCTTTGCCGGGAGCTCCGGACCCGAGGCGAGGGACTGTAGCTCCTATAGCCTTTTCAGGCGTCCCGACATGTCCTCCACCAGGTGGAGGAGGCTGTCAACAACTCGCTGCTGCTTCTGCAGGGCCAGCTCCAGATTCTCCTGGTACCGGTCCCGTTCCGCTCGCAGCTCCGCCATGTCTCTCTCAGCGGCCGACTGGTCATCCAGGATCCCGGCGACGTCCTCCTCTGGGCCGTCCTTCGCGTTGTCCAGGCTGTTGAGTCGATGCACGATGGCGTCCATCCCCATCTTTGGGTACTTGCCCATGAGGAACGACACGTGCTCGCAGTGGCACTTAGCGTGCTTTCCACCTGATCCGGCGCATCCCGCGGTTCCTGGCGCCTCGGACTCCTCCGCCATGGGCGTGTCGCCCATGCTATCCCGCGTTGGCTCCGTGTGCCGGGCCACAGGCGCCGTTCTGGCTGGCGGGCCTCTCCAACGCCTCGGCGTCATGATCCAGGCTGGGTTCCGGAGCCGTGTTCGCCCTCTTGGGCGGTCTGGCCGTCTCCTCCGACTCCGAAGGTTGCTCATAGGCCGTTTGATAGCCCTCGGAGTGCCCCTCGGAGTCCCACAGCCTGACCGGGCTGGGGTCCGTATCCATAGCCCCGGCGTCCCCTGCCGCGGGCTCGGGTGACCCGCGCTTCCGGTAGCGCCGGGCCCGTCCTCCACTGCTGCCTGAATGGCAGGTCTCGGCGGAGTCCTCTGCGGCGGAGCGGAGGTTGCATGCCTTTCGGCAGCGACGCTCACACATGGAGACCAGGTCCTCCATGTCAAGTCCTCCTCTTCCCGAACGTCGCAATTCTCTTCGGGCTTCAACTTCCGGAGTTCGCCATGCTCCTGAGCGTCTGGGCTCTTCTCTGGCTCCAATCTCCGGCGTGGTCTCCACCGAGTCCACAATACGCACCCGGGGCGTACTTGGGCAGGGCTCAAAGGGGCCAAAGTCCCCGGGTCGGCGGTAGGTGAGGGCAGTAGGTACGCCTCTGCTACCATAAAGAAGGTCCCTACCAGGACCGGCCCCCGCTGTGCCCCTTCCGCCTGTCACCCCTGCTGACTTGCTCCTGATCAGAAGAGGTTGGGGGGAGGGCAACCTCCAAGCTTCCCTTGGCATGCAGGACCCCAGTCCCATGAAATCCAAGACTTCCTCTCGAATTTGGGTTTCTCCAAAGAATTCTGTGATCCTTGCCTCAGCCATGACACAATCTGGCGTCCTAGGCAAAGAGATGAAGGTATATGTAGACAATATAAACATGTAGACAAGTAATATGTATATGTAACACTTCTATACTATAAGATAGCATAAAAAAGAGGACTAAATGAAGGCGGCGGCGTCGCCGCCATCAGAAAATCTGACGGCCACCAGTCGTCGCCATCAGGATCTCCACTGAGATCCTGCCCAAACTGGGCCAAACAGTGGTTTTTGGGCGAAAAACAGTGAAATATAGTGATTTTTGAGCCAAAAACACTCATTTCGCGTGTCTCCCCCCAACGCGTCGTGTAGCCGACACGACGCGTCTCTCTCCCAACTCATACTATGTATGAAGAGGCCCACTGTTGGGCCATACCATGGGCGCCTGGGTGATTCCTCGGATCGCCTCAGGATTTTTTAAAAAAATCGTGAACGTGACTGAGTTCGCAAAAATGGACCTTCGCGGAACGCCGCGAAAAAGGTCACGTTATATTCCTGTATTTCTAAAAACGATAAATCAATAATAAAATTGATTAAAATCCCCAGAAATCGAGAAATAAAACTTCGATCTGGGGCTGCGTCGCGCAGGCGACGAACGTCGTCGCCAGTCCAGAAATGACGAAAAATGACGATTTCTGGGGTATTTTACAGAAATCCCACAGAAATCGAGATGCCGTAATCAGCCCAGGAAAATTCCTGAGCCAGCCTGGCGAAGAGCGCCACAGGCTGGGCAGCGGGTATGGGTGAGGCACCCCATACCGCTTCACCCCCCTCCTTAGAAGCCTTGCCTATATCCAAAGGAAGGCAAGGCCAAGGAGGCGCTCTGACCCCTGCACTGCCCTGGTTTCACACTCATTCAGCAGGACAGTGGGGGGGGGGGGGGCTTCGTGAGGAATCTACATGCCACTCCCATGTAGGTCCTTTTTTTTTCTTCTTTTTTTTTCTTGATATATTCATAGGGCAATTGCCCCCTAGGCGACCATACTGGTCCGTGGCACTCCCTTTAGCCTCTGGTGACCAAACCGGGGGTGCTGCAGGTCCTTACGACCTGACTGATAGCGCTGAGGCGCACATATTGGCCCTTTTTCTCCATGGGCATGGAAACATAATAATTCAATAAATTCTCAAAAATTATTTAGGGTCAAACCCGAGGCAACGAATTCCTTGCGCCTGAATTCAGGGCCATTTCCTGCCCAAGGCGACGAATTCCTCGTGCCTATTTAGGGTCGATTCCCAACCCAAGGCGACGAATTAACGCGCCTGATTTGGGGGATTTAGGGTCATTTCCTACCCAAGGCGACCCGCGCCCTTTTAGGGTGGCGACCTCCGGAGGGCCAACCAACCCAAGGCGACGAATTAACGCGCCTGCTTGTGCGGTTCGCAGATGGCGTCGTCGTCGCTGTGGTCGTCGCCAAGCCACATGATGGACTTGGGGGCTCCATAGGGTCCATGGGGAAGCCAAGGTTATACCCTTTGTAGGAGTCAAGGTGTATCGGCACCTTCATCATGTTGATGCCCTGGACCTTAGCTCCTGCAGATGTTTCCCAGCGAAGAAGCAGTAATCCTGCAGTCTGGGCGTCGTCGCCGTCCGCAGGCCGTGACACCGCCTTGGTGGCCTTGGCGTCGGCAGAATTCTTTTGAAGAGGGTGGGGGGAGGGCAACCTCCAAGCTTCCCTTGGCATGCACGACCCCAATCCCATGAAATCCAAGACTTCCTCTCGAATTTGGGTTTCTCCAAAGAATTGTGTGATCCTTGCCTCAGCCATGACACAATCTGGCGTCCTAGGCAAAGAGATGAAGGTATATGTAGACAATATAAACATGTAGACAAGTAATATGTATATGTAACACTTCTATACTAGAAAATAGCATAAAAAAGAGGACGAAATGAAGGCGGCGGCGTCGCCGCCATCAGAAAATCTGACGGCCACCAGTCGTCGCCATCAGGATCTCCACTGAGATCCTGCCCAAACTGGGCCAAACAGTGGTTTTTGGGCGAAAAACAGTGAAATATAGTGATTTTTGAGCCAAAAACACTCATTTCGCGTGTCTCCCCCCAACGCGTCGTGTAGCCGACACGACGCGTCTCTCTCCCAACTCATACTATGTATGAAGAGGCCCACTGTTGGGCCATACCATGGGCGCCTGGGTGATTCCTCGGATCGCCTCAGGATTTTTTAAAAGAATCGTGAACGTGACTGAGTTCGCAAAAATGGACCTTCGCGGAACGCCGCGAAAAAGGTCACGTTATATTCCTGTATTTCTAAAAACGATAAATCAATAATAAAATTGATGAAAATCCCCAGAAATCGAGAAATAAAACTTCGATCTGGGGCTGCGTCGCGCAGGCGACGAACGTCGTCGCCAGTCCAGAAATGACGAAAAATGACGATTTCTGGGGTATTTTACAGAAATCCCACAGAAATCGAGATGCCGTAATCAGCCCAGGAAAATTCCTGAGCCAGCCTGACGAAGAGCGCCACAGGCTGGGCAGCGGGTATGGGTGAGGCACCCCATACCGCTTCACCCCCCTCCTTAGAAGCCTTGCCTATATCCAAAGGAAGGCAAGGCCAAGGAGGCGCTCTGACCCCTGCACTGCCCTGGTTTCACACTCATTCAGCAGGACAGTGGGGGGGGGGGGGGCTTCGTGAGGAATCTACATGCCACTCCCATGTAGGTCCTTTTTTTTTCTTCTTTTTTTTTCTTGATATATTCATAGGGCAATTGCCCCCTAGGCGACCATACTGGTCCGTGGCACTCCCTTTAGCCTCTGGTGACCAAACCGGGGGTGCTGCAGGTCCTTACGACCTGACTGATAGCGCTGAGGCGCACATATTGGCCCTTTTTCTCCATGGGCATGGAAACATAATAATTCAATAAATTCTCAAAAATTATTTAGGGTCAAACCCAAGGCAACGAATTCCTTGCGCCTGAATTCAGGGCCATTTCCTGCCCAAGGCGACGAATTCCTCGTGCCTATTTAGGGTCGATTCCCAACCCAAGGCGACGAATTAACGCGCCTGATTTGGGGGATTTAGGGTCATTTCCTACCCAAGGCGACCCGCGCCCTTTTAGGGTGGCGACCTCCGGAGGGCCAACCAACCCAAGGCGACGAATTAACGCGCCTGCTTGTGCGGTTCGCAGATGGCGTCGTCGTCGCTGTGGTCGTCGCCAAGCCACATGATGGACTTGGGGGCTCCATAGGGTCCATGGGGAAGCCAAGGTTATACCCTTTGTAGGAGTCAAGGTGTATCGGCACCTTCATCATGTTGATGCCCTGGACCTTAGCTCCTGCAGATGTTTCCCAGCGAAGAAGCAGTAATCCTGCAGTCTGGGCGTCGTCGCCGTCCGCAGGCCGTCACACCGCCTTGGTGGCCTTGGCGTCGGCAGAATTCTTTTGAAGAGGTTGGGGGGAGGGCAACCTCCAAGCTTCCCTTGGCATGCACGACCCCAATCCCATGAAATCCAAGACTTCCTCTCGAATTTGGGTTTCTCCAAAGAATTGTGTGATCCTTGCCTCAGCCATGACACAATCTGGCGTCCTAGGCAAAGAGATGAAGGTATATGTAGACAATATAAACATGTAGACAAGTAATATGTATATGTAACACTTCTATACTAGAAAATAGCATAAAAAAGAGGACGAAATGAAGGCGGCGGCGTCGCCGCCATCAGAAAATCTGACGGCCACGAGTCGTCGCCATCAGGATCTCCACTGAGATCCTGCCCAAACTGGGCCAAACAGTGGTTTTTGGGCAAAAAACAGTGAAATATAGTGATTTTTGAGCCAAAAACACTCATTTCGCGTGTCTCCCCCCAACGCGTCGTGTAGCCGACACGACGCGTCTCTCTCCCAATTCATACTATGTATGAAGAGGCCCACTGTTGGGCCATACCATGGGCGCCTGGGTGATTCCTGGGATCGCTTCAGAATTTTCTAAAAAAATCGTGAACGTGACTGAGTTCGCAAAAATGGACCTTCGCGGAACGCCGCGAAAAAGGTCACGTTATATTCCTGTATTTCTAAAAACGATAAATCAATAATAAAATTGATTAAAATCCCCAGAAATCGAGAAATAAAACTTCGATCTGGGGCTGCGTCGCGCAGGCGACGAACGTCGTCGCCAGCCCAAAAATGACGAAAAATGACGATTTCTGGGGTATTTTACAGAAATCCCACAGAAATCGAGATGCCGTAATCAGCCCAGGAAAATTCCTGAGCCAGCCTGGCGAAGAGCGCCACAGGCTGGGCAGCGGGTATGGGTGAGGCACCCCATACCGCTTCACCCCCCTCCTTAGAAGCCTTGCCTATATCCAAAGGAAGGCAAGGCCAAGGAGGCGCTCTGACCCCTGCACTGCCCTGGTTTCACACTGATTCAGCAGGACAGTGGGGGGGGGGGGGGGCTTCGTGAGGAATCTACATGCCACTCCCATGTAGGTCCTTTTTTTTTCTTTCTTTTTTTTTCTTGATATATTCATAGGGCAATTGCCCCCTAGGCAACCATACTGGTCCCTGGCACTCCCTTTAGCCTCTGGTGACCAAACCAGGGGTGCTGCAGGTCCTTACGACCTGACTGATAGCGCTGAGGCGCACATATTGGCCCTTTTTCTCCATGGGCATGGAAACATAATAATTCAATAAATTCTCAAAAATTATTTAGGGTCAAACCCAAGGCAACGAGTTCCTCGTGCCTGAATTTAGGGCCATTTCCTGCCCAAGGCGACGAATTCCTCATGCCCATTTAGGGTCGATTCCCAACCCAAGGCGACGAATTAACGCGCCTGATTTGGGGGATTTAGGGTCATTTCCTACCCAAGGCGACCCGCGCCTATTTAGGGTGGCGACCTCCGGAGGGCCAACCAACCCAAGGCGACGAATTAACGCGCCTGCTTGTGCGGTTCGCAGATGGCGTCGTCGTCGCTGTGGTCGTCGCCAAGCCACATGATGGACTTGGGGGCTCCATAGGGTCCATGGGGAAGCCAAGGTTATACCCTTTGTAGGAGTCAAGGTGTATCGGCACCTTCATCATGTTGATGCCCTGGACCTTAGCTCCTGCAGATGTTTCCCAGCGAAGAAGCAGTAATCCTGCAGTCTGGGCGTCGTCGCCGTCCGCAGGCCGTCACACCGCCTTGGTGGCCTTGGCGTCGGCAGAATTCTTTTGAAGAGGTTGGGGGGAGGGCAACCTCCAAGCTTCCCTTGGCATGCACGACCCCAATCCCATGAAATCCAAGACTTCCTCTCGAATTTGGGTTTCTCCAAAGAATTGTGTGATCCTTGCCTCAGCCATGACACAATCTGGCGTCCTAGGCAAAGAGATGAAGGTATATGTAGACAATATAAACATGTAGACAAGTAATATGTCAGTATATGTAACACTTCTATACTATAAAATAGCATAAAAAGGAGGACGAAATGAAGGCGGCGGCGTCGCCGCCATCAGAAAATCTGACGGCCACCAGTTGTCGCCATCAGGATCTCCACTGAGATCCTGCCCAAACTGGGCCAAACAGTGGTTTTTGGGCAAAAAACAGTGAAATATAGTGATTTTTGAGCCAAAAACACTCATTTCGCGTGTCTCCCCCCAACGCGTCGTGTAGCCGACACGACGCGTCTCTCTCCCAACTCATACTATGTATGAAGAGGCCCACTGTTGGGCCATACCATGGGCGCCTGGGTGATTCCTGGGATCGCTTCAGGATTTTTTAAAAAAATCGTGAACGTGACTGAGTTCGCAAAAATGGACCTTCGCGGAACGCCGCGAAAAAGGTCACGTTATATTCCTTTATTTCTAAAAACGATAAATCAATAATAAAATTGATTAAAATCCCCAGAAATCGAGAAATAAAACTTCGATCTGGGGCTGCGTCGCGCAGGCGACGAACGTCGTCGCCAGCCCAAAAATGACGAAAAATGACGATTTCTGGGGTATTTTACAGAAATCCCACAGAAATCGAGATGCCGTAATCAGCCCAGGAAAATTCCTGAGCCAGCCTGGCGAAGAGCGCCACAGGCTGGGCAGCGGGTATGGGTGAGGCACCCCATACCGCTTCACCCCCCTCCTTAGAAGCCTTGCCTATATCCAAAGGAAGGCAAGGCCAAGGAGGCGCTCTGACCCCTGCACTGCCCTGGTTTCACACTGATTCAGCAGGACAGTGGGGGGGGGGGGGGGGCTTCGTGAGGAATCTACATGCCACTCCCATGTAGGTCCTTTTTTTTTCTTTCTTTTTTTTTCTTGATCTATTCATAGGGCAATTGCCCCCTAGGCGACCATACTGGTCCCTGGCACTCCCTTTAGCCTCTGGTGACCAAACCAGGGGTGCTGCAGGTCCTTACAACCTGACTGATAGCGCTGAGGCGCACATATTGGCCCTTTTTCTTAATGGGCATGGAAACATAATAATTCAATAAATTCTCAAAAATTATTTAGGGTCAAACCCAAGGCAACGAATTCCTCGCGCCTGAATTTAGGGCCATTTCCTGCCCAAGGCGACGAATTCCTCGTGCCTATTTAGGGTCGATTCCCAACCCAAGGCGACGAATTAACGCGCCTGATTTGGGGGATTTAGGGTCATTTCCTACCCAAGGCGACCCGCGCCTATTTAGGGTGGCGACCTCCGGAGGGCCATCCAACCCAAGGCGACGAATTAACGCGCCTGCTTGTGCGGTTCGCAATTGGGTCGTCGTCGCTGTGGTCGTCGCCCAGCCACATGATGGACTTGGGGGCTCCATAGGGTCCATGGGGAAGCCAAGGTTATACCCTTTGTAGGAGTCAAGGTGTATCGGCACCTTCATCATGTTGATGCCCTGGACCTTAGCTCCTGCAGATGTTTCCCAGCGAAGAAGCGGTAATCCTGCAGTCTGGGCGTCGTCGCCGTCCGCAGGCCGTCACACCGCCTTGGTGGCCTTGGCGTCGGCAGAATTCTTTTGAAGAGGTTCGGGGGAGGGCAACCTCCAAGCTTCCCTTGGCATGCACGACCCCAATCCCATGAAATCCAAGACTTCCTCTCGAATTTGGGTTTCTCCAAAGAATTCTGTGATCCTTGCCTCAGCCATGACACAATCTGGCGTCCTGGGCAAAGAGATGAAGGTATATGTAGACAATATAAACATGTAGACAAGTAATATGTATATGTAACACTTCTATACTAGAAAATAGCATAAAAAAGAGGACGAAATGGAGGCGGCGGCGTCGCCGCCATCAGAAAATCTGACGGCCACCAGTTGTCGCCATCAGGATCTCCACTGAGATCCTGCCGAAACTGGGCCAAACAGTGGTTTTTGGGCGAAAAACAGTGAAACATAGTGATTTTTGAGCCAAAAACACTCATTTCGCGTGTCTCCCCCCAACGCGTCGTGTAGCCGACACGACGCGTCTCTCTCCCAATTCATACTATGTATGAAGAGGCCCACTGTTGGGCCACACCATGGGCGCCTGGGTGATTCCTGGGATCGCCTCAGGATTTTTTAAAAGAATCGTGAACGTGACTGAGTTCGCAAAAATGGACCTTCGCGGAACGCCGCGAAAAAGGTCACGTTATATTCCTTTATTTCTAAAAACGATAAATCAATAATAAAATTGATTAAAATCCCCAGAAATCGAGAAATAAAACTTCGATCTGGGGCTGCGTCGCGCAGGCGACGAACGTCGTCGCCAGCCCAAAAATGACGAAAAATGACGATTTCTGGGGTATTTTACAGAAATCCCACAGAAATCGAGATGCCGTAATCAGCCCAGGAAAATTCCTGAGCCAGCCTGGCGAAGAGCGCCACAGGCTGGGCAGCGGGTATGGGTGAGGCACCCCATACCGCTTCACCCCCCTCCTTAGAAGCCTTGCCTATATCCAAAGGAAGGCAAGGCCAAGGAGGCGCTCTGACCCCTGCACTGCCCTGGTTTCACACTGATTCAGCAGGACAGTGGGGGGGGGGGGGGGCTTCGTGAGGAATCTACATGCCACTCCCATGTAGGTCCTTTTTTTTTCTTTCTTTTTTTTTCTTGATCTATTCATAGGGCAATTGCCCCCTAGGCGACCATACTGGTCCCTGGCACTCCCTTTAGCCTCTGGTGACCAAACCAGGGGTGCTGCAGGTCCTTACAACCTGACTGATAGCGCTGAGGCGCACATATTGGCCCTTTTTCTTAATGGGCATGGAAACATAATAATTCAATAAATTCTCAAAAATTATTTAGGGTCAAACCCAAGGCAACGAATTCCTCGCGCCTGAATTTAGGGCCATTTCCTGCCCAAGGCGACGAATTCCTCGTGCCTATTTAGGGTCGATTCCCAACCCAAGGCGACGAATTAACGCGCCTGATTTGGGGGATTTAGGGTCATTTCCTACCCAAGGCGACCCGCGCCTATTTAGGGTGGCGACCTCCGGAGGGCCATCCAACCCAAGGCGACGAATTAACGCGCCTGCTTGTGCGGTTCGCAGATGGCGTCGTCGTCGCTGTGGTCGTCGCCCAGCCACATGATGGACTTGGGGGCTCCATAGGGTCCATGGGGAAGCCAAGGTTATACCCTTTGTAGGAGTCAAGGTGTATCGGCACCTTCATCATGTTGATGCCCTGGACCTTAGCTCCTGCAGATGTTTCCCAGCGAAGAAGCGGTAATCCTGCAGTCTGGGCGTCGTCGCCGTCCGCAGGCCGTCACACCGCCTTGGTGGCCTTGGCGTCGGCAGAATTCTTTTGAAGAGGTTCGGGGGAGGGCAACCTCCAAGCTTCCCTTGGCATGCACGACCCCAATCCCATGAAATCCAAGACTTCCTCTCGAATTTGGGTTTCTCCAAAGAATTCTGTGATCCTTGCCTCAGCCATGACACAATCTGGCGTCCTGGGCAAAGAGATGAAGGTATATGTAGACAATATAAACATGTAGACAAGTAATATGTATATGTAACACTTCTATACTAGAAAATAGCATAAAAAAGAGGACGAAATGAAGGCGGCGGCGTCGCCGCCATCAGAAAATCTGACGGCCACGAGTCGTCGCCATCAGGATCTCCACTGAGATCCTGCCGAAACTGGGCCAAACAGTGGTTTTTGGGCGAAAAACAGTGAAACATAGTGATTTTTGAGCCAAAAACACTCATTTCGCGTGTCTCCCCCCAACGCGTCGTGTAGCCGACACGACGCGTCTCTCTCCCAATTCATACTATGTATGAAGAGGCCCACTGTTGGGCCACACCATGGGCGCCTGGGTGATTCCTGGGATCGCCTCAGGATTTTTTAAAAGAATCGTGAACGTGACTGAGTTCGCAAAAATGGACCTTCGCGGAACGCCGCGAAAAAGGTCACGTTATATTCCTTTATTTCTAAAAACGATAAATCAATAATAAAATTGATTAAAATCCCCAGAAATCGAGAAATAAAACTTCGATCTGGGGCTGCGTCGCGCAGGCGACGAACGTCGTCGCCAGCCCAAAAATGACGAAAAATGACGATTTCTGGGGTATTTTACAGAAATCCCACAGAAATCGAGATGCCGTAATCAGCCCAGGAAAATTCCTGAGCCAGCCGGGCGAAGAGCGCCACAGGCTGGGCAGCGGGTATGGGTGAGGCACCCCATACCGCTTCAATTGCATTTCTCAAAATCCAGGGTCCAAAATCCAAAAAAATAGAAAATGTAATCCTCCTTCAACCCTGAACAGCAACCAGATCCCACAAATACAGCAATAACCCGATCCACAATCCAATCCACACTGCGGGCTTACGTTCAGCACACCGGTCGTCCCACGGTGGCGGGCATGTACAAGAATTGCACCAAAGAAGAAAGCCCTGAAATTGGCATATGAACACAAAAAAAGCAAAGTTGGGGAAAGATGGAAACGTACACAATCACAGCCATAGACCCCTCATTCCCTGGACTCAAGACCTTCCCTTGACTCAACAACATGCTGCCCTGAACCCAGTCAAATAGGATGGCTAAATGCCATGTGTTAAAAGTCACTACATAAACCCCAAAAATGTGTTCCCTCCCAAGCCTCTAAATCCTAGCCCAATAGGGGAGGTGGCGTGTCATGGCCTAGAGTTAAAGAAGGTCCCTACCAGGACCGGCCCCCGCTGTGCCCCTTCCGCCTGTTACCCCTGCTGACTTACTCCGGATCAACGATTGCATTCCTCAAATTCCAGGGTCCAAAATCCAAAAATATAGAAAATAAAATCCTCCTTCAACCCTGAACAGCAACCAGATCCCACAAATACAGCAATAGCCCAATTTACAATCCAATACGGGCTGCGGGCTTCCATTCAGCACACCGGTCGTCTCACGGTGGCGGGCATGTACAAGAATTGCACCAAAGAGAAAAGCCCTGAAATTGGTATATGAACACAAATAAAGCAAAGTTGGGAAAAGAGGTAAACATACACATTCACAGCCATAAACCCCTCATTCCCTGGACTCAAGACCTTCCCTTGACTCACCAACATATTGCCCTGAACCAGGTTAAATGAGATGGCTGAATGCCATGTGTCACAAGTCACTACACAAACCCCAAAAATGTGTTCACTCCCAAGCTTCTAAATCCTAGCCCAAAGGGGGGGGGGGCGTGTCATGGCCTAGAGTGGCAATCAGGACCATGCCCTACCCTGACATAACCTTGGTTGGACTTGGAGTCAAATGGGCTTGGAGAACTGCCCCATGAAGATGACCTCACAACATGGCAAAATCAGGCAAAACACACCATAGTGCCCAATATTCAATTATATACTCAAAAATGCATACGGCAAATATCCCAATGCTCCATGCATATGTCAAACCGGAAAGTAGTATACAAGGGTTATATAGACCAAAGATTCATGCCCAAGAATATCCCATCATTGGCTCCGAAACCCCTCCGGTTATGTACATGACATGCTTCACAAGTCAACTCATGAATTTGAGACCTAATTTTGTGAGGCCTCGTGTGCCAAGCCAAGGTGACCACGTGATCCGGCATATGGTGAGGTACAACACCGAAGCATATGCCAACATATAAGCAACATACCATAGTTCACAAATCTCTAGGCACTTTACTGTTAGCCGACCAGTTGAGCACATAAAACACAAAAATGAGCATAAAATGAGGTCAAAAACATGCAAATAATGCCAAATTCAAGATAATTACAATAGTATATAACTTCGCTCACCCATGATGTCAACCTATGACTCAAAACACAATTGCTTGGGACTATTTGCAAACAATCCCCCCACTTGGATCCCCATATGGACGCATAAGGACACCTTGGAACCTACTCCTAACACGCACCATGAAAATGGGAAAATTGATATTGGCGCTTGTGGGTCGCTCCGTAAGCCCTCCCACATGCACTAAATAAGCGGTAGACTTAGTCTAGCGCTATGGAGTTCACCATTGGGAAAAGGGCGAAGCCCTTGTCACGTATGACTCCATATATCTTCCTACAAACGGAGATATATAACATGGGCGTGAGCATATCGAAGCACATACCATGCTTATAACACATACCCTCAAAAGTGGCTCCCACCATGATATGTCATGACCCTCCATGGACATAACTTCACGTTAAAAATACGTAGGAACCCAATGAAAGAATCTATGCATCCCCAACACTCATGCGGTACACTCGAAAGTCGCATTAGAATATTCGGTTGCACGGTCCAAGAGTTATATATCCCTTTCTACCCTCTTGACCGTTCTCCCTTGCTACACCGGGCATGTGTACACACCAAAGGCGTTCGATGCTTCCTAAATTAAGTTGAGACCAAGGCGGTTCCAACCCACTTCTCGATATTGATATTCCTCGCCGTGAGCCGGAGATATGATTCTTCAAAGTGGTCTCACGAATCCCTTTTGTTTCGACTATATCTCCAAGCAAAATGAAGGGCACAACAAAAGGAAGGCTGATTCGTGATCGGGGAAAATTGTATGACCACTCGAGATTCATCATATCGCGTGCGGCGATGTCGAAGTCGAAAATCCGATTCTGAAAGTCTGAAAAAATTCGATTAATTTTGCGAGTGTATAATATGAAAATTGCGGAAGCAACGAACCCTTTACTGATGAAATCTGACCCTTCATCGGGGTTTCCGCCAAAATATCTGTAAATAACAGTTAACCATTCGGTTACCGCAAAATCGCGAGCCAACTGACAGTCGCCGATACATTGACTATCAGAACGGAAGGCTGAAAAATTACGGAAACATTATGATAAAAAAACCCTGTTGATTCCTGATATTCTGATATATAAATCTCCGCTGGCGGCGCCTCGGTACTGAATATGGCCGCTCATAGCCGGAATGGCCAAACCTATCACACTATCACATCGGGTTAGGTCAGGTGGATGGGAGAGTATGATATCAGCCAATGGCAGCTTGCCGGCACATAGATACACACCCCAAGTGACCCCAAGATGGCCACGGGTGTCCGAACCGGCTTCACCCCCCTTCTCAGAGCGTTTTTACCGCTCAGAAGTCATTGAAGAGAGGACGGGAGGACCCCAATGGGCTCCAACCCCCCCCCCCCCCGAGTCCCAAGGACACATGGAGGCCCCACGCACGTTGTAGGCGTCCACCACGCCCCAAGGGAGGGGTGAGGACACTGATAATCGGTGCCCTACCCCATATCCGGTCTCCTCTTGATCTACAACACCGACCAAGGGGATCAAAGATAGAGAAACGTCGTCGGTCGACCTAAATAAGTATACCACAACGAAATATATATGTGGAGATCGAGTGAAGGGGGTAGATGGCCAATCAAGGCCCAAAAATCCCCGGATCAACTCCCTCAGCCGTCTCCCAAGCACAGGAACAAACAAAAATGCCAAGGGGGATCCATTACGGTGCTACGGCAGCAACCAAATGGACCAACACGTCCTTGACATCCAAAGAAATATTCTTTTTCTTCAGATAGTCCATCCAGACCGTGGTATACCTCGGCACGAAACTGCTCGGAGGCTCCCACGAATCCCTGGATGCGGCGAATCCCTTCCAACGGACTTTATAAAGCCTCCCCCCAGGCGTCCCCGGGTTTGGCTTGTCCGCCAGGATCTTCTCAGCGGTGAAGTCGTCGTCCTCACCCTCGTCGTCCGAGTCCACATCGCCGGCTGTGAACTCGAAGGTGAGGGGACGTCCCCTGGGGTCTGGTGCTCGGGGACGAAGCTGGGTATGGTCGCGGTCGAGGATCTTGTTATCCCCCACACGAACCGCATACACATCCTGCCCGACCTTCCGCACGATTACCCCCGGCACATACCAAGATGCCTGCCGATGCCTGGACAGGACATCCTTGTGATGCCGCTCCACCCACACGGTGTCTTGGAGAGCATACTTCTGGACCTTTCCCTGCTTGAAGTACTTGGCCCTCTTGTCATGCTCGTCCTGAAGTGCCTTGCACACCTTGGCCGCCGTGTCGTCTGCCTCCGCCATCATATCGTTCGCATCCCGGGCCACTTTACCATGGTTCAACCACGGGAGAGTGCGTGACACTCGATCCCGTAGGAACAGGATACGATCGGGCGACAGTCCAGTGGGTCCCGGAAGGTCGTGATACGCTTGGAGTACTCTCCACAGCGAATTGTACCAATTACGGCCCGGTTCGTCAATGTGCAGCTGGCGGAACTTCTCGAACATCTGCCGCCCGGCCACCTCAGCCCAGCCATTCGACGGGCTGTGGTACGCCACGGTCTTGGCGTGCTGAATCCCCATGTGCTTGCACATTGTCTTGAACCATGTCCCCACAAATTGACTGCCCCGATCGCTGCAGATGACAGCTGGGACATCAAAAATCGTCAGCCAATGCCTGATCATGTCATTCGCGACAGTCTTGGCCTGCAGACCCACTCCATGCTTGTCCTTCTTGTCCTTCTTCTTGGACTTCTTGCCCGGGACTGCCACGATATACCCGCTGTGCCTGTCCACCGCTAGGATGACACAATCATATGTCTCTCCTTCCACGGTGACCTCCGGCATGGCGAACACATCCATGGCCACGGACCGCATAGGGGCCTCCGGTATAGCCGTGTACACCGGGTTGCCCGCTGTGGAGTGGTTGGGGCTCTTTGTGGCCCGACACACGGCGCAGTCGCTGCAGTACTTGTCCAGGATGGCGTAGTACCCCGGTGGGAACTTGAAGCGCCACTCCAGGTCCTGCTGCATCTTGTCTCGGCCAGGATGCATGAGCTGGGCGTTGTGCCAGTGGTCAATGAGCTCCTCCACTCGGTTCTCAGGGACCAGTAGCTTGTCCTTGAGGAACAGTTTGTCCCTATCCTCGGTCAAGTCCTCAGGCCAATCGTCGTCCGACGGGGCGCTCACGGCATTCCAGTACTTGCTCCAGTGCTCGGATGCCGCGTAGTCATCCGACCAGTCCTCTGTGAGCACCGACCTGACTAGCTCTACAGGGGCCACGATCCATTGCTCGAGGATTTCCTCTCGAATAGCTTGGACGCGGGCACCCCGGAACTTGGCCAGGTCCGTACGGTTTGCCATCACCACAAAGCACTTGACCCCCTCTTGCTCCATGGCCTTCTCCATCTCGATGATGCGCTTGGCCTCCTCGGTCTCCTCAGCGTCACCATGGCTGGATATGTCCATCCACGCCTTGCCCGCGGGGTAGGCCCAGCGACTGAGGCAATCTGCCACAGTGTTGTCCTTCCCTGGGACGTACACGACGCTGAGGTCGAACTTGGTGAACGTCTCGTGCCATCGGGCCCTCCTAGCCGCTGGTCCTGAGGGGGTGTCGACATGCTCCTTGTGCCAGCTCTGTAGGGACTGGTGGTCCGTGCAAACCACCACCGGCTGCAGTCCGATGTGGCCAGACCACTTCCTGAGCGCACATACAATGGCGTATGTCTCCTTCTCCCTCGCGGTCCATGTGCGGCGTTGGCCCTCGGCCAGGATCCTGCTCCAAAACGCCACGGGACCCGTCGTCCCGGACTTGCTCGAGGACTGCCCCCACGGCATAGTCCGAGGCGTCTGTCCGTAGCACGAATCCCTTGTCCGGGTCCACCAGGAACAGCCCCAACTGCCCCAGGAGTCGCTCCTTCAGGCGGTTGAACGCATCCTCAGCCTCAGGGGTCCAGGCAAGCTTCTTCTTGCTCCCCTTCCGGCCATCGAACTTCCCCACCTGCAGCATCTTGTGCAGCGGCCCCGAGAGTTCTGCATACATCCTGACATAGCCCGAATAGTAATTACAGAACCCCATGAAGGACCGGAGTTCGCTGATGGTCTGGGGCTTCTCCCAGTGGTGCAGGGACGCCAGCTTCCCAGGCATGGGACGGCGTTGCCCATGACCAACCACGTGACCCGCGAACTCCACTTCCTTCACGAAGAGTGAGGCTTTGGTGGGCTTGCACACCATGTTGTGCTTGTCCAACTCGCTGAGCACTCGGCGCAGATCCTTCTCATGCGCGTCGATGAGCTCGTCCTCAGTCATGTTCTCCGTGCCGGACACGATGATGATGTCATCCACGAAGGGATCGGCACAGTCCTGGACAGGACTGAGTAGGTCCTCCATCATGCGCTTGAAAGCGGCGTTGCCATTCTTGGCACCCATAGGCACCACTTTCCACTGCATGGGCCCCAGCGGCGTCGACATCGCTGCGCAGGGCCTGGAGTCCGGGTTTAGCGGCATCTGGTGATAGCCGTGTTTCAGGTCTAACACCGTGAAAATCCGCTTTTTCTGTTGTCTTTGGAGGATCGAGTGGATCAGGAGAAGCGACTACGAGTCGTGCTCGGTTTGCTCGTTCAAACCCCTGTAATCCACCACTAACCTCCACTCGCCCTTCTCCTTCTTGGGCACGATGAAGGCTGGGCTGGCCCACTCACTGTCGGAGGGTTCGATCCGTCCCCGCTCAATGAACTCGGCCAACAGCTTCTTCATGGCCTCGGCCCGATCGCCCTGAAGTTGGTACTCCCGATGACGATAGATCTTCGGGTTCGGCTTCAGCTTGATCTTCGCTGTACCAAACCTCCCACGATCTGGAGGGTTCTTGTTGGCGACGCCACTGAATAGCCGCGGATAGGCCTTGATCAGCCTCTCCTTCAGCTCGGCGACCTTCGGGTTCTCCTGGGCCTCCTCAGCCGCTTGCTTCGGTATCGATACAACCGACCGCACTGCGGTATAGGCCTCTTCTGGGTCCGAGTCCGACTTCTCCTCGTCCGATATGCCGTCTTCATCGTCGTGGGTCGCGATTCCCACCGATAATCTTCGAAAATTTGCGGCCTCGGGCTGGTTCTTGTCGCTACCGGTTCCCAATCTTGGAAAACCCCACGTTGGGGGGTCCGACCCAACCGGACCATCGTATTGGTCCGCGATGTGATCCATGACCCTCGCCACGAACTCATCCTTCTCGTACTTGCCGGTGACCAACATCTTGTCATCCCACCAATGCGGAGATTTGACCATGGCCCGCCTCTTCTTGGCTGCCACACGGTCGTGCATCCCCATCCGCATGTAGTTGACGACGTCATCGATCTCGGCGTGGGACAGGACGTCAATGCCATCAATTGGCTGATCCGTCCCCTCCTTGGGCTCAAACATGACCTTCATGGGCACCGCCTCCACCCTACGGATGAATGCTTCATCACCCGTGGGCTGGGCCTGCGCCCCATCCACCAGGAGAGCCTTGGTGCCCCACGCTTGACCCGGGGAGGGCATTGATACACCCTTGGCGTCGATGAACAACTCCTCCTCTGGCCCGAATGACATCTCGTTCAGGGTGATGGAGTCCAGCGTAGACTTGAGATCTTCCAGCGGACATGGGGTGGATCGTATGCCGGCTATGACAGGATCCCCTTCGCCCTATCCGCGACGATCTTCTCCACCGTACGTCTGGTATTGTCCAGGGAGCCATGCCAATACATGGGCCCCCACTCCTTCAAACCCCAATGCCTGTGCCAGGCTGAGTCTCCTCGATGCGAATGCCTCCTGCACTTCCGCAGAAGTGGGGCATCCCGGGAAGCGAAGACGTCCGTCTCGGGCGCTTCAGCTCCCAGCGTCTGAATCATCCTGGCATACACCTGCGGCGCCATTCCATACTCCGTGAGCTGAACTCCACGGTCTCCTCTGGACTTGGCACCCACAGCTTGCACCACTCGGACGATCCGATCCTCTTCCTCCGCATTCCATTGGGATGATCCGCATGCATAGTCCGTGGACAGCCATGTGAGGCATTCATCATCCTCCCGGACCAGCGTTGCACGATGGGGAAGGGCTCCAATGGCATTTGCCACCATGAAGTCATACCCCATGATCATATCCCAATCTGTAATGTGGGCCACATAGAAGTTCCGGGATAGAGTGCTTCTCTTCGCCAGATCAGGGCGGTTCAAGCGCTCATGTTCCCAGAATTCCATAGTGATAGTGGCCTCATGGGTGCCAGAACCCACAATCTCTCCATTGGCCACCTTCAGGCGTACCGGTCTACGGCTGGGCTGCGAGGATTCCTCCTTGAACAACCCTCTCCGGACCAGGCTCACCTGGGCACTCGTATCCACCAGAACATCCACCACCAACTCCTCTTGTCCGCACTGTACACGCACCTTCAAGTGCAACTGCCGCTCGTCACCATGCGGTGTATGGACGACTCTCACGGCATGCAACTCTAGCACGTCCGGGTGCATCAGGACTTCGAGGGTATGATCACGGATGGTTCAGATCTTGGGTTGGTCTTGCCCGTCCACGGGGCTCTCCGTGGTCGCTCCTTCCTTCTTACCACGTCCCTGGCCCACATAAACTTCCCTTGGCAGGGCGCTCCAGGGGTTGGGAGTGGCGAAACTCAGTGGTTTTGGCTCTTCTGGAGCCTTCTTCGGCACCCGATGTGCCTTCGCTTTCTCTGGGATTCCACTGATTTTCGGAGGAGAGACCTCCGAGGTCCCACTCCCGTGGGGGCTCCTCTAGACTTGGCTTCCTGCAGCCCCTTCCGGCTGCGATCCGCCAGGACTTTGTCCACCACGTTGCTGGGCTTTGAGTTCCTCCAACGTCCTCAACATGTCCTCAGCAACCTCCTCGATGGACCTCACTCGTCGGTCTTCGCCAGGTCCACCACCATAGCCTCTTCCTCCGCCTTTTCCTTGGCCTTTACCTTGGCCTTTTCCCCCATCGCCGCCCTTCGCCTTCCAATCGGAAATCCGCTGCTCTTTGGGCTTCTTCTCGGGGTGGGCGGCGAAGTAGGCCTTCTTGTCCGCCTCATACACCTTGCACTGACGGTGGTCGTGTGCATGGTTGTTTCCCTTGCCATTACAGACCCAGCACCCGTTGTGCTGAGATCTGTACTCTCGGAACGAGAGCGGTGGGTTCCCGATCCTCCTTGGCTCTTTGCCCTTCTTGGGTCCCACCTGGCTCCATCTGGACCGATCCTGCCCATGGTTCCTCACGTTGTGCGCCACAAACGCGAAGAAATGGGCCTCCTGGTGATCCTCCCGGGACCAGTGGTCTTGGCCACTTCCACTACCATCCTCCGCGGAGTTGGCCGTGTCCTCCTGGATCTCCCGATGATGGCGGTCTTCTCGGTGGCCTCGTTGTCCATGACCATGTCGATCCTGCACGTGGGCCTCGTTCTTCGCATTGAGCTTCAACTCCACCGTGATGTACTTCACGATCTCGTCCAGGCTCATGCGGGCGAAGATGACCTGCATCCTCAGCGGCTCCCCGCGCCTCCACTCCACGTTGTTGAGGCGCAGCAACCTTTGCCCCATGGAGTCTCCAAATACCTCCACGTAAACGGCGTTCTTCAGTCCCAACATCCGGTTGGGCTCGCCCAGGTTCCTCCGGAAGAACTCAATGATACCAGCATGGGTATCCTCCGCCGCCATGATCCTCACCGCCACCTGCTTCTTGGCGCGCTTCTTCTCCTCGTCCTCCACTCGCCTCTTCCAGTGGCCGGGGAGAACGTCCTTCAGGAGGTGGCGGATCTCGCTGGACTCGTTCCAGTCCTCCACCAGCTTCAGGCTCCGTCGGTACTTCCGCAGGTACCGGTCCCACTCCTGGACCTGCAGCTCACCGCAGTCCAGCTGCAGCGGGATGGACCACAAGTCCTCCAGCTTCTGGTTCGGAGCGTCAACCCGCTCCTCATCCTCCAACCACTGGAGGCAGGCCTGCTCCGTACGGATCAATCCTTCCCGGATCTGATCCCGCAGCTCCTCCTTCAGGTCCTGCGCCAGCCGGTGTGGGAATGTCCGACGTACCCACTTGTCCCGCGGCGCTCCCCGCATCTCGCCGACGACCTCCTCGGCGAAGTCCTCCCAATCCAGGATGAAGTCGTCCAGGTTCGAGGGGTTGCCATCATAGTAGGGGATTTTGATTCCCCTGAGGTCGTCAATCCTGATGGCGTCTCCGACGTCCCCAGCCACCACTCCACCGAGACGGATACCACCTGTGGCCGGGGGGTGTGAGTACACTCCCCGTACATCCCTCCCCTCCATGGAGTGCGGTCCAGTTGGGCCTGAACCCATGGGGTTTGGAATGCGGGAAGGACTTGCTCCATCTGCCGTCCATATCCCCGTAGTGGGGTCCTTCGCCCACAGATTGCCGCCTGGGTGGCCTCGACCATGTCCGTCGGCGCTTCCCATGGTTCGCCCCTGCATGGTCTGGCTCTGGATCTCCTCTTCCGCATAAACTGCATGGGTATTTGTAGTTGGCGGTAGATCCTGGGCGGCGTGGGACATCTGTACCGTCAGGCTCCTCGGCTCCGTGGTTACGTGCCCTTCCCGCATGGACCCAGCCGGTGCCGTGTGTTCCCCGAGCATTGTGGATTTGCTGAACATGGGAACAAATGGCAGCGCACCCGGGTCAACACGCGGAGGCGCGTAGGGTGCCTCTGCAGGGCCGCCCATGGGTTTATCCACGGCGCTCCTGAGGGTCTTAACCCGCTCCACCAGCTCTGCCGCGGCCGGCTTTGCCGGGAGCTCCGGACCCGACGCGAGAGGGTTGTATTTCCTCTAGCCTTCTCAGGCGTCCCGACATGTCCTCCACCAGGTTGAGGAGGCTGTCCACCACTCGCTGCTGCTTCTGCAGAGCCAGCTCCAGATTCTCCCGGTACTGGGCCTGTTCCGCTCGCAGCTCCGACATGTCTCTCTCCGCAGCCGACTGGTCATCCAGAATCCCCGCGACGTCCTCCTCTAGACCGTCCTTTGCGTTGTCCAGGCGGTCTAGGCGATGCACGATGGCGTCCATCCCCATCTTTGGTTACTTGCCCATGAGGAACGACACGTGCTCGCAGTGGCACTCAGCGTGCTTTCCACCTGATCCGGCGCGTCCCGCGGTTCCCGGCGCCTCGGACTCCTCCGCCATGGGTGTGTCGCCCATGCTATCCCGCGTTGGCTCCGTGTGCCGGGCCACAGGCGCCGTCCTGTCTCTGGCGGGCCTCTCCAACGCCTCGGCATCATGCTCCAGGCTGGGTTCTGGGGCCGTGTTCGCCCTTGTGGGCGGTCTGGCCGTCCCCTCCGACTCCGAGGGTTGCTCATAAGCTGTCCGATGTCCCTCGGAGTGCTCGGATTCCCACAGCCTGACCGGGCTGGGGTCCGTATCCATAGCCCCGGCGTCCCCTGCCGCGGGCTTGGGTGACCCGCGCTTCCGGTAGCACCGGGCCCGTCCTTCACTGCTGCCTGAATGGCAGGCCTCGTCGGAGTCCTCTGCGGCGGAGCGGAGGTTGCATGCCTTGCGGCAGCGACGCTCGCACATGGAGACCAGGTCCTCCATGTCAAGTCCTCCTCTTCCCGAATGTCGTACTTCTCTTCGGGCTTCAACTTCCGGAGTTCGCCATGCTCTTGAGCGTCTCGGCTCTTCTCTGGCTCCAATCTCCGGCGTGGTCTCCACCGAGTCCACAATACGCACCCGGGGCGTACTTGGGCAGGGCTCAGGGCCCAAGTCCCCGGGTCGGCGGTAGGTAGGGGCAGCAGGTAAGCCTCTGCTACCATAAAGAAGGTCCCTACCAGGACCGGCCCCCGCTGTGCCCCTTCCGCCTGTTACCCCTGCTGATTTACTCCGGATCAACGATTGCATTCCTCAAATTTCAGGGTCCAAAATCCAAAAATATAGAAAATAAAATCCTCCTTCAACCCTGAACAGCAACCAGATCCCACAAATACAGCAATAGCCCAAGTTACAATCCAATACGGGCTGCGGGCTTCCATTCAGCACACCGGTCGTCTCACGGTGGCGGGCATGTACAAGAATTGCACCAAAGAGAAAAGCCCTGAAATTGGCATATGAACACAAATAAAGCAAAGTTGAGGAAAGAGGTAAACATACACATTCACAGCCATAAACCCCTCATTCCCTGGACTCAAGACCTTCCCTTGACTCACCAACATATTGCCCTGAACCAGGTCAAATGAGATGGCTGAATGCCATGTGTCATAAGTCACTACACAAACCCCAAAAATGTGTTCACTCCCAAGCTTCTAAATCCTAGCCCAAAGGGGGAGGTGGCGTGTCATGGCCTAGAGTGGCACTCAGGACCATGCCCTACCCTGACATAACCTTGATTGGACTGGGAGTCGAATGGGCTTGGAGAACTGCCCCATGAAGATGACCTCAAAACATGGCAAAATCAGGCAAAACACACCATAGTGCCCAATATTCAATTATATACTCAAAAATGCATACGGCAAATATCCCAATGCTCCATGCATATGTCAAACCGGAAAGTAGTATACAAGGGTGATATAGACCCAAGATGCATGCCCAGGAATATCCCATCATTGGCTCCGAACCCCCTCCGGTTATGTACATGACATGCTTCACAAGTCAACTCATGAATTTGAGACCTAATTTTGTGAGGCCTCGTGTGCCAAGCCAAAGTGACCACGTGATCCGGCATATGGTGAGGTACAACACCAAAGCATATGCCAACATATAAGCAACATACCATAGTTCACAAATCTCTAGGCACTTTACTGTTAGCTGACCAGTTGAGCACATAAAACACAAAAATGAGCATAAATTGAGGTCAAAAACATGCAAATACTGCCAAATTCAAGATAATTACAATAGTATATAACTTCGCTCACCCATGATGTCAACCTATAACTCAAAACACAATTGCTTGGGACCATTTGCAAACAATCCCCCCACTTGGATCCCTATATGAACGCATGAGGACACCTTCGAACCTACTCCCAACACGCACCATGAAAATGAAAAAATTGATATTGGCGCTTGTGGGTCGCTCCGTAAGCCCTCCCACATGCACTATATGAGCGGTAGACTTAGTCTAGCGCTATGGAGTTCACCATCGGGACATGGGCGAAGCCCCTGTCACGTATGACTCCCTATATTATCCTACAAACGGAGATATATAACATGGGCGTGAGCATATCGAAGCACATACCATGCATATAACACATACCCTCAAACATGGCTCCCACCATGATATGTTATGACCCTCCATGGACATAACTTCACGTTAAAAATACGTAGGAACCCAAGGAAAGAATCTATGCATCCCCAACACTCATGCGGTACACTCGAAAGTCGCATTAAAATATTCGGTTGCACGGTCCAAGAGTTATATATCCCTTTCTACCCTCTTGACCGTTCTCCCTTGCTACACCAGGCATGTGTACACACCAAAGGCGTTTGATGCTTCCTAAATTAAGTTGAGACTAAGGCGGTTCCAACCCACTTCTCGATATTGATATTCCTCGCCGTGAGCCGGAGATATGATTCTTCAAAGTGGTCTCACGAATCCCTTTTGTTTCGACTATATCTCCAAGCAAAATGAAGGGCACAACAAAAGGAAGGCTGATTCGTGATCGGGGAAAATTGTATGACCACTCGAGATTCATCATATCGAGTGCGGCGATGTGGAAGTGGAAAATCCGATTCTGAAAGTCTGAACAAATCGGATTAATTTTGCGAGTGTATAGTATGAAAATTGCGGAAGCAACGAACCCTTTACTGATGAAATCTGACCCTTCATCGGGGTTTCCGCCAAAATATCTGTAAAAAAAAGTTAACCATTCGGTTACCGCAAAATCGCGAGCCAACTGACAGTCGCCGATACATTGACTACCAGAACGGAAGACTGAAAAATTACGGAAACATTATGATAAAAAAACCCTGTTGATTCCTGATATTCTGATTTATAAATCTCCGCTGGCGGCGCCTCGGTACTGAATATGGCCGCTCATAGCCGGAATGGCCAAACCTATCACACTATCACATCGGGTTAGGTCAGGTGGATGGGAGAGTATGATATCAGCCAATGGCGGCTTGCCGGCACATAAATACACACCCCAAGTGACCCCAAGATGGCCACGGGGGTCCGAACCGGCTTCAGAGTAGCGCTCAGGACCATGCCCTACCCTGACATAACCTTGGTTGGACTTGGAGTCAAATGGGCTTGGAGAACTGCCCCATGAAGATGACCTCACAACATGGCAAAATCAGGCAAATCACACCATTATGCCCAAACGTCAATTATATACTCAAAAATGCATACGGCAAATATCCAAATGCTCCATGCATGTGTCAACCCGGAAAGTAGGATACAAGGGTGATATACACCAAAGGTTCATGCCCAAGAATATCCCATCATTGGCCCCGAAGCCCATCCGGTTATGTACATGACATGCTTCACAAGTCAACTCATGAATTTGAGACCTAATTTTGTGAGTCCTCGTGTGCCAAGCCAAAGTAACCACGTGATCCGGCATATGTGAAAGTGCTGCCCTGGGTCGTTGTGGGTGCCGGAGGGCTCGGGGCCGGCAAGACCAGTGGGGCAGGCACGCGAGGAGTCTCCCTGGATGTTGTTATTGGGGGTAGAACCGGATACTCGGACACCAACAGAGGCGAGAGCAGCGACAACAGAAGCAAGGTCCATGCTGATTGTTATCCGGCAGAAAATCCCAGTCTATGAAGAAAATTGAGGGGAATTTTTCTAAATACATCTGAGTGTCCAAAACTGTCTGAAAAGATTTAAATAATCCATTTATGTAAAAAGGTTTGGCCGATCTGGCCCGCGAGCGCGCGTCAGCGGCAAATGGCGATTCCAGCTAAAATAGCGGAACGCGGCGGATTTACGGGAAATGGACCGCGGAATCAAATCCGGCATATCAGAAATATATAGGAAATATCCTGTGACTGAGCTGCGAGGCGGCAATTCCGCCGAAGCAAAGAAAATGACCAAAATGTAGCCAATCTGGGCAGAATGTCTGAAAATCTGAGCAGATGGGGCTAGCCGCACTTACACTCCCCCTCCAAAAACACACTGGGGTGTGTCGCTACGTCAACGAAGAACGTAGTGCGGGTAAGTCCCAGAAAAACATAGAAATGTAGCCTCGATGGGGCGAAATCTGCTTGATCTGACCTGATTTGGGCTGAATTGGCACTGAATCAGGGTGGATGAACCTGAAATGAGACAGAATGAGAAGCGACGAACAGTCCTCCGTGCAGTAAAACATTAGGTCAAGGGCTAAAAAGCATGTAAACGTATCGAGGATCGATACCAAACCATGCATTGGTTGAGAATGAGGTAGATTATTGGTGGATTGAGTGGGGGGATCAAGAATTGGAGTGACATCTCAGCGCTCTGGCACAGTTTCGCTGTCGCGGGCACGCTACGGTGTCCTCGCCGAACTCTACATCGTGTTAATCCCGCTTTTCTCGTTCTGAAAAGTGCAGCATGTGGCTCAGAATTAGCGCATCTGGTGGATGATCACAAATTTGAGCAAGATTGAGGTTCAATTGGAGCAGAGATTAAGGAGATTAAACAATCACGGAGAGGTAAAACAAATACAGATGTAGTCTGTAGACCCTAAGTGAACCACGGAAGGTAATGATGTCTTTCCGTTCACTTAGATCTAAACAGATCTTCGAGGAATGTGAGGAGATGACAAGGAGATCAACCTAAATTGTCCTACAATGAAGCAAATTCATGAGATGGAGGTGAAATGAAGCGGAATGTCTAAAACTGAAACTACCAACACCTTCGTTTAGACTAAAGTTAATATATATTGTCGTTTATTCAGCTCAATTGTGCTTTCCGGCACGTTGGTTCGCGAGCATCAAACAAATTCTATCAAAATGTGGATCATGTGATGATGCATCATGATGGGACATGCTGGCCCTGGATCCTTGGC